>OU015747.1:5334027-5345245 GCA_907169655.1 Acomys percivali | reverse complement strand
CCCCCCCCCCCCCCCCCCCGCCACATGCCATAATACATATGTATTTTAGAAGATAAGATAAAAAAATAATTTTTACCTAGAAAAAAAATAATCCCTTATTTGTCAGGGCAGACTGTAGTCTAGTCCTTGACCTCGGTGGTGTAATGTTGAAACTGAATTTATAATACTCCACTGAGCTCCTTACTATGTACTTTTATGACTGTGTCACACGTCGCAATGAAAGAAACCAGGGCAATGTGTGGGATGACGGACACTTAAAATTAACCGTTCACAGCCAGGCGTGGTGGCGGAGGAGCTCTGTGAGTTCGAGGCCAGCCTGGTCTACAGGGCGAGTTCAGGACAGCCAAGGCTACCCAGAGAAACCCTGTCTCAAAAAACAAACAAACAAATTAACCACTCAGTCTACACATCTACCTAGAAATAATCACTATCAGCTTTAGATATTTTCTTTCTTTTCTCCTCTGCATATATGTACATATTTATTATTTACCCTCCCGAGGTTTTGTCCTGATGAGACAGGATCTTCACTATGTAACTCCAGCTGGTCTTCAATGTGCTAAGTAGCCCAGTCTGGTCTTGAATGTGGGGATCCTCCTGCCTTAGCCTTCCTGTTCTGGTTTTAGAGGCACATCTGGTGTATTTGCTCACACATTCAGTCAGTATTCACTTAGTGTGATTTTAGGAGTGTAATGCTCAAGTCACGAAACTTCACAGACTACCAGCTACCAGTCAGATGCAACGTACACTGGGTCTTTTTTATTGATCTTGCTCCGGAGCAAGGACCGTCCGTTCCCCAGAGGCCGAGGAAAGCGGGCGGCCTTGACTCCTTCGAATACAAGGTTTTTAAAGGCAGAAACCGCAAGCAGAACATTCCCAGCCTTGGCATCACATAATTGGGTAAGGGGCTTAGGGGAATTTGGCCTTAATTGATACGGTACAGGGCAGAGGAGCTTTGAGTCATGCTGCAGGGGGACTCTTATCTAAAGTTTTCATCTGCTGTAGCTGTTACACTGAGGGGGGTCTGTCACACAGTTGGGGAAGGGGAAGCTGGCCCTAATCTTGATAAGGTGAGTTTTTATTTGGATCTCAGGGAAGTGAGCGCCTTGTTTAGCTCCCAGGGAAGTTGACTTCAAGCTGACTGAGCGCAGTGCAGGGAGGGGGCTTCTGCTCAGGGAAGCTAGCCTTGTCCAACTCCCACAGGAGCCGGGTCGTGTACTGTCCATAGAAAATTACCCCCTAAACTTAGAGGCTTACCTGGACAAACACCAAGTGCTCTCTAAACAGTTTCTGTGGGTCAGGCACATGTAACTTAACTCGGTACCTCTGGCTCACAGGCTCTCATGCGGCTGCAGTCACAACAGGCCACAGCCTCACGTATCTGAAGATTCAGAAAGATGAAGACCTTCTTCCAAGCTCCCGGGGCCTGCGCTCGTCTGAGGATCCTGCTCCCTTGTTGGCTGTTGGCTGGCAGTCTTCAGTTGCTTGCTACACAGCGTTTCCAGGAGACTTACTGGCCTGTCCCCTTAAAAGTCTACAATCTATTCTTAGCCGAGGTGTGTGAGAGTCTCTGGCTGTGGGTGGCTGTGAGCTCTGCTGTGCCCCACCCACCAATGTGACTATACTGAGAGGTAGGACCTTTAAATAGGAAGTAAGGCTCAATAACTTCATTAATAGTGTGATCCTAGGGCTGGAGAGATGGCTCAGCGGTTAAGAGTACCACCTGCTCTTCCAGAGGTCCTGAGTTCAATTCCCAGAAACTGTTGGACCCTAGAGTCCACTCAGGTAGTAGGGGGTTGTCGCGAGAGACCACTTGAGGACCACAGTGTTGATGCAAAAGCACAAGGTTTATTGCTGACGTGTGTCAGGGGGCCTCAGCACTCACTAGGGAGGGAGGCACACCGAGTCACTGTTACAGATTATTTTTAAAGGCTAAAACCGCAAAGGTTAGGAGGGGCTGCGTGCCCTATGTTAGGATTGGCTCTGGTGGTCGCTAAGGGTGCTTGTCTAAATGTTATTGGCTATTGCAGGGAGGGGTGTTGGGGAGTTTCCAGAGAATTTCCAGATGGTAATTGTTTACCTTAGTTGAAATTGTTTATCTCGGTTGGCCACCTTGATCTCAGAAACTGAAGCTGAGCTGGCCTTCAATTCTTTCTGGGTCATTTTTCCCAAGCTTGTCTGGGTCACGTTCCCAGGCTCAGGCTGAGAGAGAGAGAGAGTCCTACAAAACCATATGGTGGCTCATAACCATCTATAATGGGATCTGATGCTCTCTTCTGGTGTGCAGGTATACATGCAGATAAAGTGTTCATATACATAAAATAAATAATAAATCTTTTTAAAAAATAGTGTGATCCTTATCTACTGGTATTTGTGCCTTTTTATTTTTTTATTTTTTGCTTTTTTGAAACAGTTTCTCTGTGTAGTCTTGGCTGTCCTCGGCTCACTTTGTAGACCAGGCTGGCCTTGAACCCACATCGATCCACCTGCCTCTGCCTCCCGAGTGGTGGGATTAAAGGCGTGCACCACCACTGCCCGGGATTTGTGCCTTTTTAAAATGGGGACTAGGCCGGGCATAACAATGCACATCTTTAATCCCAGCACTTGGGAGGCAGAGGCAGGAGGATCTCTGTGAGTTCGAGGCCAGGCTAGTGTACATAGTGAGTTCCAGGGCAGCCAGACCTCACAGTGAGACCCTATTTAATAACAACAACAACAAAAAGCCAACCAAACAACCGCAGTCTCTCTTGTGGACAGGAGGCCTGGCGTCGGGGTTAGGAGACAGGCACCAGGACCTGGAGGAGGAAAGCAGCTGAGTGACTGGTGCTCAGTGGAGTGAACACGGCCCGTGGGGGTGAGCTTCGTGCTATCCCGGCCTAGCTGCACACCTCTTGGTTCACCCTCCACTGGGCCTGTAGGCCTATGCCACCAGGTCCACTTAGGAGCCGCATTGCACACAAAGATGGGAGTACACATTTCATCATTTGGGGGTGTGTGTATGTTGCATGCCCGTGTGTCTGCACATGTACATGGGACTGTGTGTC
Organism: Acomys percivali; assembly: GCA_907169655.1. Lineage (NCBI taxonomy): Eukaryota > Metazoa > Chordata > Mammalia > Rodentia > Muridae > Acomys > Acomys percivali. The sequence continues at coordinate 5,342,204 of OU015747.1, read as the reverse complement.
CATCCATATGTACAGAGGCTGGAGGTCAGGGTCAGGTGTCTTTCTCTATAACTGTTCACTTTTTTGTTGTTTTGTTTTTTTTTTTTTTGTTTTGTTTTTTGAGACAGGGTTTCTCTGTGTGGCCTTGGCTGTCCTGGACTCACTTTGTAGACCAGGCTGCCTTTGAACTCACAGCGATCTGCCTGCTTCTGCCTTCTGAATGTTGGGCTTAAAGGCATGTGCCACCTTATTTTTGGAGACAGGGTTTCTCCCTGACCTTGGAGCTTGGAGCTCACCGTTTCAGTGAGGCCAGTGAGCTCCAGGCATGCACCTGTCTCCTCCACCCAGTCCCCCTATCAGAGCTGGGGTTGCAGGCACATTTCATCATGCCCTGCTTTTATGTGCCTGGGCCTCAAGCCTGATGCTTGCACAGCAAGTCTTTTACCCACTGCGCCGTGTTTTTATTACTCTTGATTTCAGGAAGATGTTCCTTTATGAAGTCTCTGGGTAAAGACTTGGCCACAGAGGGTGTCAGGCTTTGCTGAACTTTTACTAATGAATCGTTCATGTTTGAAGAATTTCTTTCTCCCCACTAAAGATGGATCTCTATCCATATTGACTTTGAACTCCCTTGGCAGCCACGAATGACCTTGAACTTCTGCTTTTCAGGGCTTTGCCTCTGGAGGGCTTGGATTACAGGCCTGTGCTGCGGCTTGTAGGGTTTGAGGATTTGAACCCAGGGCCTCATGAAGGCTAGGTGAGTATACTTCCAAGTGAGCTGAACTCCAGCTGGAGAGACTTCTCGCACACTCACACTTGTATTTCCTGATATCTAATGTTTGTATTAATTTGAGAAGCCATCTAAAAGTTGTAGGCAATACTAAAGTCTTTGTATCTAGCTTTCCTGTTTGCCTTTTAACAATTGATTGCTTTTTTTAAATTAATTATTTATTTATTTAGTTTGTTTTTGTTTTTGTTTTTTGAGACATGGTTTCTCTGTGTTGCCTTGGCTGTCCTGGAACTCTCTTTGTAAGATCAGGCTGGCCTCAAACTCATAGAGATCCACCTGCCTCTGCCTGCCCCACCCCACCCCACCCAGAGCTCTGTGGGATGGCTGCAAATAAACAGCTGCATGATGAGAGACGCTGGGAGGTTGTCGCCCAGTGATACAAGCAGCGTGTCGGCTATGCACTTCCTTCCCTCCTAACCTGATGGTATGTGGGCTTTATTACATCCACAGCAGATTAGAACCCCGAGGAAGGCGGCCTGGGAAGCAGGCCAGCTTGTCCAGGTCCTCTAAGCTAAGGTCCATCTACTCTGCCCATGGCCTTCCGAGGCCAGCAGACTGCTCATGTGAGGTCCCTGTGTGCAAGTGGGTTAGAGAAGGTAATGGCCCGGAGCCAGGCCCATCCAGAAGATCTTGAAAATCCTGTTTTGTTTGCAATGAAGTTTATATATATATATATATATTTACATTATTTCCCCCTTCCTCTTCTCACTTCCACTTCCCCCATATGCCTCATTGATCCCTTTCAAACTAGTAGCCTCTTTTTTTTAAAGGCTTACTTTATATTATTTTATGTGTATGAGTATTTTGCCTGCATGTACTTGTATGTACCATGTGCACCCTTGGTGTCTAAGGAGGTGGTGAGCCTCCAGGTGGGTGCTGAGAATCAAACCTGGGTCTTTTGAGACAACAAGAAGTGCCCTTAATCACTAAGCCAACTCTCCAGCCCTTCCTTCCTTTCTACACACACACACACACACACACACACACACACACACACACACACACACTACTGGCTGGTTGTGTGTCAACTTGACATAAGCTAGAATCATCAGAGAGGAAGGAGCCTCAGTTGAGGAAATGCCTCCATGAGATCCAGCTGTAAGGCATTTCTCAGTTAAGTGATCAATGGCCCATCAGCCCATTGTGGGTGGTGTCATCCCTGAGCTGGTGGTCCTGGTTTCTATAAGAAAGCAGGCTGAGCAAGCCATAAGGAGCAAGCCAGTAGCAGCACCTTCCATGGCCTCTGCATCAGCTCCTACCTCCAGGATCCTTTCCTGATTGAGTTCCTATCCTGATTCCCTTCAGTGATGAACAGTGATGTTGAAGTGTAAGCCAGATAAGCTCTTTTCTGCCTAACTTGCTTTTCGGTCATGGTGTTTCATCCCAGCAATAGAAACCCTAAGACTATACATATATACACACATATGTATATACATACATACACACACACATGTATGTATATGTACATATATATGTTTTGTGTGTGTGTATCAATCAACCCAGGTTCATTAATACACACACACACACACACATAGTTAAATTGAAAACAAAACAAAACAGGACTTTTAAGGTCCTCTGGTTGGGCTTTGGCTTCTCTGACTAAACATCCTGCTGAGTCTGTTTAGTGTTGCTTGTACATATATATATATATTTTCAGGGCTGACCACTTGGCATTGGAAAACCAATTTAAGAGCTCATCCCTGGGGAAGACTAACTCTACTTCCATCAGCAGTCATTAATGGCCTGTAACTCTTCTTTTAGGGATGGGGGTCCCCTGAGATGTCCCCTTCCACATTGGCATGTCTGTTAGCATTGCCATTGTTGGGGGGAGGGGGGCTTGTTTAAGCAGCCATGATGTTGAGGTCTCATTGGTGAAACTGTCCTTTTTAGGGTACTTCCTGCTCCTGTGCCCCATGTAAATTCTCCTTACAGTTCTAGCTGGCCCGAAACTCACTCTGATAGACCATGCTGGCCTCAAACTTGCAGCAATCCTTCTGCCTCTGTCTCCTGAATGCTAAGATTACAGGCATAAGCTACCGTGTCCAGGTAAAGTGTGGTGGGCAGACACTTCCCCCAGTACTAGACTGAACCCAGCGTGCCCCACACATGTGAGGTAAACAGTCTTCCTCAGCACACGTGTCTATTGTTTTTATAAAGCTATTGGAGACCCAACCCACATCCTTGGCTGTGCTAATCGAGTACTCTACTGCTGAGCTCTGCTCCCAGAACCTCCTGAGTCTGATTTCAGTGACTGAAAAGGCAGTCACATTCTACGGATGGCCTCTTCTTGAACTCTGGAAGAGCTCTTTCTGTCCAACTAAACTCCTTTAAAAATAATAACCACAGGGCTGGAGAGATGGCTCAGTGGTTAAGAGCACTAGCTGTTCTTCCAGAAGTTCTGAGTTCAATTCCCAGGAACTACACAGTGGCTTATACCCATCTAAAATGAGATCTGGTGCCCTCTTCTGGCCTGTAGGTGTATATACATAAACAATTAAAAAATTTTAAAATCACTACAAACAGCAGCGTTTATATTGAGGTAGTGACTACTAATAATCTGGAGATGATTTAAAATATACAAGAGCCTGGGCACAGTCAAGCACCACTGTAATCCCAGCACTTGAGGGGCAGAAGCAGAAGGGTCAGGAATTCAAGGCCATCTTTGGATACAAGAGATTATGCCTCTATATACAAAGTAACCTTGACATGCATTCAAACATGATCCTTAAACCATATATATTCTGACAAATGCTTATAAGGAGGCTGAGGGGGGAGGACCACAGCTTTGAGGCCAGCCTGGGCTACACAGTGAGGTCCAGGTAATGCTGAGTTGCTTAACCAGACTGTCTCCAAAAGGCAAGACAACAAACGCCAGCAAATGAAACAACCAGGGGCCTTTCTTTTCTTTTTCCTTTTTTGGTTTTTTCGAGACAGGGTCTCTCTGTGTAGCCCTGGCTGTCCTGCACTCCTTTTGTAGACCAGGCTGGCCTTGAACTCACAGAGATCCTCCTGCCTCTACCTCCTGAGTGCTGGACTTGCTGGCGTGCTCACCATTGCTCGGCCCCAGGACAGATTTCTTAAGCAAAAGGCTAATACACTTCTTCAAACCTCAGTTTCCTCCTCAGTGGGAAGAAGCTATCAACACCTCCCTCCTGGCTTTGCTGAGCGGGGAGATTGCACAAGTCTGCCACCTGGCAAGTTAGGGGTAAATTGTGCCTGTTTCTATGAGCCCCATCTAAAAGCCAAAAGCTCCAAAGGAACAAAACAACCCAGCGAGAGCAAAGCAGAAAAACCAGTGGGTGGGCCCTTTGGTATATAATTTAAACAAAAGATGGCTTTGTGTGCCCTTTTTCCTCCTTCTGGATAAAAGACGGAGCGAAGGTGCGGTTCTGCTGTTGTAGCACACGCTGTCAGAAAGGACATGAAGCGCCTGGAACGTCTGGGTTTCCACTAGGAAAATGGCAAGGGCCTCAGCCAGTGCAGGGCAAGGATCAAATGCTCAGCGTTCAGCCCTCTATGGGGCTCTTCTGGCTCCAGAAATATCTGCCTTGGGTCTGAGTGATTTAAGGCAGTGCGCGCGCGCGCGCGCGCGCATGTGTGTGTGTGTGTGTGTGTGTGTGTGTGTGTGTGTGTGTGTGTGTCTGTGTGTGATGCTGAGTGAGAGGGCCCTGGCAGATCAGAGTGGAAAATTTCCATTCTTACTCTGGCTTCCTTGCTAGTACATTTGAATGAACGAAGGGGATAAAGTAAGTCAGGCCAGGATCAGGAAGTGGACAGTCATGGGACGAAGAAGTGGAATGGGAAAAAGACAATGGAGCTAAAATCTTGATCACTGGGCTTTGGCGGCTGGGGAAATCTTAACTGGCACCCTCCTCCTCTCAGATAAAGACCCAGTGGATCATGGAGGCGGGTTCTTGCCTAGGTCCAGAGCTAATGAATCTGGATCCCTCAGCTCCAGTTAAACCCTCTTTCTAGACCCAGGAACCAGGAAGGAGACTCTCAGAGAGAAGAGTCCAGCAGGAAGAAAAAAGGTCATTTCTATCCAAATCTCAAGAGCTACGCTGATCGGCTTAGCTAGCCCTGGGGCAATTTGTGAAATGGAAGGAAACTTGACACCAAGAACAGGCGGGGAGTGGGGACAAGCCTTGGGGATGGAGGCCAAGTGTTCAAATAAGAGGTTGGAACTGAGCAATGGGATGGCAGCACTCCAGGCCCTGGAAGGGACCAGATGCACCTGCCTAGGTGCTGAAGCATGATGGGACTCCGGCAGGCCTGACCCCAAGCCGAGAGAAGGAGGAAGCGGGCAGAGAGAAGGGCATGGCTGGGAATGATGGCAGTGATCTAAATCCTTTCCTAATTTGCGCATGAGCATCCTTCCTTCCTGCATCAGAACCTCAGGAATTAGGCTCCTGACCCTGCTCTTACAACCATCTCTATTCATCTCCCCACATATAAACAGTTCAGAAGCTAAAAGGCAGAAACCCCCACCTTCTTCTTTTCTTTGGCTGACCACGAGACCGTGTAGGTTTTAGGACATCACCTCCCATAACTCTGAGCCATACAAAATGACAAAACCATGTGAGGCTGGAGTGTTCTGTAGTTCAGATCAGCAGCCAGTGGCCAGCAAGATGCTATGCCAAAAATGAAAAAGGTAAGTGAAGGTGCTGACACCAGTTGGTGATGGTAGTAGCATCTTGGACACATCGTGTCTGCTACCTTCCTTTTTTTTTTTTTTTTTGGCTTATAAGTTGGCTTCTGTGTTTCTTTACTGCTTCTGAGAGCAAGAAATCTTTAACTAAATAATTCCCCTTCTATTATTGGCCAGCAGCCAGCAACAGCTACCTGGTTGGTATGGGCTTAAGCTTACCTACAACAGAAGCCAAGCACTCACCTTGATGGAAAACACATTTGATGGAAGAGGAAGACGTTCACACATCCCACCTTGAGAAACACATTTGAAAAACAGCTTGTCACCAGGTGTGGTGGCGCACACCTTTAATCCCAGCACTCAGGAGGCAGAGGCAAGCGAAACTAAGTTTGGGGCCAGCCTGGTCTACAGAGTGAGCTCCAGGACAGCCAGAGCTACACAGAAATCCTGTCTCAAAAACCAAACCAAACCAAACAAAACAACATCAAAACCACTTGTCACACTCACTAGACTGACTTTTGCAATGCTGGGAGAGAGACTTGGCCAATCAGCGACAAATGGCTGTAGTGCCAATGCTGCGGTGCCCCACTGAGTTCAGATCTGTGCTCAAGCCAGAGGTTTAGAACCAAGGCCAGGGTCACTCGCCTAGCCAGGGAGCAAGTGTTCTGAAGTGGTAGAGCAGGTTAGATTTTGAAATGCTGAGAAGAAAAGGCACTCTGGTTCCTTTTGAACCAATGCCTTAGATGCTAAAGGTCTTGCTTTAATCATAAAAGCCGAACCAAGGACTTCCTCAATCCTGAGAGCTAGCGTTCAAAGCTTCTTCCTTACTGGGATACGGGAAGAAAGCCACCCTAAGATTTATAAGCTGTGCTGAGAAAGCTACAGAGTAATACTCCCTAATTTTCCCCAGTAATCATAATGGTAGAAGATGGTGGATTTGGGCAATGCCCATGGGTCTGTTTTCTAGGCCCTAGGATCCCCTTTGCTTCTTTGTAATAATCAGAAATTAATTCTTTTTCCTTTTCTCCCATCATGCTATTCAGTTCTTTCCTTCCTTCCTCCTTTCTTTGTTTCTGTTTTTCTTCTTTCTTTCTTTCTTTCTTTTTTTTTTTTAAGACAGGGCCTTACCATGTAGCTCTGGCTGGCCTCGAACCCCCTTTATAGAACAAGTGGGTTTCAAACTCATGGAGTTCTGGGACTGAAGATGTGTGATACCACAACCAGCTCCCTGGATTTCCTGTTGCTCCGCCATTCTACCCCAAGTGTTGAGGAGCAAAAACTCATTCTAGCTACCCAGAAGGACAACCTCATCTTCCTTCTTTTTAAGAATTCTAGAAAACGAACCGGGCACGGTGGCACATGTCTGTAATCCCAGCAGTTGGGAGGCAGAGGCAGACAGATCTCTGTGAGTTCGAGGCCAGCCTGGTCTACAAAGCAAGTCAAGGGCACGGGGGCTGGAGAGATAGCTCAGAGGTTAAGAGCACTGTCTCCTCTTCCAGAGGTCCTGAATTCAATTCCCAGCAACCACATGGTGGCTCACAACCATCTATACTTTGATCTGGTGCCTCTTCTGGCCCACAGGTGTACACACAGATAAAGCACTCCTCTATATAAAATAAATAAATCTTTAAAAAAAAAAAAAGAAAAGAAATCTGTTAGAACATGCTCTAGAAATGACAAGCAGCCCCCTGGTAGGGGCAGTCCACTCCCCCAGATGTCCCTTCCACTTTCACAGCTTCTGTATGACCGGAGGTTGAGGAGGGCCCACAGCATCAGCAGCCTCGCTGAAGAGGGTTGAAGGTATTGAGAAAGCAGGGGCTCCTTGGTACCATAACAGTATGTTGATCCCAGAGGCGACAGAGCATGTGCACTCTCAAGGGATGCAGGCTCACACACCTGACCCCAGAAAAGAGGGTTTCATAGTCACCACTGGCCATTTGGCGACAGACTGGGAGTAGGCGACAGAAGAGATTTTCGGAGTCCCCTGGCTTCCCCCTTCACCTTTGAATGGCTACCGTCCCCTTTTCGACCTCCCAAGTGTAACTGGTTGCTCATGTGCTCATCCTCACACTGCTCACAGCGCTCTCCATTTCTTCTTTTTCTCTTTTTGTATTTAGCTGGGGGGGGGGGTCTCACTGTGCAGGCCTGCCACGCTGGCTTTGAGTGGAGCATCCTCATACCTCAGCTTCCCAAGTGCTGGGGTTACGGGCGTGTGTCACCATACCCGGCCCTCTGTCAGCTAAAGCAAGTTTCTTTTTTTCTATACTGGAGAACAGGGGACAATTAGTTTTTAATCCTTAGGACATTAAGTTCCTTCTTTTCTCTTTTCTTAAAAGTAAGTTAAACGATTGTTTTGGAGACCAGGTATATAAACTACCATATGGGGCAATAACTAGAGGAGGTGTGTGTGTGTGTTTGTGTGCGTGCGCATGTGTGTGTATGTGTGTGTGCACATATGTGTATATGTGTGTGTGTGTGCGTGCACATGTGTGTGTATGTGTGTGTGCACATATGTGTATATGTGTGTATGTGTGCGTGCGCATATGTGTGCATGTGTGTGCACATGTGTGTGTGCGCGCGCATGTGTGTATGTGTGTGTGCACATATGTGTATATGTGTGTGTGTGTGTGTGTGTTTCTTTCCTCTGCATTGGCTAGCTGACCAATCTATTGAAGGGAGGAGGTTGTCAGAATGGTTGAAGATTACCAAGAGGAAGTCAGTGTTCAGTTTTTGACATTGAAGACAAGGTTTCAGAGCACA
>OU015747.1:5306699-5319027 GCA_907169655.1 Acomys percivali | reverse complement strand
ACTGTGGGCCAAAACTGTGCGCCAAAATAAACCTCTTTATAATTTACCTAGTCTGCGATACTGTGTTATTAGCAAACGAAAACAGGAGGAAACAGGCACCAACCTCATACCATATGCAAAAACTAATTCAAATAGGGGCTGGCAATATGGTTCAATGGTTCAGGACTTGTTTAGCATGTATAAGATGCTGGGTTCCATTTGCCTTGTAAACAACAATAAAATAAAATAAGACCCAGTAGATCAAGACCTAAGTGTAAAGGTTGAACTGTGAAACTCTTAGAGTAAAATATGATCTTAAGCATGGATTCTCGGCATGATGCCAGGCTGGCCTCAAACTCACAGTGATCTGCCTGCCTCTGCCTCCTCAAGCAAGTGCTGGGCTTACAGGTATGCACCACCACGCCTGACTAACTTTTTTTTTTTCTGGCTAACTTATTATTATGTGAATGTCCTGATAGGCAAGTCTACAGAGACAGAACACAAATAAGCAGGCACCAGCAGCCATGGATAGAGGACCTAGGAGTGAGTGCTTAAGGGGTGTGGATTTTTAGGGGGTCAAGATGATGAAAATGTTCTGGAAGTATATGGTGATGATAGTTATACACAAGAATAAATAAAAATGATTAAACTGTGCTTTCAATTAAACCAGTAAAATTTATGTTAATTTTACTTCAATAGGAAATAGAGGTTGAGGGCTGGAGAGATGGCTCAGAGGTTAAGAGCACTGCCTGCTCTTCCAGAGGTCCTGAGTTCAATTATCAGCAACCACATGGTGGATCACAGCCAACTGTAATGTGATCTGATGCCCTCTTCTAGCCTGCAGGTATACATGCAGGCAGAGCACTGTATACATAATAACAAATAAATAAATCTAAAAAAAGACAAAGAAAATAGAGGTTGAAGTCAGGAGTTTATTGCTCATGGTGGGGATTGGAAGAGGCTGGAGGACTGAGATGGAAGAAGGAAGTGAACCCCAGAGTGGACAGAGTCACTTAACATTGTCACAGGAAGCCTTAAGAAGGGGAGCAGAGGAAAAGCAACCCATTGTTAAGCTTCCTCTCAAGGGAAGAGGGACATGCTGAGCAAGGATGCCCACTGACAGGTTAATCCTCATCAGCAGCTTGACATTTATAATCACACGGATGCACACTCCCGGGTGTGTCAGTGAGGGTATTTCCAGAAGGGTTTAGCTGAAGAGGGAAGGCCTGCCCTCTGTGGACAGCATCATCCTCAATAGGGCGGTGCCCTGGACAAGAAAAACATCTCCCCCCCCTTTGTCTATCTCTCTGTCTCTGTCTCTGTGTCTATCTCTCTGTCTCTGTCACCCTGTCTCTCTCTCTCCTGCCTCATACACTTGACACCACACCTTCAAGATCATGGTGGGCTGTGACCCAAAATAAGCCTTCCTTTTCTTTTCTTTTTCTTTTCTTTCTTTCTTTCTTTTTTTTTTTTTTTTTTGGTTTTTCGAGACAGAGTTTCTCTGTGTAGCCTTGGCTGTCCTAGACTCACTTTGTAGACCAGGCTGGCCTCGAACTCACAGCGATCCACCTGCCTCTGCCTCCCGAGTGCTGGGATTAAAGGCGTGTGCCACCATGCCCGGCTAGCCTTCCTTTTCTTAAATCGTTTAGATTGTGCATTTTTGTCACAATGATGGGAAAGGCACATTAGGGTACCCCCAAATTCACCAATCAGGCATGACACATTAGGAGTGAAAGGGAAAAGTAGCAGAGAAAGGTTTGGGGTCTTATATATTAAACCCCTTACTTTGCCCATGAAAGGAATTCTTAAACTGGGTATGGTGGCGCATGCCTTTAATCCCAGCACTCAGGAGGCAGAGGCAGGCGGATCGCTGTGAGTTCAAGGCCAACCTGGTCTACAAAGCCAGTCTAGGACAGTCAAGGCTACACAGAGAGACCCTGTCTCAAAAAACCAAACCAAAGCAAACAAAACCCCCCCAAAACAGAAAGGAGTTTTTGTAGAAAGCACAGCATTTCCCTCACTAATCAGAAATCAGAAATATGTATTTAAAACCAAGTATGAGCCAGAAAGAAACCCTTCTGGTTACATGAGTGCTTAGTTTGTGGAAGTCAATTAAGCTGTATATACTTTGGACTTAAAACAATATTTTATAGTGTGCTACAGTGGTGCACGCCTTTATTCCCAGCACTTAGGGAGGCAGAGGCAGGCAGATCTCTGTGAGTTCGAGGTTATCCTGGTCTATAAAGCGAGTCTAGGACAGTTAAGGCTGCAACAGAGAAACCCTATCTCAAAAAAAAAAAAAAAAAATCCAGTATTATTTTATGTTGTATGAGTATTTTACCTGCATGTATATCTGTATACATACCCAAGGAAGGCCATCAGAGTCTCTGAATTAGAGTTATAGATGGTTGTGAGCTGCCATGTGGGTACTGGGAATTGAATCTAGGTCCTCTGAAAGAACAACCTGTGCTCTCTTCTTTTTTAAATTATTTATACAGTGTTCTGCCTGCATGTACACCTGCATGACAGAAGAGGGCACCAGATCTCATTATAGATGGTTATGAACCACCATGTGGTTTTCTGGGAATTGAACTCAAGACCTTTGGGAGAGCAGCCAGTGCTCTTAACCTCTGAGCCATCTCTCCAACCTCTGGATATGTTATTTCTTAGTCAAAAGTTTTAATAAACAGGACCAGCGAGATTGTTCAGGAAGTAAGGTGCTTGCCACTAAGTCTGGTATGACCTTGTGTTCCCAGAGTTCAACATGTATTGACCCCTGTACCTTCCAGTACTAACCTTTCAGGAACAATTAGGCTTGAGACACGTCCTTCCTGCCTCAGAATGACTAAGGCCTATTTAAGTCTCATGGTTAGTTAATCAGTAATAAAGATTTTTTTTTTTTTTTTTTTTTTTTTTTTTGACTAAGTAGGGTAAGCCAAGAAATAAGGGTGGCTAAAAATTAGCTTGGAAAAGGTATTTCTTGCAAATACAGGATCTGGCACTGCTCTCAAGTACGAGCATGAGTGTGTGGTGGAGAGCTCATGAAACAGTCCTGGGGAGGCCTGTGGGTCTCCAGACTCCTCCTCCATGTTGAGGGGCAAGATCTGCATTGCTGCAAAGGCCATGGTTGGGGCGGAGAGCGTGTATGTCGACGGGTAGTGGGGATGCCCTAGCAGGTACAAGCATCTGCCGTACACCCCAGAGAGAAGATGGAAGATCCTAGAGGTTGGACCAGGACCAGGACTCCCAGAGCCTTGGTCATTCTTCAAAACTCCACTGCTGATGTTCCACCAGGGCCCTGAAGCAACAAACAGGAAGGTCCATCCAAGGAGAATGCCTCAGTGTACCACGCTAAAAAGACACACCTGCAGGCTCACCACTGTGGATAAATCCTGCTTCCGCCCCACCCCCATCAGGTGGGGGGCAGAGACAGGATCTTACTACATTACGGGCTGACCTTGAACTCACTGCTGACTAACCTTGCACTCTTGCCATTACAGACTTGCACCACCATGCTTGACGCAAAGGCCACCATTTTGTTTTATTTTTGAGACAGGGTTTCTCTGTGTAGCCTTGACTGTCCCGGACTCCCTTTGTAGACCAGGCTGGCCTCGAACTCAAAGCGATATGCCTGCCTCTGCCTCCTGAGTGCTTGGGTTAAAGGCGTGCACTACCATGCTGGTTCTTTTCTCAAAAAAAAAAAAAAAAAAAAAAAAAAAAATTTTTTTTTTAAAATCCTGAAGCAGAAGGAATGACTTATCCTTCCTCCCACTGTATTACTGGACCCCAGCCTCCTAGTGAATGCAGGAAGTGGTCTCCCTTCAGTGTTTAAGGAAGAGGGTGGGCCTCACTCCCTTTCTTCCTCCTCACAGGGAGCGACCTAAGCTCGAGAGAGCACCTGCTCATCTGGTATATTGCCAGCAGATCTGCTTCCTGTCCAAGCCTGGGGGTGCAGGTGCCCCTGCCCGCAGAGTGCCTGGGGATGCAGGTGCCCCTGCCCGCGGAGTGCCTGGGGATGCAGGTGCCCCTGCCCGCGGAGTGCCTGGGGGTGCTGAGAGGCTGATGGTCGATCTTGTTGACTCCTGTCTTTCCTTCTGTGCTAACACAAAATTGGCACTGAATAAATGTTTACTGAGTAAATGATGAATAAAAGAACAAGAGGCTCAGGCCGGGGGTGTAACTCAGTAATGGGACTATTTTCAGAGCTTGGCCAAGGCCCTAGCAAAACAAAACAAAACAAACAACAACAACAAAAACAAAAAACAAAAGCAAGAAACACAATTCAAGCTTCAAATGGTAAGGCTTGAGGGATTGAGGAAGGCTTGAGGAACATGGGGAGGCTGAGGCAGGGGGATTGAACAATCAAAGGCCTGTCTGGAATACAGAGCAAGCTCAAGGCCAGCCTGTGCAAGCTAGAGACGGTCTTAACAGAATTCAGTGGCTAACCCTTGCTTAGTGTGTGAAGCCGTAGGTTTAATGCCCAGTACTGGGGGGTGCTGGTACGTGCATGGTGTGGGCCTGGGGACAGGTGGGGTCAAGGACAGAAAGTCACATGGAAATATGCCACACTATATCAGGCTTTTAAGATTCACAAACTATTTATAACCTTATGAGGTCAGATGACCTACCCCCCCCAAGATCACATGACTGGAAGGGTTTTTTTTAAATTCAAGGTCATGTGACTAGTAAGAAGCAAAGCTGGGGGTTTCCCAGGCATTCTGATTAGAAACCTAAGCTGTAGGACACTCGGCCAGCTTATAGAGAGAAGTGTCTGAGAAATCGCTTTTTATGCTCAGTAGCATGTGGAGTGAGAGAACGGAGCAGCTCTGTGCACTTAGCAAGAGTAGGGTGCAGTACAGAGGAAAGGCTCCTGTGTGGTGAACAAGTGGTTCTCAATTTAATGCTGTGACCCTTTAGTACCCCCATGTTGTGGGAACCATAAACTCCAACCATATGATTGTTTTTGCTACTTCATAATTATAATTTTGCTACTGTTATGAGTTGTAATGTAAAAGGGATAGGTGTTTGCTAGAGGGGTCGTGACCCATAGTCTGAGAACCTCTGTCTTAGACCTTGGCCTTGAAAGAAAGCAGTCTGTAAATGTCAGAAATCCCTTTCCTTCTTAAACCTGAACTTCCCTTTGGCTTTGGGGCTCAGAAACAGGACCTATCTTCTCTCTCCCCCATCAAGGCAGGGTAACTCTGTGTAGCCTTGGCTGTCCTGGAACTCTCTTTGTAGACCAGGCTGGCCTTCGAACTCACAGAGATCTGCCTGCCTCTCTGCCTCCTGATGCTGGGATTAAAGGTGTGTGCCACCACGCCCGGATGCCTGTGTCCTTTTATGTGGTGATCCCTGAAAGAGCTGAAGAGGTGACAGTGTCAAAATGTCATTTCAGGGAGGCTGTGGGGTGGGATTTCAGCAGATAAGAGCACTTGCTGCTTTTCCCATAGGCCCCCAGTTCAGTTCCCAGCTCCCATATGGAGCTCACAGCCATCTCTAACTCCAGCTCCAGGGGAGTCAGTCTCCTCTGGCATCAGCACGCATACAGTGTGCAGACATACATACAACACTTATGCACATATAATAAAAGTAAGTTGTTTTTTTAAGTCATTTCAGGCTACAGAGTTGGCTCAGCAGTTTAGAGAACTGGCTGCTTTTCCAGAGGACCTGGGTTCAATTCCCAGCACCCACACAGCAGCTCACATTGCCAGTAACTTTAGCTCCAGGGGACTTGACATCCTTTTCTATACTCCACAGGCACACCAGGCCTGAGAGTGGTACACAGACATACACACAGGCAAAACACCCATAGACAGAAAACAAATTAAGATCAATTTTAAGATGTCATTTTACAGAACTAGCCATGCCAGAAATGTCATCCTTCTCCCCGTCATCATAAACATATAAAGCCGCGCGGTGGTGGCACAAGCCTTTCATCCCAGCAGACAGGAGGCAGAGGTAGATAGGTCTCTGAGTTTGAGGCCAGTCTGGTCTATAAAGCAAGCTCCAGGACAGCCGGGGCTACAGAGAACCCTGTCTCTGACGCCATCCCTCACCACAACTCCCCATAAAGTAAAAAAAATAATTTTGATAGAAAAGCTGAGTGTCTGGAAAATATTATGATGCAGCAGGTAAGGTTATATACAAGAAAAACTAGACAATGCTAAGTATCCCAGTCTTTAACTAAGTACGTACTTGTGTGCATTGTTTGAGATATTTATGGAGTATCTATTCTTTTTAAAAATATTAATTAAGCCGGGCGTGGTGGCGCACGCCTTTAATCCCAGCACTCGGGAGGCAGAGGCAGGCGGCTCGCTGTGAGTTCGAGGCCAGCCTGGACTACAAAGTGAGTCCAGGACAGTCAAGGCTACACAGAGAAACCCTGTCTCGAAAAACCAAAAAATAAATAAATAAAAATATTTATTTATGTTCCTAACCACTGAACTGTGACTCCAGCTCTACGTGCCTGTATGAATGTCTGTCACCTGTGGGTGGGTGTCCTCAGAGATCAGAAACACCTGATCCCTGAGAGCTGGCGTTACAGGCACTTGTGACCCACCAAACATGGTTGCTGGAAACTGAACTTGCATCCTCTGGAGGAACATCAAGAGTTCTTAACTGCTGAACCATCTCTCCAGCCCCAAGAGCCAGAACCAGAGAGAAGCCGACTAGGAGCCAGGAGGACAGGAAGTCTGAGGCCAGGCTAGGTGCATGCAGGTCAGCTTGGTCTGTCTATCTTTCCAGACTCCTGTCTCAAACAACATCTCCACCCCCCTCCAGTCCACAAATACCCAAACAGAATAACAACAATACAACCAAAAGAACCCTCCCCCCAAAAATACTGAAACAAAGCAAAACACCAACCAATCAGGACATGGTTGAAAACTGGGTTCCTAGGTATGCTCAGTGTATGCGTGGCCCTGGGTTTGATCCCTATTATCAAATAATCAAACACATGGGAGTATTAGCTGATTTCCTGCTGTACTGTGGCGAGCCTCTGCCATAACCTTTGGGACGGCTTGTGGCTACAGTTCCTTGAATCTTGTAAAGTTTTACCAGTCTGCCTTAACACTGTTCTCTTTTCTAGAGAAACAGGAACTTCTAAACATCCTGTCCTCTATCCCCACTCCCCAAACTCCACACGGGAACCCAAAACAAGGCAAACCAGACAAGCTTTTGTTTTCCCAGTAGACCAGATGGACTTGTGTTGCTCTCTCTGAGAGATCCTGGGCTTGGAGTGGGGTCTAGCTCTGAGACCCAGCGAGTCACTGCCTGTCCCACCTCCCTCACTGCTCATCACAAAGGTCACGGGAGCCTTGGGACTCACCATCTATGCCTGATGGACGTGCTTCCCTTCCTGTGTTCACCCCCTTGGAAGGGCAGCCTCACCAGCCTCACAAGGCTGCAGCTGCTACGGATCAAGCCTGTAGTTAGGAGAAGCGCTGCTCTGCATGTCTGAGCTGTTCCCCCTGTATTCCAGGAGGAAGAGCGTCAGGGGTTCGAGCCCAGCTTTGGCTACACAAGAGCCTGTCTAAAACAAGCAAAGGGGTTTTTTTGTTTTGTTTTGTTTTGTTTTGTTTTTTTAAAGAAACAGCAGTTGGGAGTCAGGCATGGTGGCGCACACCTTTAATCCCAGCACTTGGGAGGCAGAGGCAGGTGGATCGCTGTGAGTTCAAGGCCAGCCTGGTCTACAAAGTGAGTCCAGGATGGCCAGGACTATACAGAGAAACCCTGTCTCGAAAAACCTAAAAAAAAAGAAAAAGGAAAGAAAAATCAGCAGTGGGGCTGGAGAGCTAACCCAATGGTTAAGAGAGTGCTGCACTTGCAGAGGACCGGAGTTCAGTTCCCAGCACCTGCAGCTGCCTGTCACGCCAGTTCCACAGGAGAAGGTACCCTCTTCCAGCTTCTGTGGGTGCCCACATACTGGTGACATACATGCAGCCTACACATACGCAGATAAAAACGGATCTTTATAAAACAAAACAAGAACTCCTTGTTGTCTGCTGGTCTGTTTTCTTGAGAAGTGCCCAACTCTGCTCCAGTCCTGCAAGTTCTACTCATTTCACACATTACACAGGAAGGGTGAGATCCCCGGAAATGTGTGGCGGGAGGTCATGACCCTAAAGAAGGTGAAGAATCCAAACCTCGCATCCTGGTCCAGCACTTGGGAGGCTAAGGTAGAAGAACTCTGGTGAGTTTGAGACAGGCCTGGGATGCACACAGCAGAACCTTGTCTCGTGTGCCCCGCCCTTCATCCCCCTGCCCCTTGGACTGGAGAGATGCCTCCGCCGTTAAGAGCACTGACTGCTCTTCCAGAGGGCCTGGGTTCAATTCCCAGCAACCATACGGCAGGTTAAACTGTCTATAACGTCAGGATCCAACACCCTCATGCAGACATTCACACAGGCAAAACATCGATGCACATAAAATAAAAATAAAAGTAAGTTAAAACAACAACAACAAAAAAAACCCAACCACAATTAAAGACCAGCAGAACCAGGAAGTTCTAAGTTACAACTTGTCACTTTGGTTCCAGTCACTTGCTAGGCTTTGTTGGCAGACACTGTCTGATTTTAGTGACACTCTCAGAAACGTTCTTATAACATTCCTGAGCATCGGGAAAAAGGAGAAACAGAAGGCTTTGCTTTCAATGCAGTGTCCAGCGTAGAGGTCGCCAGTATTTTCGTGAACTCACTGGACAACTAGACATCACAGCTGCCTCAGTGTCTCCTTCTGAGGGGGAAGTGTCACCACTGACGGCCGTGAGAGGCTTTGTTACATCCCACCTGAACCCAACTGCTGGGCCGTGTCTGAGGGCACTGAGATGAAATTCTAAGGATACTGATGGACACTCAGCGTTGTAACCACCTCCCACGGCACTTCCAAGCCAAACACATGACACACGCCCAGTTCCCCAACTGCAAAGACTGAACTTGTCAATCCCTCCACTGTTGCAAAAAAAAAAAAACAAAAAAACAAAAACAAAAACAACTTTCTAATTTTTTTTAAAGAAAAAGAAAAAGTCTTGAAATTGCTTTAAAGAAAGCTTTATTTACCACATACACCTTAAGAATGTACTGTAAATGCAGCGAGATCTAAAAAGCGTTTCAAATACGAAGCTAAAAACTAAACTAGTAGCATGTCTAAAACCCACACTCTAAAACTTTTAAAAACATTTATATTAGTTTGTTCTTAATCCTAAAAAAAAAAAAAAAAAACAACAAAAAGTTCACATTTCAAGTTATAAACCTCAGTAGTGTACATGAAATGATTGTGAAACAGTAGGAACAGGGAGGACCACAGACAGCAGGGCCGCTGCTGCTTTACTGGCTGCCACCAAGGCTTGTTTTTAAGGTGGTTGCCATGTTGACTTAGTGCACTTCTTCCTTTTATTATTATTAGGATTGTTATTATTATTATTATTTTTTTTTTGCAAATATTTTCTAGGCACTTGTAAAATACAGTAAGAACATGGGGTCAGTGTTTCACCTGAGGACCTCCGTGTCAGTCCTTGGCAGGAAGCAAAGCACTTTTTCTTTTCACACAAGTCAAGGGATTAAAAACCCGATACAAGTTGCCGTTTATGGGGTCACTCATCCCGGCATGCCCGTGTGGGTGCATCCTCAGAGCATGGCGCAGCGACTTCATGCCGTTCAGCAAGGATGGAGAGGGATGCTTATGAGGCCTTAGCTGGCACTCGATAACATTATAGAATAGTTAAATAAATATTCCTTTA
This sequence comes from Acomys percivali, assembly GCA_907169655.1. NCBI lineage: Eukaryota > Metazoa > Chordata > Mammalia > Rodentia > Muridae > Acomys > Acomys percivali. The sequence goes on along the minus strand of OU015747.1, from coordinate 5,309,312 downwards.
TATATAAAAATTCATCCCACCAAGATAAAGGGGGGAAAAAAAAAAGAAGACGACATCTGGGAATCTCTTAATTTAAAAAAAGAGAAAAAAAATTAAACTATGTAAGAGCATTGCTAGGGCATGGTCCCAGTATTAGTCCACATAATAGAGTTAAGCCAGACAGCAAAACTCTGGTGGGAAGATTCTGATGGGCTGTTATGACATAAAACATGACTGTGTATCTGTTACAATATTGCACACCTCGAGTCCTCGACTGAGCCTTTTAAAAAGATGCAAGTTGATGTAATTCATAAAAACAGACGGCGATATTAACATGTTACTGTATTTTACATTCACTCTGCCAAAGAAAAGCCTTTAAACAGGCACAAAACACTGCATCTGTGTATTTACTTCCTAAAAAAAGAAACACACACACACACTTTCAATAACATTGAAATAAAACTGCTATGTCTCGCATTTACACTACAGGTCGTGAACTTTGGCAACACAGAAGGACTACAAGCGAGCGCCAGAAGTTATTCACAAAGTCCCCTTTCACTCCTACTGCCGTGTGCGCCCCACGTTCACCTACCAAATGCAGCGCAGCGGAGGGAAGCCATGTTCCACAAACATAGAGCTCCCAGCATCCCTGACGACAGCAGGCATTCTGTGGGGAACACACGGCAGCTAGACGCGCCTTAACTCCCTGCGGACAAGTCTTGAAGCTCTTGTCTATAATCACATACATTCTTGGTCTCCAAAAACTCAAGACTTCAAAAACCAAAGCATTAGAAAGTTAAAAGTTTCATACTGAACAATTAAATAGCCATGCAAAGGCGCTTCAGACAAACATGTTAAAACCTTGCCCTGTGCATACTCTGCTACTGAAAACAGAGAGAGAAGGCAATGCCTCCCCCCAAAAAAGCAAAATTAAGTAAAGTAAAAAAGACCCCAAAACAATCCCAGGAAGAAGTATAAAAGGCATCAGTTGTCTTCTCTATCAGAATTATCCTTTTTTTTTTTTTTTTTAAAGATATGCCGAATTTCAGTGTTGCTAGGGGAGGAGTGGGGGCACGCATAGTTAACAATAAAGACTTTAGAGAGCGAGCCCAAACTAATGAGCGCGTGTGACGGCAGCCCAGTGTTCGGACTTTGGGTGTGAGGAAGTCCACTTTGGCCTAAGAACAAAACAAAACGAAACAACAACAACAACAACAAAAATCCCACAAACCAAACCACTTCCTGCCCCCCAAACAAATCCACCCAGAAACATGATGAGAATACACAGCAATATCGTCCAACCCTTAACGCCAGTGGATATACAGCAGAGAATTTTTACTCGTTTTTAAATTGCACTTTCCAGCATCACCTTGAAAATAAAATAATGTTTTGTGTAGCAATTTCAAAGCACTACAGTTTGTGTCTTTAAATAGTGAATATAGTTTTCACAATAGTTCCTTAGATGCGCGGGTGTGCTTTTTTTTTTTTTTTTTTTTTTTTTAAATATAGCTGATATATTCTGAAAGGTCCTACAAAATAGAAAACTCTGGAGTGCAGAAGTTAAGAAAATAACCTTCATACTGAAAATATATCCTTAAAAAAACAAAACCAAACCTCTGTACAAAATTTAAAAGATGGTATTAAGGCGTGAGGTGTCGCAAGTCTCTTAGAAATGTATGAACATGGGCCTGCTAAGTCGAAAAGTCTTTTTTTTAAAAAAAAAAAAAAAAACCAAAAACTGGTGAAAACTTCATAGATATAAAGTATCTCAATGTGATATATTCGATAACATTCTTCACTTGCAGGCTTCGCAGATCCGACACGTTCTTTCTTCATAAATAATAAAGTGTTCCTTCAGCGGTGTTTGGTGGCTTGCCTTGGTCCCTGGTCTCAGTAAGTCTGGTAGACGTCGTGGATGGGCACCTGGAGGGCGGCGGGGAAGGCCTGAGGTATGTAGCCGGCGTAGCCCCCGTACACAGCGGCCGCAGCAGCGTTCTTCTGTAGTGTGGCGATCGTGGCGGTGGCCGGAGCAGCAAAGGGGACGTAGCTGGCCCCGTAGATGCCAGCGGCGGGGATTCGCGGAACGTTTGGTGCCACGGTGTACACAGGAGTTATCGGACGGCCCTGCGCGACAGACAAAGCCCTTCCTAAGCGAACAGGTTCCTCATCTATGGAGCAATGTGCAGCACACAGCCGGGAGGAGAGGAGAGGTCTAGGTAAGGAGGAGGCAGAAAGCTGAGAGACAGTCGCTGCAGGAGGAAGAGGTTAGACAGAGAAAAACAAACAAACAAACAAAACCAAAAAAAAAAAAAAAAACCCACTTCACCCTTGAATGCTTGATGCAGAGAGGGGTAGTGAGGGAGCTGGGAATCTGTCCTAAGAACACTAAGTCTAATTATGTCCTGGAATGTGTCTGCTTTCTGTTTGAAAGCACGGTGCACCAACTTTCCAAATGGTGGGGAGTTGAGGGCTGGGAGCCGGTGGGGGGGGGGGGGGGGGGAAGGCTAAGGGCAGGATTGTGATTCTCTAAGAACCATGGATTTAGTTCTGGATTTGGGGTAAAAATAAAACACCACACAGTGAATAAAGTATTCGGTGTGCCTTATGTTTTACAGAATGGTGGTGTCTTCTCTG
>OU015747.1:5284692-5295155 GCA_907169655.1 Acomys percivali | reverse complement strand
CAAACACACACACAGACATATAGACACTCAGACATACACACACACACTCACTCTCAGCAGACACACAGATACTTACACACACACAGAGACACATTCCCCTCCCACACACTCACATAAATAAGCAAACAAATAAATAAATAGAAAACTAGCCTTGAAGGCCAGTGTGACATCACAAGCCTGCCGTCCCAGCGTTGGGGAAGCGGAGGCAGAGGGATTGGCAGTGGAAGCTCACGCCCAGCCTTATTGTGTCAAGTTCCCGGCTAGCCTTTATCCTGGGAAACCAAGACAGAAATCTAAGGAAAGTATTCCAGTGGTAGAGCAGGAGCCCAGCTGGTGGAAGGCCTGGGATTCACTTCCTAACACCATGAAAAGGAGAGATTAGCCTGGCAGTGGCGGAGCCCTCCTCTTGCCTCAGCACTTGGGAGGCAGAGGCAGGCCAACCTCTGTGAGTTCCAGGACAGCCAGGAGGGCAGCTAGGAGAAACTCTATCTCGAGGAAAAAAGAAAGGGATTAAAAATTAGCCTTGGAGTGGGTGTGGCAGCCCACACCTACAACCTCAGCACCCAGGAGGGTAAGGAAGAGGATCACGCCTTCTAGACAAGCCTGTCTTAAAGCAAAACAACACAAATAACCTAGAATACTCTCTTTAGAAAGGCAATCCGGGCGCGGTGGCGCACGCCTTTAATCCCAGCACTCGGGAGGCAGAGGCAGGCGGATTGCTGTGAGTTCGAGACCAGTCTGTTCTACAAAGTGAGTCCAGGACAGCCAGAGATACATAGAGAGACCCTGTCCCAAAAAACCAAAAAAAAAAAAAAAAAAAGGCAAGGGCAGGGACACACGACAGCTCGCCGTGCAGGGCAGTGTGTGAGAGAGGAATGCCAAATACTGAACAATGACAAAAACCCTGAGTAAGGCAGAGGTGTGGACAGGGTTGATCCTAGGCTACGAGTAAAACAAACGTCTATCTAGGTAAACAGCACAGACTTTCATTTACATGGCAGGAAATAATCTTTCAGATGACCAGGCAGAGCAACTCAGGTTTCAGAACAAGGTCGACCTTGACTCCTCTGGCAGCGAATGGCAGGGGATACCCTGTAAGCGCTTTTACAGTCGTCATCTTGAAAGCCTGTTAAGAAGCAGGTGGTGCTGCGCCCCACTGCGCCCTGCGTATCTGGATGTCTCCCACCTCACTCCAGTCCTCACGTCTGCAGGGGATATTATTAGGGTCCCTACCTTACGGCTAAAGGCACAGTGCAAGTAAGTAGAATCATCAGAAACTGTGTCAGCCTGGCTCAGAGTTCACACCTGCCCCAGCTGCTCCAAATGATTGTCCTCCTAGGGCAAGCATTAAGTAAAATGGTAGGTGTAGGGCTCCTAGGGCAGAGCCTCAAAGTCAGGGATCGAGGAATGTCACCATGAGAAAACTGAACTTGAAATTAAGGCAAGAATCCTGGCCCTCTAGAAGATTCTTGTGTTCACAGGAAAAGCAAGCAAAAGGCTCCCAGAGGCAGCTTTAAACCAGTCAATGTGAGAAGCCGAGCCTGTGAGTTCTGGTGGAGACTGCTTCCCGGATGCCATTCATTACAGGTAAGCTTGCCGACTGTGTCATTCTCCCCTGGTGATGTGGCTCAGGCATCCAAGTGTGAATTTGTTCCTCATGTAACCCTTGGCTAGAGCACTCTGCAGAGGGTGTTCCAGAAAGAACCAGAAAAGACTTGCCACACTGGATGCAAATGCTCCAAGCATCCTGGTGGATGCCAGATTCCTGGAGAGGCAGGACCCTCCCAACACACGCTCCCTTGGAGCAGGATGAAAACACATGGCTCCTCCTTGCTGGTTGTCACGTGAGCACAGCAGGGTATTTATTCGAAGGAACTCATTTGTACAGCTTGGCATATGCAACTGCATGAAACTTTCAAAAATAAGCTGTTGCCACTCTGGACTCTGGGAGAACTTTTGTTCCGGGTCACATTTGCACTTAGAAGCTAGACTCACAGCACAGATCCTCAGACACGAATTCTGTTTTTAGTCTGGTTCAAAGTATCTTTTATCCAGACTAGCTTTTAACTGGTCCAGCAAAGGTCGCCAATATATTTAGAACTATTTCCAGTATTCAAAAACCAGTCTTTGAGCTGGGTATGGTGGGCACGCCTGTAATCCCAGCACTCGGGAGACAGATTACTGTGAGTTCAAAGCCATCCTGGTCTACAAAGTGAATCCAGGACAGCCAAGGACAGAATCCAGGATAGAGAAACCCTGTCTCTAAAAACCAAACCAAACCAAAAACCCAGTCTTTATCTGTGACCAAAAGCTAGTATGACTTTATTCTAGAATTACTTGGATTGCCAGTTAATTTTGGTTCATAGCCCTGTGAAATGTGTGTATATGGTTCTGTGTGTGTGTGTGTGTGAGTGTGTGTGTGTGTGTGAGAGAGAGCGAGAGAGAGAGAGAGAGAGAGAGAGAGAGAGAGAGAGAGAGAGAGAGCGAGAGAGAGAGCACAAGCGCACTCTGTCCCATGAGTTTTGACTTGCATTCCCACACTCAGCACTCAGGTGGTTTAGACAGCAGCTACCTGAGAGGTTTTAGTGACATTTGAAGACAACTGACTCACACACTACGCTAGAGAGGTTAGCAGCTGCTATTGTTGTTTTAAAGAGCATCACTTAAGTGGATTAAGTGGATCATGCCTATAAACCCAGCACTCAGGGGTCGGAGGAAGGTGAACTGCTCAGAGTTCTAAGTCAATTTACAGGACAGAGAAGGAGTGAGCGGTTTAGGGTATGGAGTCGGAAAGGAAGGAGAGAGAAGAAAAAAGAGGTGTGTGGGGAAGGGGAGTCAATTTAAGACCAGAATTCAAATGTTAGGGAGGGCTTTGTCACTGAAGTTGCGAATGACCTCATGGCTTACAGAAATACTCTGTGTGAAGAGCGAGCTCATGAGAAATGAGGAGGAAACCAGGAAAGTGAGATTAGCGTTTGCACTGGGTCTCTAGCATGCGGCATTCAGCTTTTCGTCCAGTGCCAAGGCGCCGCCACCACCCACTCGAGTAAACATGAGGGAGGGCCTCTCTCACTCTTGGGTTCTGGCATCAAGGCATGTCTGTCAGCCCTAAGACTGAAAGGGTCATAGGAGTCCCACTCAAAACCAGGTCACAGAACTAGGAACTTACCTACAGACCTAAACAGTAAGGGGGCAGGAGAGGGGGGAATGGGCACACATGCTCATCCTGCAACCGCCCTCCTTCCACTAATTGCCCTCTGGGCACATTTAAAAAAAAAACAAACTTCTTTTTGTGAATCTCCTTGCTGTAAGCAAAGTCCTAAAAGGATGAAGACACAGGGAACCATGACATTCTGGCCTGTACCTTTAGCTGGCCCTCCCCCTGCTGCCCCCCGCCCCGACTGAGTCAAAGTTCATGAAGGTTCGGCTGTGTTGATGCTGGTAACAGATTCTGTTATGGCAAAGGGCATCATTCAATGGTTGGCTGTGTTTGATAAACAGAAGCAAAGCCAAGAGGCTCGGTTTTCCCAGGCACTTCTATCAACACGGTCCTGAACAGAAGACATTTTGCTGTGGGTTCCCAGGGACACTAGCTGTATGTCCCAAGACAGGTGAGGCTACTTGCCAGAGAGTAGGCGAAGCAGAGGGATTATCTGCTCCAGGGTTTGACAACGCACGACTACATGCTAGGAATCTATTACCTTGCTCCCTTTATAAGCAGCATACACCTAACATTTATCTTTTTAATATCTATTTATTATGTATACAGTGCTCTGCCTGCGTGCACACCTGCAGATGGGAAGAGTGTATCAGATCACATTATAGATGGCTGTGAGCCACCATGTGGTTGCTGGGAATTGAACTCAGGACCTCTGAAAGAGCAGTCAGTGCTCTTAACCTCTAAGCCATCCTTCCAGTCCCTAACATTCATTCTTTGTTTTTTTTAAATTAAGATTTCTTTATTTATTATGTAAACAATATCCTGCCTGCAAGCCAGAAAAGGACACCAGATCTCATTGTAGATGGCGGTGAGCCACCATGTGGTTTCTGGGAATTGAACTCATGACCTTTGGAAGAACAGTCGGTGCTCTTAACCTCTGAGCCATCTCTCCAGCCCCCTAACATTCATTCTTAACAACTTCATTGGGTGATGCTAAAAATCAAACAAACCCAACAACCAAGTGCAGCACACATGTGCCTCCAGAGCTAATGTGCTCCAGTCACAGGAAATAGTTGGAAAGATTTAGCGTTTTGCTCCTTATTTTGGCTCTACTGACGTGAGCCATTGAGAGATCTGGCAAGAAGAACGCAAGGTCTGATGGGCAGGCAGATGCCAGAAGTGGGAGGGAAGCTGCTGTAGCCTCTGTCAGATGGTGTAGCTTGAAGAGACGGCATGTTTCACATTTTGGGAGGACTTTTCCTCCACACACATGATCTCATTTCACACAGTACCAAGACCCTGAGCAGCACAAGGACCTGAGTTTTTTTTTTTGAGACAGGGTTTCTCTGTGTAGCCTTGGCTGTCTTGGACTTACTTTGTAGACCAGGCTGGCCTTGAACTCACAGCGATCTGCCTGCCTCTGCCTCCCGAGTGCTGGGATTAAAGGTGTGCGCCACCACGCCCGGTGTGAGGTATCATTTAATGAAGGATTCTGAACCTTCTGTAGCTCTGTCATGAGTAGGTGTCCTTGGCATGGTAGAAAGTTTGGGGAAAAAAAACCCTGCCCTCTACCCACTAGATGCACAAACACGAGCCACAACAGTGTTATGACAACCAGAAGTGTCTTCAGACAGCGTGCGGAGTAGGGAACACACAGTGTGTCCCTTTGTGGAGAACTGAGGAAGGGATCTGCTGGAGCTGCTGAGACTGTACCCATGTAAACAGAAGTTGTTATTCCATCCTGTCCACCCTCAGTGTAAGCCTGGTGCCTTTTATTCTTTTATTTTTATTTTTTTGAACTCTTCCTCACCCCCCAGTTCCCCTTGAGACTAAAGGGGTCTGTGGTCCAAGCTGGCCTAGAACTCACTAACATTACTGCCTCTATAACAGGCACATACCACCCAAGCAGGCCAACTGCTCCACCCTTAACCTGGTTTCTGTTTCCAGGATGCTAAGCCTGAGCCATGTGCAGTGTTGTTCAAGGGGACAGGTCAGCCAGTGTCTGTGGTACCAGACTACTTACAGCATAATATGGCTGAAGCACTATCAGTTTTATGTTTCCAGTGCAACAATTGCCATCATATACCACTATCACATTTTGTGGTCTGACTAACCTGCCACCACAGGCTGACGGACAGGCTGCAAATGAGACTTCTGAAATCAGGCTAATGACCTGCCCAGCTATCACCACAGTATCTCATTTAAACTGAGAACTTCTGCTTCCAGGACATACAAGAGCCACTGACATCTGGTTTTCAAGACTTGGGTCACTTTCAACTTTTACTACTGACTTCTGTAATAACATAATAAGCTTCACTTAAGAGTCACACTTTTTTTTACTGTAAGAAAGTTATATCTTATTTTTTCCTTTTTAAAAAATCTTTATTTTTTACATATACATTGATATTATTACACATATATACAATGAACTTACCTATAGCAAGAAGAACCATGAAACAACAGGGAATTATATAAATGTTACATTCTTAGTGTTTTGGCTATTTGTATTTGGCACTCTTAAAGAAAACGTCTTTCCCATCTCGGTGTGTCTAAAATTCTGAATGTAAACCAAGAGTCACACATTTTTAAGGCATACTATGAACACTGACTGAAAATGTGGTCTTGGAACACAGTCAGATGATTGGTACTAAGGTTGACCTCTGTACTCCAAAGGCAAGGACTATTGAGGCAAATGTGAAAACAGTATTTACACACCCACTCCCTCACTCGCTAACTGGGCACTTGCTGTGGACTAGGGTGTGTTCAGTGCTTGGCCATGCAATGGTGACAACTGCACAGGCTTTATGTTCAGTCTAGCAAGAAAGAGGAAAGAGCAGAAGAAACATCATCAGCAAAGATGAGCATTTGCAACATGTTAGAATTATCTAGACTGTCTGAAATGCAGGAGATTTAAAAAGGGACAGAAGAACTGGGTAGTGGTGGTGCATGCCTTTAATCCCAGCACTTGGGAGGTAGAGGCAGGCGGATCGCTGTGAGTTCGAGGTCAGCCTGGTCTACATAGCAAGTCCAGGATAGTCAAGGTGACACAGAGAAACCCTGACTCTAAAAACAAAACAAAACCCCATAAAACCAAAACCTAAACCAAACAAACAAACAAAAAAGGGACAGAAGAGGCTCAGGAAGGAAACCAAGCTGGATAGTGACTGGCTTGAAGTACACCCCTTATTTTGTGTGAGGACAATAGGAAACAAAAGGCCATGAAGTTTGGGGCATGGCTAGAAAGTCTCTGATGAATCTTCAAGTGAAAAAAGGAGTTGTTCTTGCACATTGGTCCTGTGCTGTGCACCAGGACATTGAGTAGCATTTATAAGAAGATGGGAGATCTAGAGCTTCAGAATGGGAGATCTAGAGCCTCAGGGAGATCTAGAGCCTTAGAATGAGCCTTAGAACAGGAGACCCAGAACCTCAGAATGAGAGACGTAGAACCTCAGAACGAGAAACCTAGAACCTTAGAATAGGAGACCTAGAGCCTCAGAATGAGAGACCTAGAACCTTAGAATGGGAGAATGAGAACCTTGAGCCTGAGAGTGAGACACCTAGAGCCTCAGGGAAATCTAGAGTCTTAGAATGAGCCTTAGAACGGGAGACCCAGAACCTTAGAATGGGAGATCTAGAGCCTCAGAATGGGAGGCACAAGATAAACCCTAGGGCGTCTGTCTTGCCAGCCATGGTTAGTGTCAGACAGACTAAATCTATAGCTCACCATAATCGGTACCCTTTTAGACAAGGTGCAGCTACCATCATTTTTTTCCTCAGTCTTTCTCTAACTGTTTAATATCAACACCAAGAGGACACAGTCTAGGCCTGTTTCTGACTCAAAGTTTGGAATGGAAAAGACAACACATGTTTGTTAAAGGAATAATCTGGACAGTATTAATAAAGAAAATAAGGATTATGATTTCCATCTTAACAAGCTAACCAGTATCAGTAAAATATCTGTTTTTGAACAAAGTGCCTTACTGGGGACCATGCAGCAGGGTGAGGTGGAAGCACCCAAAAGCACACCGGTACTCAGGACCAGGAGGTCACACGTACCCACTGAGCAAACATTTATTGTGCTGCAAGCTAAGGCTGGCTTAATAGCATAGATATTCAACAGTAAGCCACAAGTCAAACCCAAGGTTTGACCCGGCTATAGCACACAGAAAGGACTGGAACCCTCAGCACCTCTGGCTGATTGTGGAGGCGGACATCTTCCTTATCCTCAGAACTCCCTATGTCATCAAAGACTGTATCACTATAAATGTACTCATAAGGACTTTATGAAATTCGTTAAAGTCACAAAAAGCAAATCCCATTTTATGACGAGATCGCTCAGTCCCGTGAGAAACCCTCAGGGGACCGGGCTTCCTTCTTTCCACACAGCTAGCATTCCTGGAGAAAAGGCTGCATGGTGTGCTTAGCTTACGGGCAGAGGCAGCAACAGGAGAGAGAAGATGGCTTTACAGGTTTGCAAGCAAGGAGACGGCCTGGAAATAACCGCTTGCAAGAATCATCCTAACAGCAGACTGACCAAGCACTCTGGCTAGCCAGCTTACAGCTCTTGAATTCCTGAGTACAAGACATCTCATGGAAGTTCCTTACTTTTTTTTTTTTTTTTTTAAGATTTATTTATTTATTATTCATACAGTATTTTACCTGAATGTGAGCCAGCAGGCCAGAAGAGGGCATCAGATCCTAATATAGATGGTTGTGAGCCACCATGTGGTTGCTGGGAATTGAACTCAGGACCTTTGGAAGAAAAGCCAGTGCTCTTAACCTGTGAGCCATCTCTCCAGCCCAGTTCATTTCTTATGACGTTCCTGTGAGTAGGGGTTAAAAAGTGTGCTCCAGAGAAGCCAGCAAACCAGGGCCAGGAAGCCAGCTTTGCGTTTCTGGCAATTTATTTATTTATTTATTTATTTATTTATTTATTTATCATTTTGCTGCAACACGGCCAGGAACAGTGGTATTAGTACTATTTATAGCTGTTTTTAAGCAACCAAGGTAGAGTTAGTTAAATCATGGAAGTGCAGACTGTAAGGTTTGCAGAGCCAAAATGTTTGACTGCCCTGGTCCTGCAAACTCTAGAAACCCCGATGCCCTGGGTTTGAGACCTCCGCCCGCTCCCCGCCCCCTAGCATCGCTGTATGACATTGTTAACTTCTCCAGGGTCTTGGTTCCTCATTACTCGCACCTAAAAAATGATCAGTGCCCACAATGATCGACGTCTCAGAGTAGTGAGGGAGATAGTATGTGCCACGTGCCTACACCCAAGCCGAGTCTGATAAGCACGAGCTATTATTGCTCCCTTTTTTGCAAGATGGACAATTGAGGCTGAGAGAGTCAAGTAACCTGACCAAGGAGGGAGGCGTGGATCTGAGAGCAAAGCCCACACTCTCTCACCAGGGTACGCTTTCTTTGCTGCTTTCTCACATACGGTGTCAGTCCCAGCCAGTGTGAATGTAATACAATCATGGTCAGTGGGGAATGGGCCTAGATCAACACAGATGAAGGAAAATAAATCCACATCTTTATGATAAAGTATTTGGGAAATTAGTCCTCAGACCACTTTGCTTTCTAGCCCGTAGAGTGCTACTCAGTATGCCATAGCTACTTCCAGCCCTGTGTAAAGTAGTAAACATAGCCAAACTGTATAAATATGAACAACCCATGGAGTTAACTTTTTTGTTTTGTTTTGGGCTTTTTATTTTTTGAGACAGGGTTTCTCTGTGTAACAGCCCTGGCTGTCCTGGACTCGCTTTATAGACCAGGCTGGCCTCAAACTCAGAGATCCACCTGCCTCTGCCTCCCCAGAGCTGGGATTAAAGGCATGTGCTACCACACCAACTACTTTTTTTTTTTAATGGGAGGGTCTCAAGTAGCCCAGGTTGGCCTTGAACTCGCTATGTACTCAGGGGTGGTCTTGAACTACCTTCTTCTACTTCCTGAGTGCTGTGACACAGTTGTCACCCATCATCCAACTTAAATGGAATCCATATTTATGACCTGACTTTCAGAGTGGGAATATCAGAGGCACACCCTGGTGTGTGGATGGGAGCTGCAGACCTAGGCTGTGAGGTACATGCATTTATAGCCTGCTCCACCCTTGTGAAACAAAGGTACCCATATAGTCAGTCACTTTTAATTTGGAAAAAAAAAAATTTTCATGGTTTTGGCAGTGAAGCTGGGCTCTTAAATATGGCAAGGAAATACTCTAACACTGAGCTTAAACAACTGAATTGAGGATTATAATTTAATAAAGATGCCTAGTTTTTGGTGGTAATATCATTTTATATTTAAAATGAAAACACAGTGTGAAAGTAATAGACTCAGTGATAGAGAGACGGCTCAGAGGTTAAGAGCACTGAGTTCAATTCCCAGCAGCCACATGGCAGCTCACAACCATCCATAATGAGATCTGGTGCCCTCTTCTGGCACGGCACGCAGGCACATATGCAGGCAGAATACTGTATACGTAATAAATAAATAAATCTTAAAAAAATAAAGTAATAGATTCAGGTGTTGTTTTCTGGCTACTCTTCCAGAGGACTTGGGTTCCATTCCCAACAACCCCATGGCAGCTCACAGCTGTAACTCCTGTGCTAGGGGACCCGACACCATCACACATGCAGGCAGAGCACCAATGTACATAAAATAAAAATCAACAATTTTTTTAAAATTCTAAAACCGGTGTACAAAATGTATTTAAAGAAAGAACACACACAAAAGAAAAAAAATGAATACTTGTAAAGTTTTTTGAATTACTCTTTCAAGAGATGCTGAAAAAGAACTTCTAACACCAGCTGATGCGGTCTCTGTGGGGGGGGGGTGTAGATGACAGTCTATCCTCCTTCGATCTGCATTACTGGGCTGCACACAGTGGCTACACAGTAAAAGCATGGAGCACTGTCCCAGCCCTGTGATCTTAGTGTGGCCCTGTGGTAGGACAGGTGAACTAGCTGTTTACAAGAATCCCACAGGCCTCTTCGTAAGAAATACGACCACAGCCTGCCCTGAATCAGAGGCCCCGGACTAGGTGGACACGGCCAAGCACAAGCTGCAGTGTTAGGTGTGACCTGACTTTGTTTGGCTAACATTAGTCAGTTCAGTTATAACTACGAAACAAGACCTGTTCCCATTGGAGCCGGGGTGACAGAGATCCTGTTGAATGTGGGTGCCCTCGCATTTCAAGGACCTGAAGGCAAGTGTCACAGTGAAAGAGAATCTTGTCATGTGAAGGGGACTAAGCCAGGGGTGTGTGTGTGTGTGTGTGTGTGTGTGTGTGTGTGTGTGTGTGTGT
>OU015747.1:5270178-5284682 GCA_907169655.1 Acomys percivali | reverse complement strand
GTGTGTGTGTGTGTGTGTGTGTGTGTGTGTGTGTGTGTGTGTGTGTTGTTAAAGTGAAAAAAAATTTTTTTTTAAACAGCAGATGGAAACTATTGCAGAGACCTGTAACTGGCCAAAATGCAGAGAGTAGCTGATGGCGGGGTTACATCACTTAAGGCTCAGAGAAAGTGCCACAAAGGAAGACCAGGATGTGTGCTGCTGCATAGTGCCGTCCTAACACACCAGGGAAGTCCTGCGTGTGGGAAGTCTCAGCAATATGGTTGCCTAACCCAAGACCTACACAGTGAAAACACCAGTCAACATGCCAGTGTGGATGAGGGAGGTTTCACAAGGTCCCACCCCAGAAGAAGGGCAACCAATGGTAATCACAGCTGCCGAAAGACAGGAAATCAGTTGTTGTTTGTTGTTTCAGGGACAAAGTAACACCAATAGGCTAGCCAGTCCCAAGTGGTCTGACCTAAACACATGTACACTGAGCAACACTGCGTGGCTTAGTAGGTCTTACATGTAATAACAATGATTAGAGAAGAGGCCCTGGGGACATGGGTCTGTCTGAGGTCGGAAGGAATAGGTAAAAATAATGTAAATACAGAGGGTATATGAGAAATTCCCAACAACAAAAAAGCAAAGTGTTTAAACTTAGTGTGGGGTATTTTTGAAGTTAAAAATATTTTCTCAGGCTGGATAAATGGCTCAGCAGTTAAGAGCACTTATTTACTGCTCGGCAGTTGGGAGCACTTATTTACTGCTCTTGAAGAGGACCCAGGTTCAAGCCCCAGTAAGCACACATCTGCTCACAGCTCTGTAACTTCAGTTCCAGAAGATTCGATGATCTCTTCTGACCTCTGTGGGTGCTAGGCATGCATGCAGTGTACATACACATGCATTCAGGCAAAATCTTCCACATATAAAATAAATACATTTTTAAAATTAAAAACATTTTTTGAGGGGGCTAGAGAGATGGCTCAGTGGTTAAGGACACTTGCTGCTCTTGCAGAGGACTCAGGTTTTGTTCCCAACAACCACTGGTGGCTCAAAGGCATCCAGTACTCCAGGAGACCCAATGCCCTCATGATGCACATGGGTACCTGACACACCTGTCCACACACACGCACATGCTCCCACTCTCACTCTCTCTCTTAGGCATAAGACTCATACTCATAAAATAAATCTATTTTCAAATGCTATTACTGTATTCTAGAGCACCACAACTATAGTCTCTGTGAGAAGAAGAATAAGGGGCCGGGGTAGTGGTGGCGCATGCCGTGAGAAGCCGGGACGGCCTGACAAAGGGCTCGGAGCAGCCTTCCTTGGAATATTGCTGCTTCTGAGGAGTTTCCCACCAACCAGCGGGGGATTGTGCTGAGAGTAGCTCACAGGCCAATCTGATTCTAGGCGTGCATCTCAGAAGCTCACAAACGTCTCTGTGTACGAACACACACAACCCAGGGTCCTCAGTGTGCCACCCCCAAGCCCCACCAGTCACATGACCCTCTTTACATACAAGAGAGAACACATGAGGCAAAGCTGAGGGAACACACAGTGGAACAACTGCTTTCTCGTGCACACTTCCTTCCTCGTGTGCCCTTGCTTTACTTTTCTCGTTAATATTTTTTTTTCTTCTCTCAACTTACAGTCTCATTTGCTATCTCTGACTTGGTTAATACGTACCCAGAGTGACAGGGAATCAGGCTATGTGGCTATCTGATTGCTGCTTGCTTTTAGTGCTTGTTTAAATAATTTCCTAGCGTGTAGTCATACACGGGCCTCGGTCAGGAAAGGGACGAGGGCTTGTCTATGAAAACTAAAGTGCTCGTTTACCTATGAGTGAGTTTTGAAGGTGAAATGAGTGTTGTTATTTGGAACAAAAAACGGGTTTCAGTTTACTTCTGAGGAAATGAAAGTTACTAAGAGGAGGAGAAAGGGGAAGAGATTGGGGGGGGGGGCGGCTAGGGGAGCCATTTTCCAGTCTATACAACTTACTTAGGCTGTAAAAGTTGCTTGGATTGACAACTGGCTACATTAACAGTTCTAGAAAGCAAAACAATATTAAAGGATTTCTTGAAATACACAGTTAGTATATTGGGTCAAAGTAAAGAGAAAATACGATAACTTGATTGTCAAGAAATGTGTCAGGAACGCTAAACTCTAGAAACAGGTGTCGGAGTTGAGATGATGTAATTTCTCACGCTCTCTCCCACTTTCACCATGTGCACTTGGAGTTAGTATTTCAGTTGAAACCCTAACACGTGGATAAAAAAACACCCTGATCCGAGCTAATTATTAAGTCTCAGGGTCACATGGACACACTAGGTGCTCTGAGTTAATTATATGTGAAAAGATTTATCAAGGAAAATGCACCATGCTAGTCTCACAAATTATTTTTAGAAAGCACAGTCTATCTTATGCCATCCAAAACCAGAAAATGTAATTCACTTAGTTACTTCTTCTTCTTCCAAACCTGAATTTATGGCAAAGCAAGAATGAGAAGCCACCACGGCCAACACAGTTAGTCCCTTTTAGATGAACCCCAGTGAGAGCCAGAGGGGTGGGCCCAGTGAACTCTGCCCTGAAGACAATGTCAACAGGTTTAACACTAACTGATTTGGAATTTGGACACCGATTCTACACGCCAAGTATCCTGATGTTGAAAGTCTAACTGAGTCTTGTCCCGACAGAGAATCCTGGAACTGTGGGTTGCATAAATGCAGGCCTGCTGTTATCGCAAGCCCAACCAGAGAGCAGCCAGCTCACTGCTGACCTTTGATACTAGGAGGG
Organism: Acomys percivali; assembly: GCA_907169655.1. Lineage (NCBI taxonomy): Eukaryota > Metazoa > Chordata > Mammalia > Rodentia > Muridae > Acomys > Acomys percivali. The sequence continues at coordinate 5,281,904 of OU015747.1, read as the reverse complement.
GCAGCGCACACAGCCAGGAAGGAGTTTCTTCCTCCTCAGAATCCTGCCAGGAAGCCGCTGGACAGACTTCACATTTTATGTTGGAAGCACACACAGTAAATAAAGTCCACAATAAAACATGACTAGGGAAACTTCTGGAAACACAGTTTGCCCACAGTATTGTGGGCAGGCCAGTTTATTTTCCCTGATGCAGCATGAAGAACAATTGATTTTTGTACACATGGTGCAGCCATCTAACTATCTACTGCTCTCTATTCGCAACCACACTTAGTACATCCTCACTGGCTCCCCCCACTGCTGCCAAATAAATATCCTTGTCACACACATGCATATAAAACATGCTTAAATACTACCATTTTCTGGTGTTCTTGTGTGTGTGTGTGTGTGTGTGTGTGTGTGTGTTGGCTGATATCACTACTATAAGCTAGTCACATGAGCTCTCTGTTCCTCTCTCTGTGGGGCAGACAACTGAAGCCTACAAGAAAAATAGTGCAAACAAATGTTGAGTGTGAACGTTAACAGCATCTTTGTTACTTCTGGCTGGCGCATGTCTTCCCTCAAGACTTGATGGAACCAAAAAGTACTTGTTTACAAAGAATCTTGGTCCTGACTGGCTCAACACAGACCAAAAGTCTAAATCTTAAGCCTCCAAACTGAAAAAGAAAATAAGCAAAATTTCATGACATTGGATTTGATGCAAAATCATAGCTATCAAAAGGAGAAATAGATAAACTGAACTTTATTAAAATTAAAAAATTAAGCCAGGCCTGTGGTGCACTCCTGTGGTCCCAGCTCTCTGGAGGCTGAGGCAGGAGGATCAGGTGTCAAGGCCAGCCTGAGCTACAAGATAACGAGTCTCCCGATAAATAAAATAAAAAATGTGGCTGGGATGTAACTCAGTGGCATAGCACTTGCCTCTCATCCTCAGTACTGCAAAAGAAAAACACTAAAATCTTGTTAATCAAATAACACTATAAACAGAGATAAAAGGTATCCCGTGGTGCAGAAGAAAAATATTTGGAAATCATACTCTGATGAAGAAGTAATGCCCAGAATCCATAAAGAGTCACAAAGTAAAGCCGGGCGTGGTGGTGCACACCTGTAATCCCAGCACTTGGGAGAAAGCACCCGGCAGATCTTTGTGAGTTCAAGGCCAACCTGGTCTATAAAGTGAGTCCAGGACAGCCAAGGCTACACAGAGAAACCCTGTCTCAAAAAACAAAAACAAAAACAAAAACAAAGCAAGCAAGCAACCAACCAAACAAACAAAAAATTTCACAAGGTCAACTGCAAAGCCAGCAAGCCACTTGATTAACAAACAGTGGGGGACTTGGACACACATTTCTCCAAGGTACAACACGTACACGAAAATACACTGAACATTATTTATCATTAGGGATAAGAAAATCAAAGCCAGTCTGATATACGACTTTACACACGATATAATGTGCCCTTCAGCAGAATCGTATTCGGTCTTACAGAGAAATGAGCATTTTATGAAGTTGGAAGGCACGCTTTGTGAAGGGAGCTGGCTACAAAAGAAAGGACAAAGTGCCATAGATCGGAAAGTCTATTTCTGCTTTACATAAGAGGCAAGATTTTACAAAGAAAACGAGGATGGCTCTCAAATCACAAATACCGTCACACTGGGTCTTCCGTCTGTCTTGTACAGGGACCCTTCTCTGCATACCACGCACTGAAGGATGACTGCAGGTTGTGGTGGTGCCTACCGGTGATCCCGTACTTGCAGGAGGCAAGATCAATCTAGAGTTCAAATCTAAGCCAGGTGTGGTGACGCCCGCCTTTAATCCCAGCACTCGGAGGCAGAGGTAGGCAGATCACTGTGAGTTTTTAGACCAAGCCTGATCTATAAGGCTAGGACATCCAGGGAGGGCTGTTACACAGAGAAACCCTGTCTGAGGGGGAAAAATGTGATGTGTACAGAGAAATAAGGATTTGTAGCGTGGGCTCAAAGTGAGTCATCATCGTGTGTAATATGCCACTAATTGACCATGTAAACACACAGCAGGCACGCATCATCTAACAGATGTCCTGTTCAATAGGAAGGGGAATTACGTTCTTACTTAAGTAGGGGAGAAAGGGATTCTGGGATGTACACTCACCAAAGGACACCAATTTGATTGGTCCCTGTTCTTTATATGGCTGGCAGAAGAAGAGGGTGCAAGCAGATTCAGGCAGCTGGTTTAGAATCTCTCCGTTCAAGTCTTGAAGTGTCCTTTGAGGCAAATCCTAAAGGGTTGAAGAAAATGTTAGAAATGTTTTGTTTTGCTTTATTTCAATGGAAGTTTCATGTGTGCCTAGAAGTTGAGGACCTGTCACCAGTCCAATTTGTTCTCAAGAAACCAAGAACTGTAACTCATACAGGAACATGACCAATTGCTTCCATTTGGTGTGTTTTGACCTTTAGGGCAGCCATGACTTAAAGACAGGCATATTGCTCAGGAAGAACACAGTTGCAGAAACTCACAAAAAGACCTACCCCTCCTTATATATAGAGAAAAGCAGCTAGCTTGGGGTCTCCAGCGTGGTTTGTAGAGTTATGTTGCACGTCACTAACAAATTATTACTCTTGCCTGACCGCATCCAGAGCAGGTCCCCAAGACCTCGGGGTGGGGGTGAGGGTGGGGGTGGGGGTAGGGGTGGGGGAGAAGGTAGGGGTGAGGGTGGGGGTGGGAATGGAGTGGGGCAGGGAGGCATTAGTGATCTACCTGCAATTGTTAGGATTGCCTTGAGACTGACGGACTCTGTCCTAAAAATAAACTCAAGATTTCTTTAAGGGTTTTTCTTTTCAAGAGGAGGATTATGAAAAATGAAAAGTATCAGTCAAGGTTTTAGGTTAATCTTGGAAGCCACAATAAAACTCTTCAAATGAAAAGAATGTAAGGTTCAAACTAAAATGCTCAAGACACACAAACACATTAAAGTATTCCAGTGTGTCCTGCCTTTACTCCATCTCTGGAGATGTACTCTTTCCAACCTCACACAGCTACCGACAGACCTGATCGAGCTACCTGGAGAGCCAAGTGGTTTATGTGTCCACATTCTTTTTTTTTTTTTTTCTCCCTGAGACAAGGTTTCTCTGTACAGCCTTGGCTGTCCTGGACTTGGCTTTGTAAATATGTGGGCCTGCACTGTAGCTCTTTAGTAATTGTTTTTGCTGACTGGTGATACAAGCCCGCCAGTCAGAATTCAATTTATGAAACCTATATGGATATGGAAGGAGAGAATTCCACAAAGTAACACACACACACACACACACACACACACACACACACACACACATACACACACACTAATAGTAATACTTTAAAAACTTAAACCAAGCATGGCAGGCATATTTTGGTGTTTGTTTTGCTTTGTTTTTAATAGCTTTGGCTGTCCTGGCAATCACTTTGTAGACCACAGAGATCCACCTCCGCCTTCAGAGTGCTAGGACTAAAGTCATGCACCACCACACCCAGCTTTGTTGGGAGCAGCTCTAAGATTCAGTCCATGCAAAAAATAAAAATAAAAACAAAAATAAAATAAAGTGTGTGCGTGTATATATATATATCCAGGCTTAGGGTGTTTTTTGTTGTTGTTTGGTTGTTGTTGTTTTTAAGACAGGGTTTCTCTGCATAGCTTTGGCTGTCCTGGACTCCCTTTGTAGACCAGACTGGCCTTGAACTCACAGAGATCCTCCTGTCTCTGCTTCCCAAGTGCTGGGATTAAAGACATGCGCCACCACTGCCCAGCTTCTGTCCACATTCTTAAATTCAATATGGCGCCATGGCTGCTAGAAGATTAGACTTTTAACACCTTCATGTTCATGACCATATCCTTTGAGACAGAGGCATGCTATATATAGAATGGCCCAGAATGGCCTGAAGTTTGTAATTCTCCTGCCTCTGCCTCTTGAGTGCAGGGAATACAGGCTCATGGCACCATGCCTTAGTCCTTGGTCTTTGGTTTTACACTAATCCCTTCACTTATTTGAAGTACAAGATATAGTTGAATTACCAGTTTTTAAATAGCTGGTTTGCCACTGTTGTTTGGTTTTGGTTTGCTTCATGGATTCTTCCATTAAAAATTTAGCCAGGTAAAGAGACAAAACCAAGAAAACAAGAGCCAGCAGCTTCATGGGGGCACTGTGGAGCCTTTAGAGTGCCACAGAGCAGAGTTTGCAATCTTCTGGGTTAGCTGGCGTCTAAGGCCAACTAAACACATCTCTTTTGGAATGGCTGGTGTTCTGTGGGATCTGTGCCTTTACCAGAAGACAAGAGATAACCTCGGCCAGGCCTGAGTCACACCATTATCTTCAAGAATTTCCTCATAGGAGAAAAGGGCCACGGCCTTAAGTTAGAGAGCTGCAGCTATGGCCTCTTGGTGCATAGTCTTTACTCAACCCTGAAAAAAAAATGACTGTCTCAAGCTGGATAACAGCCAGTCCAACGCCACAGTTTGATAAAACCTTGGAAAGTAAGGTGAAAATTATAAGCGGTGCCTTAAAGTTAATTGCAGTGTCAAGACAATAGAATAAAATGTACATTCCGATGCCACACTTGCAGGTGAACTCAGCTTTCCTAAGTGGAGAACTTTATGAAGCCTCCAGTATTTGCACAGAACTTTGAGGTTTCCCATTGTATATACTAGTAAAAAAAATTTCCCCTAGGCAATGTAATGTCTCAGTAGTAGATGTGGAAACCCTACAACCTGAAAGCCAACTACTAATATATAATGAAAGACGGATTCTCAGTTGTATGCTGTACTGAGGGAAAGAAGGTTCCCTGAGGAGATTGTCATAGATATGTAAGTAACAAAATTCCTTAAGGTATAACAGGTAGTCTCAATTGTACATTTCCAGAAAATCTGACTTTTCACAATGAATCTAAAGAGAGTTTATTTAATAAAGCTTCAATATTTGCTATGCTGATTGCTTAAAAAAAATCTCCAAATAAGACCCCTAAACCAAGCTGGGGGTAGTGGCGCACACCTTTAATCCCAGCACTCAGGAGGATCGCTGTGAGTTCAAGGCCAGCCTGGTCTACGAAGCGAGTCTGGGACACCCAAGGCTACACAGAGAAACCCTGTCTCGAAAAAAACAAACAAAAACAAAAAAGAAATCTACTTTACATGCTAATTAAAATGAATTAGTAGTAGTCATTTATGTCTTCTGTTTTGTAAGACAGGGTGTTATGTAGCCCAGGTTAGCCTCAAACTCACTACAAAGCTCAAGATGACCTTGAAAGCCTGATCCTCTTGCCTCAGCTCCCAGTACCGAGATAACTGCTGTGTGTCCCCAGGCCTGGCAGGAATACTTTCTATTGAAAACAAATTCTTTCTTAAAAATAAATCAGTTGCCCACTCTCTAGGAGGAAGCGCATGGATTGAGAGCTGCCAGGAAACTGCGTGGGTTGGACATCAGGTCTCTAGTTGCTGCTTGACCTCCAGCATGCTCCCGGCTCTCTGGGCCTCGGCTTTCTCGCACGTATCTTGGACGTGAGCATCACTCCGTTAGTTAAGGACCCCACATTTGGAAGCACACTGTAAACAGCCAGTCAGAAGCTTCAGTAGCCTCCAGACCGCCTCCACTCCTGCCTGCTACAACAAACCCAGCTCTGACAAAGGCAAACACGGCGGCCTTTAAAGTCTCACTGTTTGGTCCTCTCAGCCTTCTTGCTGGGTCCTCTCCATGTTCTCAGCCACTGTCTTTAGAATGAAGGCAGCATCCTCATACGACCCGGGGAGTCTCAGGCCTCAGGCAGCTTCGTCTCGCCCAGTCTCCCTCACAGGTCCTTCATCCCCGGCTCTCCAGATCCCCCCAGATGCCCTGCCTGGCCAGGCTGAACGCAGCCTTACCTTCCTTCCTTCCTCCATGACGCAGTGTGGGGAGACCCCGGCACAGGCCCACAGTGTCACCTAGCATTCTTCGTGACCCTAGATCAAGCCGCAGGACATCAGAGCATTGAAGGGCAAACATGGTAGAATGCTGGTACTCTAGGCTTAAGTAACTGTTAAAGCCCCGGTCATCCTCAGCTAAAGAAAAGCTTTTACCAGGGCAGAATCTGGTCCGACTCACATCTAAAACCCAGTGCTTGTGCTCAATCCTGGCCCAGAGCTGGTTTAACTCAAATTAATGGGAGATGTCATTGTGACTTTTTTTATGCTTTCTTATGCTTTTTTTATTATTGACATTGGTAGTTCAAATTATATTTTTATCCAAAAGCTACTATATTTGAAGATAATAAAGAATAAATTCAAGGTAACATATTCACAGCTGCCATTTTTTTTTCCAAAATAGGAGATCAGTTAACAGAGCAACCTAATGTATATCCCAAGAATAGAACGCAGCCTATCCGTTAGGCATCATTATGAACTTATTTGAAACATCAAGTGTTGCCCACTGCTTGGCACGTGAAACTAGGTGATGTGGAGTTATTGCCTACGACAGCTTTTCCCACATGACAGCAGTCACAGCAGCCATGGAGTGGTTCGCCTCACCCAGTCACACACTTCTGTGTCTTACCCCTCCCGAAATGAAGAGACCAAGCGGAAGCCGGGCTCGGGTGGGCAAGGCTAAGTCACAGCTGGGAGCCGGTGACAAAAGCAGCTCAGTCCTGGAATCCTCACTGTACATCGGACGTCGTGCTAAGCATCTCTTGAGTGACAGCATCTTATGTAACTGCTGCTATGATCTCAGGAAGCCAGAACTATGATTCTACTCACTTGAGAGGTGGGTGGGGGAAACAGCACAGAGAGGCTGACCTCTAACATGGTTAAGCTGAGAGTCAAACCCAGCGCTAAATCAGTAGCTCTGTGAGAGAGTCCAACCGGTCGTTTGGGAGAGTTTGAAAATTCCCATTGAGCTCACGCCTTTAATCCCAGCACTGGGGAGGCAGAGGCTGGAAGATCAGCCAGCCTGGTCTACAAAGCAAGTCCAGGACAACCTTGTCTCGAAAGACAAGGGAGAGAGGGGGGGGGGGAGAGAGAAAGAGAGGGAGGGAAGGAGGGAGAGAGAGAGAGATTGCTATAGTTTAGATCTTCAGGGTCTCTTCAAAGGCCCATGTTCAAAAGGCTTGGGAAGTGGTAAGAGGTGTGGGCTCATGGGAAATCTTAGGTGATTGATTGAGAGTGTCTTGACGGAGATGGTGGGACCCCAGGCCCTATTTTTATTCTTCTTGGTCATGAGGGAAACAGCTTGGCTCTATCACGAACCAAGATGTATGTGTGTCCCTGCCACAGGCCCAGAGCAACAGAGCTGATCAGTCACGGGCTGTAGCCGCTAAGGACCAGGGCAAAACTGGTCCTTTTTAAAGACGGGGTCTCACTTTGTAGCCCAAATCAGCAATCTTCATGCCTCAGCTTTCTGAGTGCTAGAATTTACAGGCGTGAGTCACCACCTCTTAGTCCTTAAATTTTTAAAAAGCCATCACATTTTGGAAAGCTTTTGAGAAATAAAAGATCCCATGTGAAATGATCAAGTGATTACGTGAAGTCTTCAACTCCACTTTCCACTTCTTGGCTCGTAATACCTAAGCGGGCACCTCTTTCTTACTAACATTTTACAAGCAGATCCGTCTCTTTAAGACCAAGAAAATGATGCCGGGTGGTGGTGGTGGTGATAGCGGCGCACGCCTTTAATCCCAGCCCTTGGGAGGCAGAGGCAGGTGGATCTCTGTGAGTTCGAGGCCAGCCTGGTCTACAGAGAGAGTTCCAGGAGAGGCACAGCTGTTACACAGAGAAGCCCTGTCTTGAGAGGAAGGAAAAAAAAAAAAAAGACCTAGAAAATGAATATGTTAAAATTTACACTATAGAAATATGAGCTAATCACAGATGGCTGAATCTTTACATTCAGTTTCGTGGGCGGTGGCTATGAGTTTGTCACTCCTCACCCCCTTCATCTTTGCACACTGACATCTGACCCCTTTTATTATAGCACGCACCTTGTGCCAGTGAAACCTAAGGCACCAGCTAGTTACTGATTAAACTTGGGTGCCAAAGGCTGACTTGTACAAATCACACTGTTAACCGCCCAGCCTGGCCTATGTGCAGGAGCAGAATCGAGCAATCATCGTAGCTGTGAAATTCTGTCATATCGGCAGAATTCAGCTACAAATTGCAGCAATTCGTGTCTGACCCCTGATCTGTGAGGTTCCTCTGAACCTTTGTACCTCAGCTTGGAGCCGAGTAGAGAAACAGCAAGAAGGTGGCTGGTAATTGTTCTCCAAGCCAGGTAAATAGTTAACGCTGTGACTGCTCTTGTCCCCTAGAAGTCAAGTCCGGAAAAGATCAGTGAGAGCAGAAGACCGCACGTTGAAGGCAATATTGAATTTGAACTTATCAAAAAAACAAAAAACAAACACAAAACGGGGGTGGGAGCTTTTGGGCAAATCTAGAAAAAGTAGGATATTTAAGGTGGAAACCTCTTTAATAAATACATTGGACTAACAAAAGGGTAATCTGGCTCCAGAAAGAAGGCTCGGTCAGCAAAGCACTCACCTGACACCCTGGTTGGATCTCCAGAGCCCACGCAAAGGCAGGAGAGAACCAACTCTACACATGTGCACCATGGCATGAACACACACACACACACACACACACACATATACTTAGTGACAAGCACACTAACACTCCCTTGACAAATTAGGCAAAAATAACAAATACTAAATGCTTTTTGCTGTAATGCTCTGATCCAACAGTATCATGTCTCGACCATTAAATAAACTCCCTATCCTGTTAGAAAACACCAACCCACCTTGAGCCACTTTTAGAACAATATAGCCATGGAAAAACGAGTCGCAGACAAGTTTACCTTTGGTACTGACAGTGTAGCAGCTATGTGAACAGGTCGACACTACAGCAGACAGTTACGTGTACAGGCTAACACTACAGTGGACTGGCTGGCAGGCGCCTCTGGTACAGCATCACCTACTGATCACAGTGACCGCTCCCTACCACGATGGAGGAGGGCTCACTGTGACCAGAAAGATGTTTCTGGGTGCTATTCAGATTGCTTCATTTTTAGGTGGAAAGGTGAAAAAGACATTCTGCTGTCTGGTCACTGTGGTTAGGATTAGAACAGAGCGTGCAAAGTAGAACCAAAGTGTCACACGTAAAGGGAGGGAGAGCAGCGCCTACAGTTAAGTCATTTCGTTTCTTAAACTTGATTCACTTTGAGAAAGAGTGACTCAAGCAAGAATGTCCGAGAGGAACTGCCACTGTTCCGGGTTTATACATTATCATATACCTAATGCTTAGTTGGCTTTCAGTTACATTTTCCTCTCTAAAGACTGCCTATGAGACAACATTGACAAATCCTTGCTAAACTATGGTTTAAATTGCAAAGCTATTAAAATAAATTTGTGAAGATCTAGATTTTTTTCCCCTCAAGTGTATTAAGTGAACACCTGTAAGGCTCAACGATGGCTTTAAAACGAGGCCTGTAACTTGGAGAGTTGGTAAAGCAAGTAGAGCAATGTTTAAAATTCTTACGAACGTATAGGCTTATATACCGCTTTTAATTAAAACAGAACAGATCGTTTTGTAGACCCGAGCTAAATTGCCTTAACCAAACACAACCCTCTTCTCCTCACCTCAGTGAAAATAAGTAAGTTTTTCCTACCTTTCCAGTCTCGAATCAGGATGCGCAGGCTAACTGTGACCGCAGCTTAGCTTCAGCAACCTTTGCCCCCAACCCCAGGGACAGAGTGACTCCACCCTACAAGGCTCCTGGCTTTGCACTGGCCAATGGGCTTTGGCCTTGGCAGTCATTTGCTGAGGACACCAGGAATGAGTTTGAAGGCTCAGAGAGCAGGGAGGGGCCACAGCTGTCACTCGGAAACGCTTAGTGGCCTTACAAAAATTAGTGCAAAACCTACTCCAACAAAGAGATGACAGAAAGGAGACAGAAACACTGGCGTTTCCTAGGAAGGAAATCTAACTGAAATATTCCACCCAAACTCTAATCACGACTAAAAGGGAATCAGCGGATCTCTTTCCAGTCATCTTTTGGAGAATTGTGTGGGTGACCAATGCTCTTGTACCGCTTAATATAAATACAAAAAACAGTAAATTCCTACCTTGTATGGGGTGCTGTGGAGATTAAATAAAGGAACGAATTTAAGCGAGCAAGAAGATTTCTGGCAAATAGAAAGTACTAAAAACTGACACTGTGGGGGCTGGAGAGATGGCTCAGTGGTTAAGAGCACTGTCTGCTCTTCGAGAGGACTTTGTTCAAATCCCAGCAACCACATGGTGGCTCACAACCATCTATAATGTGATCTAATGGCCTCTTCTGGCCTGCAGGAGTACATGCAGGTACACAAAATTAATAAATAATAAAAAAAGAAACTCTTTTTTAAAAATGACACTGTGAAACATTGGGTGCAGTGACACACAGTTCTTACTGTTCCCTGAATTTGGGAGCCTGAAGTAGGAGGCTCAACAGCTCAAGGCCAGTCTAATCTACCGAGTAAGACTGCCTCAAAAGTCTTAAAGAAAAACAGGGTATTGTTTTAATTTCTTGAAAATGGTGAATTTTTGCAAATGTTGCTTCCCACCTCCCCCACCTGTCTTTATCGAGTCTAGATAACTTGAATTATTGGACACTCTATCTCATCCAATCAGTCACTAACAAAAACAATATTTATAAATATGATTAAAAAAAGAAATATGCATTTGGGTGTGCCGGAACACGCCTGTAATCCCAGAACTCTAGAAGGCAGAGGTAGGCAGATCTCTCTGAGTTTGAGGCCAGCCTGGACTAGAAAGCGAATCTAGGACAGCCGGTGCTACACAGGGAAAAACCTCTCTCCAAACAACCAACAAAACAACCAAAAATCCCCACATGAACTAAACCTTCGTTTTATTCTGTTTATTAATTTGAAACTGAAATAGACTCACCCATTAAAAAGCAGAGACAAGCAGTGGGGGAACAGAAAGACAAAGAGGTTGGTGGAACGGGCTTCAGGAAGAGCAAAAGCCCTTCAGGATAAATACCCTCCGTCTCACGGGCCGAGGGACGGAACCTCGTCCAGGGTCCTCTGGAAGCGGAGTCAGGAAATCAGAGGAGGACAAAGGGAAATCACGGTGGGTCTTGACACCTTGTGGCACACGGCACTCTGAGCACATATGGGACTGAGCACCACTGCCTGTCAAGAGACGAGAAGCTGCCGGGCGTGGTGGCGCACGCCTTTAATCCCAGCACTCGGGAGGCAGAGGCAGGCAGATCGCTGTGAGTTCGAGGCCAGCCTGGTCTACAAAGGGAGTGCAGCACAGCCAAGGATACACAGAGAGACCCTGTCTCGGAAAACCAAAAAAAAAAAAAAAAGACGAGAAGCTGCCAATCTTCCTGACACAGCATTCTGAGCTGGAGCGGCACAGAGCAGCAGGACTGTGTGTGCCTCGCCTGCTCAAGGCCCTGGATCGAATCCCCAGATGGGTGTGGGGAAGCTGGGTTCACTGGTGTGTCTCCGTAATCATAGCAAGGGGAGGTAGTGGCATGGAGGGTCCAGAGTTCAGGGTCATCTTTGACTACATGCCTAGTTTAAGGTCAGCCAGAGCTACATGAGCCCATATCCCCAAATGCCAACCATCAGACAAAGCCATGACCTCAAGTTTCCCCTTAGAGGCTATTGTGCCTTAGTTCACCTGACTGAATTATATGATTTTTGAAGTGGATGGTGCTAGAGGTCAAAAGACCAGAAGGACAAGACTTTCTCTCTCTC
>OU015747.1:5238632-5251204 GCA_907169655.1 Acomys percivali | reverse complement strand
TGCACTTAGGTGACATGGTGGACAGGAGTGCACTTAGGTGACATGGTAGACAGGAGTGCATTTAGAGGTGGAAGCAGGAAACCAACCAATCACCTGAGCGCTCAGTGCCTTGCTTTCTCCTTCTGTATGAAGGGGTGAGTGACCTGACCCCCTAGCTGGCAAAGTTGGGTGGGAACTGAGAATTGAACACATAAAGCATTTGGAGCAGTGTCTCTTACATGTCACCGTGTGTTCTGAGGGGGTGCTGTAGAGCAAAGGCATGCTGACACAGGTCACCATACACTGTGTAGGAGGCAGCGAGAAGTCCTGGGCTCCGTGAAGGCAGACGTCAGCTCTTTTCTTAGGCCAATATGGGGTGATCTGGGCATCTATATTTCAACTTTCTTGTGCTAAAGACGGACATACCTAACACCTCAAGACTACAACTAACGGTCAACATGGAAACCATTTGAGAAAATGATTTTTTTTAAGGTGCATTGTTTTTAAATTGTGTTTATTTGTGTGTCTGTGTGGGGGTATGTGCACCAGAGTCAAGTTGCCTGTAGAGGCCAGAAGAGGCTGTTGGATGCCCTGGAGTTGGTGGGCCCCCTGATAAGAGTGCTAGGAACCAAACTTGGGCCCTTAAAACACACACACACACACACACACACACACACCAACAACAGCAACAAACCACTGAGCTGTCTCTCCAGGTCAAGAAAGATGCTGTTCCTGTGGTTGAGCATAAAGTTAAAGAGGATTTATTCAAGGCAAGTTGGTGATTTTTGTTGTTTGTTTTTTGAGACAAGGTGTCTCTGTGTTAACAGTCCTGGCTGTCCTGGACTAACTTTGTAGACCACACTGCCCTTGAACTCACAGAGATCCACTTGCCTCAGCCTCCTGAATGCTGGGATTATAGGTGTGTACCATCACGTCCAGCCCAAGTTGATTTAAAAAAAAAAAAGTATCTCCCTATGAAAGGGTATCTACCAACAGTGAGAGGAGCAAAGCCCTGGCTGCAGAGAAAGCGGGTAGCCTTGCTCTTTCTGGGGGTGACTTGAAACATTCAAGTGAGGCACTATCAGGGTGGTCTCATAGATGCCCCTGGGCATGACCTGGGCAGACAGTAGCCCACGCAGCCTCTCTGGCTTCACTGAGAAGATCACTCTGTCACTTAGGCCGCTTTAGATTAATGCAGATATTTAAAACAGAGTCCCTGTCTCTTGCAGCTAGAAATAAATTCTATGCCAGCACACGCTGTCTTTTGTTATTCTAAGAAAGGACCTTCTAGAAAAGAGTCTGGGAACTTTTCCCCAGAATGTACACTTTCCTGAACCCCTCCTCTCCCTGAGGTGTACTCTTGAGCCTGAGCTTTCACTGCCTTTCCTGAACTAGCTCCTCGGATTAAACTTTAAAACACGGGACCTTTGACTCCCATGAAATTTATCAGTAACCTGGACTTCATTCACTTAACTTTCCTATTATTATCCTTCGGATAAGGAATACCAAAACTTGAACTTAGGGGGAAAAAAAATTAAAGCTGCTGGATATAGGGTTTAGAATATATACAGAGCATATGAAAAAGTCCTAAGCAAGGCCTGCGAGATGACACACCCCACAAAGAGCTGTCCTTGCAGTCAACCCTGATGACCTGAGATCCACTCCCTGGACCCGTGCTGTGAAGGGGAGTGAACCGACTCTACACATATGCCGTGGCGTGTGCCTGCCCCCACCCCTGAAATGATTACAGTTTAAAAAAAAACTTAAAAGAAAAATTTATAAGCAAAATAAACAAACAAGAACCCAGAAAGTCTTATCTTCAAAACAAACAAATTACAAAGGGAAAGAGGAAAGGGTCCGGCCCACACCGGCCTTCAGGACCTGCATATTCGGACTACTATGCAAAGGCTGGCTGGGTTGGGCTATAGTTCAGACGCTGAGCACTTGGCAAACATGAAGGAAGCCCTGGATTCAACCACAAGCACTGAAACGGGGGGGGGGGGGGGGTAGGGGGGAACGTTGGAGGGGTGGAGGGGTGTGTGAGGGAGAGTGTTAGGAAATCGTGGTGGTGGAACCCCAACAGTCTTTTCCAGGACTAGATTGCTCTCTAGTGTGGCGAACAATTTTCAAGTTGAGTTAGGCTCCACTGTGAACTCCCGCAGTTTCTCAGACTGGGCTCCTCATATAAAACAGCGGCAGCTGTCCCTGAGGTGACTGCTTGGGTTAAATCAATGCCCACGCAGAGCACTTGGCAAACACACTCTCTGGAACGGGCCCTCCTTCTACCCTTTCAGGTGACAGCATTTCCATCCCAGCCTTTATGAGGTCACCTAACTTCGAAGAGCTGGCACACAGGGATGGTTTTCAGCTCACCCATTCCTATTTTCAACTCCTGAAATAATTTAAAATTGTGGTCTACACCTACAAAGCAAAACTAGGTAGCAAAGGAGAGAATACATTAGAGCTACACGGAACTCCATGGGCGGCCATCACAGATGTATGTGCCAAGCGAGTGAGGCCAGACACAGGAGCGTAGACTCCGCCAGGCTCCATCTTCAAAGTTCAACCACCGCCAAAGCTAAACTATGGTGATAGATGATGGTTAATGCAGGGGCATAGGGGGCAGGAGAGACTCCAAGAAGTAATGTATAGGAAGTGGAGAATGAAGCCAGGCAAGGGGGCCAGGCACCTGTAGTCTCAGAACTGGGGGGACGGAGGAAGATTGCCACAAGTTCAAAGCCAGCCTGTGTACGTACGCTGTGAGACCCTGCCTCAAAACAAAACAAAAAAGGAACTGAGAGATGAGAACACACACTCAGAATGGGCCTTTAATAAAGTGGATGGATGGATGGATGGATGGATGGATGGATGGATGGATGCATGGGTCTGGTATAAAGATGTATTATTCACTGGCAACCAGAAATGCTATTGAGAGCCAGTATTAAGTAGCGAGAGATGAGGGATGCTCTGATCCCCGGGTGTAACAACATGCCATTAGGATGCTGCCATGTTCCTCCAGCGGAATAATTGTGGGTTGTCCCAGAGTGCCCACGACATATCCAGTCTCAGGTTCTTGGCCACCTTTACGGTGTGTGGTATGGCTTCCATCTCATGGAGTGGGACTAAATACAACCAAAATTGTGGTTTACTCATTCAGGTAAGCCCAGTACTTGGGAGGTTAAGGCAGGAGGATTGCTGGAGTTGGGAGTGAGCCTGGGCTGCATGGTAATTTCTGCACCAGCTGGAGGTCTGGTGATACCCTGTCTCTCAAAACAGATGGCTGGGTGTGGTGTCATACGCCTTTAATCCTGTCCTTTTGAAGGCAGAAGCAGGTGGGTCTTTGTGAGATCCGGGCCAGCCTAATCTACATAGTAAGCCACAGGCCAGCCATAGCTATATGCAGTGAGATAACACTTCAAAAAGGAAAAGAGGTGCAGTCCCCAGCAGGGCGGCACACACCTACAACTCTAGCATCCCAGAAGCTGAGATAGGAGTTCAAGGTCAGCCTTAGCTACCTAGTGAGACTGTCTCAAAAACAAAGGACAGAATACTACCAATCTTTGGTAAAGAGGGCAGCTACATATAACCAACTTGACATTAAAATCATTCTCACCCCATTTAATAGCAGCAAAATTTGTCACTCAACCAACCAGGATGAAAGGATAAGGGCCCCCAATGAAGTGTAAAACAATGCCTGGTGGGTGATCTTACTTCCACACATCTGCAGAATTGAAATCTAGAACAACTGAAAGGAAGGCACTTCTCCAGTGAGATAAAACAAAGAAAGACCTGGAAGTGTCTAGAACCAGCTCACGCTCAGGCCCTTGCCCAGAGCTTTTCTGTTCCCCTCTGACTAATATCACCCTTCTCCAGGGCGACTGGTGTGAGTGCACAGACCCCTCCAGTGGGCAAAGCCTCCATTTTGGATTTACCCGGTCCCTCTGATGACCTAGCTACACGTGTTGTGCAATCCAGGTGCACCTACGTGACAGGCCAGTTTTCATACCTATTAAAAAAAAACAAAAACAAACAAAAAACCCAACCACCACCACCACCACCCCGCCCGAAACAGGGTTTCTCTGTGTAGCCTGGCTGTTCTAAAACTTCCTCTATAAACGAGGCTGGCTTCAAACTCAGAGATCCACCTGCCTTTGTTGGCATTAAAGGCAGGTGCCACCCTGCCCAGCTAGTCTCGAAATCTTAAGGGCATAGGAAAAGATTAATTCACTTTTTGAAAATTATGTAACTTCTTAGCGGACAAGGCAGTTAAAGGACTGGCTATGCAACTGCGTTCACTACTCCAATGACAGCGACAAGCCATCCTTTCCTGGAACTGTCTGTGGAACTCTACAAGATGTCAGATGGAGTCCTACCTGCCCAAACACATGAGGCCAACCCGGAAGTTTCAGCTGAGAGTAAGTTTCCTCTAACTTTGAAACGGTCATCTCTCCTAAGCCCTTTCTACGGCAACCAGAAACTGTCCAAAAGAAGCCTTGCTTCATTTGGTCACTGTCAATTACTGACTCAGACGGCCTCGTGGCAGGACCAAAGGGGTTCTCAAGCGTGAATACCAACCTCACACTGAGGTCTGCTACCACGAGGGCCAAAGACTCCATATGCTTCCCGCGTTATACTGTGACACCATCGCCCAAGAGCTGGCACCCACTTTTTGGAGCACTACTTTTTCAGGATTTCCTATTTCCTGTTTGGACTCTAGCCACTGCTATAGGTATCCGTGTCCCTCATAGTCACAACTGATTAAAAGCAAACCGTTCAGGTTCCCTCTTGATCACACGAGCTCAAATTTTCTAAAAACAAAACAAAAAGGGGGGGGGGAGCCCACCACCTTTCAGTATATTTAGTATTCACAAGACATATATTAACCCAGGAATCTCCCAAGGCCATGGCCAGCAATGTAAAAAGGCTCTGAAATTGCTGTGCCTAAATGTGTAGATCTGCAGATAAAGGCATACCTCCACAGCAACCTTTAATTTGTACTTATCTTGTCTAAACCTAGGACAAGAGGGACGGGGCATGGGGAGGAGAAATCTTTCAAGTATTTTCATGAAACCAGAGCCACCATTTAGCAAAAGCTTTCAATAGAATGAGTCACCAGGTACAAGGCACAAGGTGACACTTGGTTGGCCTCTCAGAGTCCCCGGCCTAACTCCCTGCTAAAGTCCAAGTGCACAGCAGAGGCTCAGGCCTCTCACGCATCTCTCCATGACAGCCTCAGCCCTCTTGGTAAAACGAAAACGCCGGAGGGTTACAAGTCTGCAGGAGCTCCCAGCCACCAGTAAACTAGAATTTACCAAGAAATTCCTTCCCCCGCCCCCACCCCCAGCCAACCCCCACTCACCATCCCCACCCCTGTAAGAGAAGGGGGGCCCAAGGCCTGTGCAATCCACAGTTTTAAATATTAATAAATACGAAAGTATGAAACCAGTACCTGCCAAACACCTGGTGCTCTCTTTCCCTCGCTCGCCCTCGCCTCCTACGCTCTGGCAACGGAATGCCCTTCAAAACCATGGCTCAGTGCTTTTGGTAAATGTTTTACGAGACACTGAACAGCCTTTCGTCCCACCCTCAGAGCAAACACCATTCAGAGAACACAATATAATGGCAGCAAAGCTATCCTGCGATGCACAGTAATGTCAATGACCAGCAAGCAAGTTTCCACACTTCCCCATAAGGAGGGGGACACAACACCAAACGTGAAGAGGGAAGAATTGGCAGGCAAAGCTTCCAGAAAGAGAACCTGACGCTAAGGGGCCTTACAGGTTTTTCCGTTTTGTTTTGAAGGTGGCACTACGATCACCCTGTCCTAATCCCCAAGCAAGTCTTGACTTGTCAAACCGAAAAGGTGTCTAAATTAAGAGTTAATAAAGGGGCGAATTCCCCAGCACACCTGCAGACACAGCAGTTAATTCTAGTTATGGTGGAAGTGGTACCTGGAAAAGGCCATCTTCCGCAGTAGCAAAAAGCACGCTCCCCGTTTTCCATGGCCCAAAAGTTAGTCACAGTTAAACAGCAACTTTGCTCTGAACCAGAAGTTTGGCATTCCTTTCAGGTTAACAATTATAACTGAAGGACAACAGAAACTCGCTGGTACTGAGCCATCAGTACCCACAGCGTGTCAGGTGCTTCTAATTAGACTCAGGGTTAACCAAACAGAGGAGGGACTGAGGGTCCTTGGGCTGCCCAGTCCAGGGAACCTCTGTCCCAAGCTCCTGCGGGCAACTCGAACGTACCTGCTCCTGGCGCTCTGCGTTGGACAGCGAGAAAAGATGGTTATTTCGCTGCCTACAAGCCTAAAAGCAGAGCAAACTCATCTAGAGACGCAAGTTTGCTTTGGCAGACAGGTTAGGGAAGGAAAATAAAGAGCCCCCCCTTTTTAACCCCCTCCCCACCAGTCTCTAAGAGTACTCAGGAATCTGTACTTCGTACAAGCAGCGCTGTAGAAGCTAAATGCAGGTCTGGCCACCTGGCTTTTCTACACTCTGGCTGTGTGACTTAGGGCTACTATCTCTACCTTTCTGAGACTGTTTCTTGATGTATATCAAACAAACAAACAAACATCCAGAGACAAGGAAGATCTCTGACAGTTCTCCAACCGGGCAGCTCTTTAGGTCTTCAAACAAAGGTTGGAAGCGCTGTGGCAGCTGTCCCCTCACATCTTATGGTTAGGAACCCCATCTTATTTCCCATTTCTTCCTGCTGCTGCAGAGGCTTCAGTCCAGCAGTAAGTTTCCCTTCTCTGGGGTTGGAATCTAGTAATCTGTTCTGGGTGGGTTTCACAAACGACCCTTTATCGGCCTGCTCAGGGGCGTGGCCACAGGGCGGGCCAGCCCCGGGGCGGTCTTCTCCTCTGGCTTACACAACAGTTCTGTGCACACTGCCCTCTTACACAGCTAGCTAACCAGTCCTGCACAACCACTCCAGCCCAGCCGCCCTGCTGGCTCTCTCCTCCTACCTTGCTATCCTAAGCACACTGTACTGTGTTGCAGAACACAGATTCTCCAGCCCAGGCAGGAATTGAACTTGTGATCTCTCTGGCACAGTCAGCTTCTGTCTCTGTGTCTCTGTCTCTGTGTCTCTGTCTGTCTCTGTCTGTCTCTCCTTCTGATCAGCCTTCTCATTTGTCTTTTCCTCACTCTGGGCTGTAAGCCTCAGTTTCCCAGTTTTTTTTGTCCCATGAGACCCTTCTCTTGGACACTCATTCTTCGGGCACCCCAACATCATCAAACCGGCAAAGGGTCAAACCTCAGTGGGGGAATGTTTTTCTCTTTCCCAGAGGCCTTTCCTACATACTCCTCTCTGGGGCACCCCATTCCACTCTGGTGTTCATGGATTGTAGTGCACTGTGTACCACTGCACCCCTGGGATAGAGCCAGTCCTTGGCCTGACTGTGTGGGAATCTACTTGAAATTTTGGGGGTTGTTTGTTTATTTTTTGTTTTTGTTGTTGTTTCAGGGGTTTTTTGAGGCAGGGTTTCTCTGTGTAGCCCTGGCTGTCCTGGGCTCACTTTGTAGACCAGGCTAGCCTCAAACTCAGAGATCCTCCTGAGTGCTAGGATTAAAGGCGTGTACCACCATGGTGGACTTTTCTTTTGTTCTGCTTTATATAGGGCCTCAGTCTGTAACTCACACTGGCCTAGAGCTCAGTTCTATGGACAGCCCAGATTAACTGAAATTCTCGGGGGTCCTCCTCCCCCAGCCTCCCAAGTGCTGCGATTGCACTCTGTTATCTTTGAATGTGGAAATGTCTAAACACAAAGCAATACGTTGTTGGTTAAATTCTAGTATAGAAAAGGGCCGCACTTGGCAAGAAGAATGCAATTGATTTTCATGCACTTATTATAAAGACATTAGTGTCAAAAGTAGATTGTGAAGAAATGACAGCAACTGAAGGAGCATCAAAACCAAGTACCAAGCCAGGTTCAAGAGGCTGAGGTAGGAGGATCCTTGCCAAGTTTGAGACTAGCCCCAGCATGGAGATCTTGTCTTAAAGACCACAAGGCAAACATCCAAAGCTAGGAACAGTGGCTAACGCCTGTAGTCCCAGCACCCAGGAAGCCGAAGCAGCACTGACAGGAGCCAAAACCAGACTGAGCCACATCTCATGACTCTGTCTCATAGACACAAAGACCAGACAGGGTCGTCCTTTATAGGGTGCTTTCCCTGCTATGAGTTATAGGCACCATGTGTGTGCAGTGCCTGAGATGGCCAGAGAGGGCAGCAGATCCCCAGAACTGGAATTACAGATGATGATGATGATGATGATGATGATGATGATGATGATGATGATAAGCAGTCATGTGGGTGTTGGAAGTCAAATCTGGGTCCTGTAGGAAAGCAAGTGCTCTTAACCACTGAGCTGCTTCTCCAGCCTCTAAAAGGGTTTGTTTTGTTTTGTTTTAAGACACAGTCTTATGCTGGAGCGATGGCTCAGGAGGCAAAGGTGCTTGCCACGAAACCTGACCTCGGTTTATTGCCCAGGGCTCCAACAGTGAAAAAGGAGAGAGTTATTCTTATGTCCACACATGTTCTGTGGTGTGTGGATGCAAACACACACACACACACACACACACACACACACACACACACCACACACACACACCACACACACACACACACACACCAATCAACAAACAAACGTGTAATGATAACCACCATGCTATTTTTAAAAAGAGGTAATATTGCTGTGTAGCGCTCACCGCTCTTGTGTCACAGCACCCAAGTGCTGGGGTCTGCCCTCGAGACCAGCTCCAGGCGTCTGTTTATTAGCTGTGTACAATTCCAGGCACAACTGGGTGAGCTCTCCCTTAGTTCAGACTTACAGGAAGACAGGCAAAGAGGCAGAGCTGTGCTGACAGCAGAGCTCAGAGTCCCCAGTCCCAATCTGAGCCCTTTGCTCTCACCTGAGGTCCACCAGCGCCCCACGCACGCTGTGGCCTACCCCCACTGCAGCGTGCCGACTACTGACCTGGAGACCTACCCTTTATATTTCTGGTCCCTCTGTGTTCAGAACCCACTGGAGCCTGCTCTTCGCTGCTTGCTTTTGCTTCCCCCAACCCCTGACACCTTTCTTACTCATCTGAAAAAAATCACCTGTCCTATCCAAAACCTATTGAAAAGCTGTGATGGCGGAGGGGTCCTTTTCTCCATGAAACCCAACCACCAATTACTACAGATTCCCCCTTTCCTGCTCCCCACACTGCACCCTGTGTTTACAAATTGGATATTGAAGCGCTGTAGGCTGGCTGTGGAGAGATCCGCGTTCTACCTAGCACTTGGCACGCTATGATTTAAACACGCTGCCTCGTGCTGGTCACAGACTGTCTTCTACCCAGTACTTGTTTTATTGTCTGGTTGGCTTTTGGCTTTGATTTGTTGAGGGTAGGGTCCCATTCTGTAGCCCTAGCTAGCCTTATACGTCCCTCCCTCCCGTGCTAAACCCGCATTGCTAACGATTCCAGGTTTTGCTCTATGACGTTCAATACACTAGTACGCTGGGGCCCTTTGGGTTATTAGTTTTGTTTTTTTGAGACGTGGCCTCGATATATAGACCAGGCTGGCCTTGAACTCTCAGAGGCCCTCACTCCTCTGCCTCTGAAGAGACCTCCCTGGAAATGTCAACTATAGAGTTCTGAAGGCCAGAATGCTCGATATTGAGAAATTGCTATTCACTTCCAAAACACCTGTGCACTTTGGTGGCCCAGCTCTGCCCTCGACCCTGTGACTCTCAGGTATATTTAGCCTGTAGAATGCTTTCAGATTTGTTTGTTTGTTTTGAGACAGGGTTTCCCTGTGTAGCCTTGGCTGTCCTGGACTCACTTTGTAGACCAGATTACCCTTGAACTCACAAAGACCCATCTGCCTCTACCTCCCTGAGTGCTTGGATTACAGGCATCTGTCACCTAGCCAGGCCAGATTTATTTTCTTTTTCTTTTTTTCTTTTTTTTTTTTTTGGTTTTTCGAGACAGGGTCTCTCTGTGTAGCCTTGGCTGTCCTGGACTCACTTTGTAGACCAGGCTGGCCTCGAACTCACAGCGATCCACCTGCCTCTGCTTCCCGAGTGCTGGGATTAAAGACGTGCACCACCACCGCCCGGCTCAGATTTATTTTCTTTTTTAAGGAGCTTTGAGTTCTGAAACATGAGGGAACAGAGAGGAGAGGTGGAGATTTAATGTGGAAGACTAAAGTCCCCACTCTTCCAACTCCTTCAAATCTGGAAGCTGCCTATCACCCACCTAACCTCAACCTACAGAAGGTCCCGCTGGCTTCTGATGCTTCTCAAATCATCCAAGAAACGCCAGGCTGCAATGGAGGAGTGGGCACACGATGAATGTACAGCATCTGGTACTGGCTGCCACCGGCAGGTCAGGCGCCAGACCAACAGTTCTCAAGTGAGGTTCCAGGAACCCTGGGATGCTCACCCAGAAAAGTACCTATTTTGGGTACCAAGTCATCATGGGTGTCTCGGGGGGGATCACTTGTGTGACTGAGCAGCACCACGGACTTGCCACTTCCCTCCTAGAAAGTTATTTGTACAAGAGAAAAATCAACTACAGCCTGTCAGCTTTTGGCTTTTGGCTGACGCTTTCTAGCAAATCAAAGAAATGAGCCACAGCTGTGTCTAATTCTAGCCGTCAAAGTAAAGTTAAAATACAAGGCGGCGGGGGGGGGGGGGGGGGGGGGGGGGAAGCTTGCATCTGCCAACATGGGCTTGCCAATAATTAAAGGTTTCTTTGGGAAGATCGGTTGTGACAGTAACAAACTTCAATGCAGATTGTATAATAAAACATATGTCAATGTTTTACAAATAAGTGAACCAATATTTTCCAAATGGCCATGATGGTTTAGCGTCATCCTATGAGAGTTCAAACTAGACCAAGAACTTTCATGTAACAAAGCATGAAACTTTCACTGATGTGTTTAGAGATTCTGTAAGCAAATAATCTTTAGGGAACTACCTTACCAGGCTGGGGATGGAGGTCAAGGGCAGAGCACTTGCCCAGCGTGACGCCTAGAAATGAACGAATGAACACACACAAACACACACACACACACACACACATACACACACACAAATTGTACCTTATAGAATTTGAATTTAATATCAAATAAGACTGGGTCAGGCGTGGTGGTGCACGGCTTTAATCCCAGCACTTGGGAGGCAGAGGCAGACGGATCGCTGTGAGTTCAAGGCCAGCCTGGTCTACAAAGCGAGTCCACAACAGCCAAGGCTACACAGAAAGACTCTGTCTCGAAAACAAACAAACAAACAAAAAAGAATTTGGGGACTATGTGCAGGATGGTGTGCATGGTTCCCATAGCTTTAAAGAACATAAAGTTGGGGCTGGAGAGATGGCTCAGTGGTTAAGAGCACTGACTGCTCTTCCACAGGACCCGGGTTCAATTCCCAGCATCCACATGGCAGCTCACAACTGTCTGTAGTTCCAAGATCTGACACCCTCACACCAATGCACATAAATTAAAAATAAATAAATAAATAAATAAAGAACAGAGTTAACAGATTTAGCAAATAAAAATGATATTTTAGTATAATACATTCTGCACAATATTTGGGACATATTTATGCTTAAAAATATACTTATGTGAGCTTTCTAAGGAATTGGGCATCCTATTACACTTTATCTGCTTTTAAGATGTGCAAAGACAAAATCTTTGAGAAATGCCTACTTAGATGTCTCACACATGTGCTAAACACCAATACCTGTTGGGGGGCATGAAGCCCAGGATGGTCTAGAACATGCTACTTGGCCAAGGATGACCCTGAGCTACTGATACTCCGGCTCCTACCTTCCAAGTGCTGGGAATTCAGGGATGTTAAATTCTCTTATTAGTTTTTTTAAAATAATGTTTTATATTTTGAAATTATAACCTAATTGTATCATTCCTCCCTCCAAACCCGCCCATGCAGCACTCCCCACCCCCTACTCACTTTCAAATTCATGGTCCTTTTTTAAATAATTAATGTTACATATATATGTATGCTAGGAATACATATATTCCTAAACATGTAAATGCAACATGTACAGGTTTTCAGGGCTGACCATTTGCTGTAATTCATTTTTATTTAATTATGATTTTGGTTTGGGTTGGGTTTTGGTGGTGGTGGTGGGCGCATCTTCACTTGGTAGCCCAGGCTAGCCTGGAATTCCTGGTGATTCCCCTACCTTGGCCTCCTGGGTACTGGGATAACAGGCCTAGTAGTACATTCTAGGCAAACGCCGGCTCCTGCAGTTACAACTCTGGTTTTCCCATCCAAATGAGAAGACAAAAGTCCAAAGAAGCCAAGTGAAACTACCGACCGGCAAATGAAAGACCAGAATCGGCTACGTATGCCCTCAGACTCCAAAATCTCAGCTTGCAAGCACTAGGCTCCCACAGCCTTCTGAATGATGCAGGCTCCCCAAAATGGTTAGTGTCCCCAAGTTATTTCAAATGTCAGTGAACCGACCTGGGCTGCTCGTCTGCTATCTCACAGCTGTGCTTTCTGTGATGAGCATCAGTGAACCCTAAGGGTGTGTGTGTGTGTGTGTGTGTGTGTGTGTGTGTGTGTGTGTG
>OU015747.1:5194739-5220359 GCA_907169655.1 Acomys percivali | reverse complement strand
CACACACACACACACACACACACACAAGCAGTATGCAGAAGGCTGCTGTGTATTTACTGAAAAGTTCTTCTGGTGAAGTCCAATGCCTCTAATGATATAAAGTACTGCCCAGAATTAGGTCTGTGGGTCAAGTTGGGGACTCACTCTTGGACCTATGGAAGCTCTGCAGTGTGTTGGAAGAACCGTGAAGCTAGCAGTAAGGATGACATTACTCAGCAGTAAGGATGACATCATTAAGAGATTAGCTATGGCCTGTCACTTCCTGGTATATGTAAATCATTTAGCCTCTCTGTGCTCGGCTTGTGATTTACTGTTGCTGGAGGAATGAAGAAATTAACAGTGGGCAAACAACAACAACAACATAGAATCCCTCCAGTTACCTCAGACAGGCTCTGTTTCTCCTCCGTGCCCTGTGGTCATGACAGCTAGATTAGGATTTCTTGTAACGAAGATGTAAACTATCTTCAGTGGCTAAGAAAGCAAAGAATATTTAACTTCAAGGACAAACTAAAAAAAGGGCTGGAGAGATGGCTCAGACATCAAAAGTGCTGGCTGCGCCTCCATGCTGTTCCAGAGGACCAGGGTTCTGTTCCTCTCAGTTGTCTGTAACTCCATTTCCAGGCCCTCTTCTGGCCTATCTGGGTGCCAGTCACATACTGGATGCACATACACACAGATAAAATATTCTGTCACAAGGTAGACAGAACCAGACTGCTCTTCAGTCTCTCTGTGGGGAGAGCAGGTTATTAGTCCTTTAAGACTCCAAGAGTAGAAGAAACTAAATTTTTGTTCTGGTTTTCCGAGACAAGGTTTCTCTGTGTAATAGCCCTAGCTGTCCTGGACTCACTTTGTAGACCAGGCTGGCCTCAAACTCACAGAGATCCACCTGCCTCTGCCTCCCAAGTGTTGGGATTAAAGGCATGTGCCACCAAGTCCAGCTATGGTTTTTTTTTTATTATTTATAAAAGACAAGTCATTATTTCAGAAATAGCCTGGGCAAAGCTGACACCATGAATGTAAGAAAACCAAACTTAACCACAGTTTTTCCTTTGTTTTCGGTTTGTTTGTTTTTCAAGACAGGGTTTCTCTGTGTAGCCTTGGCTGTCCTGAACTTTCTTTTGTAGACCAGGCTGGCCTCGAACTCACAGAGATCCACCTGCCTCTACCTCCCCGAGTGCTGAGATTATAGGCATGTGCCACTGTGCCCAGGCTAATTATAGTTTTTCTAAGAAATGAGAACATTTATTTACTTGCTTAGAGGCGAACTAAGGAAACAAATTGAGACGTTAAAAAGAGGAATTCAGATTAACAACAACCAAAACAAACAAAAAAACAAGAAAACTCCAAAAACCAAAGAAATAATGGAATGACTCTCCAGACTGTTAGAGACAAAGCTATGTTCAGCAGACATTTCCTGTTAATTGTACAAGTAATCTCAAGCTCATAAAGAAAGACAGACTTTGAAACAAGTATTAAAAGGGACAAAATCCAAGGAGTAAAAATCCTGAGGCATAAAGGTTCAAGGTGTAGTCATTTCCTGAACCCTGAAGATCCCTGAGGGTCACAGGCTGTCCCTAACCTCAAGCATTACAGCCCCACAGAGATGCTCACCTCATACCTTGGCTCACAAAGGGAACATTTTAGCAGTCACCTACAAGGATGGGACCACCAAAAGCTTTCTTTTAAGAAGTGCCACACAGCCTTAGGATTTCAATCTTTAATGGCTGTGTCCTTGATACCCATCGGGCCACTTTGGGCAGGGTTACTTTTTGTCCACGGGCCAATCCGTACAAGCTGCCTGGGACTGTTATGCCTCAACCCTGAAGAGACGCATCGAACCATTCGATCACGTGACGAGAGACACTAGTAGTTCCTGCCTGACTTTCCCTGTGCTTGGCTCACAGTGCCAAGCTCCCGAAGGGAAAAGGTACAGCTGAGGCCCCACCCAGGGACCTAGTCTTAGAAGGGCCTGAGGAAAGGCATCTGCTGAAAGGTCCATCCACATCGACGGCAGAGAGAGAGGCTGAGCCTCCTAGAGTGCAGCCTTAGGCAATGAACTGCATTCTCTCCTTCAAAGAGCCCAGACCTTAACTTGTGCTATTTTCCCAAGATTACGGCCTTAGCTTATCTATCATAAGCACAAAACTCTGAAAGGTTTTTCTATGCTATGACCAGCTAACATAAGAAATAGAAATACATAAGAAAAAGAAATAGAAATTTCCCAAATGGTGAAGCATCCCCCAAGTGCCAACACAGTCAGGTAAGGGGGATGATATATATCTCCTAAGCCAGCCACTATCTTACTTATTGAACTTATTTTTAGCTGATCCTGGGATGGAATTCAGGGCCTGGAGCCACAACCTCAGCCCTAACCTTATTTTGCTAAGCATTTGTGATTACCATGTGACAGGCATTGTTATACATGTTTAGCAGGTGTTATCACATGCTAGCCACATGAATCCTTTGAAGGGGACATTTGCCACAGAAGCCTGGCAACCACAGCTTAATCCCCGGAGCTCCTGTAAAGGTAGAAGGAACTGACTCCAGGAAAGTCATTCTGTGACCTTCACATGCATACAGTAGGACATGTGCCCACATGCACACATGGTAATAATAATGATTAATAGAAAATATTAATCCTTTTACGTAATATAGTTTTCCGTTTACAAAAGGGGAAACTGGGGTAGGCTGTCATGAAGTAAGTTCTCCCAGTGTCAAACAGCTGGTGACTATTGGACTATTCGGTTCAGACAGTCTGCACTGTTTTAATCTTTTTTTTTTCTTTTTTGACAAAGGTTCCCTGTGTAGCCTTGGCTGTCCTGTACTCACTCCGTAGATCAGGCTGGCCTCGAACTCACAGCCATCCGCCTGCGTCTGCCTCTCCGAGGGCCGGGATTAAAGGCGTGCGCCACCTGGCCTGGCTTCTACACCGGATTTTACCGGGAGAAAAAACAAAACAACAAAAACAGGATTTGCTCAAGTAAGTTCCCCTGAGCAGGTCATGAACCGCCTACTCCAAGCCCAGCGCACATTTGATGGCCTGAGGGTCACGTGATAGGGAAAACGCCTTAAGTGAATCACATGACTGCTCAGTTCCTTGTAGGCTTGCTTTCTGAACCGGCTGCCTAGAGCTGAGCCAAGCCGCTTCAGTTCTGGGAAGAGGCTGAGCCTGCTCTCCTTGGTTGCTGAGCCCATAGTCAGCTCGCTGCATGCCCCGAGCAAACAGAGCCGCTGGTACTTCCTCAAACAGCTCCTGCTCACGAGGGCTTCCCTACAGCTGTGTGCAGAAGCAACAGCTCATGGCCCCACTCACTCACTGTTTTTGAGACAGGTTCTCTCTATGTACCTTTGGCCTCAGATTCATAGGTCTGCCTGCTTCCGGCTTCAGGACATTAAAGGTATGCTGTACCACACAGGGCTGGTCTCAATTTTTGGAAATCCTGTTTTCAAGAGCTGGGTGTGGTAGTGCATGCCTTTAATTCCAACCTGGTCTACAGAGTGAGTTTCAAGCTGGCCAGGACTGAGCAGTGAGACCCTGTCTCAAATAAATATTTAAAAGTTTAAAAGCCTGTTTTCTCTTGCCTGATATAATAAGCTTATGGTTAAAAGAAAAGAAAAAAGAATACCCACAGATTAAAAAAAGAAGTCTTTCCACCAGGTTTCACATTTAGCATTTGGCTCCCCCATAATCCCATGGGCACATACATACTCATGATAAGACAGAGGTGCCTCACTGTGAAGAAACCCAAAACAGGCATGCAGCGTTCCACGTCCTGGACCGTGAGAGACCTGTAGCTATCACGGCTTCCCTCAGCCTGCGGTTCTACTTCATTCACTTGCGATGGCCTTAGATTTTCTTCCCACACCCTTATCTGGCAAGAGAATTTAAATCACGCTGCCTTTATACCTTTTGGAACCGTTTTCTATCCCTCTCTCACCGTCACATCAGGTGGGGTATCAGGGTATTAAGAGCCAGTGACATGGGGGCTGGAGAGATGGCTCCATGGTTAAGAGTACTTGGCTGCTCTTCGGCACGACCAGTATCTACATGGCAACTGTCTGTAACTCCAGTTCCACCTGGCACCCTCACACAGGAATACTTGTGGGCAAAACACCAATGCACACAAAACAAAACGAACCAGTGACACGAGTTCTCCACCTCAGTCCCCCCATCAGGCTTTGACAATATTTAAAGTGCTCACCAAAGCCTGGCAGTGGCACTTGCCTTTAACCTGAGAGCTCGAGTTCTAGACCAGCCAAGGCTACTAATGACACCAAATTCTGACAGTCTCAGAATTTAGAACGCTTAACAAAATGTCTGGCACACAGTAAGTGCTCAGAACATAACGGCTGGGATCAGTCCTAAATCACACCCGAGCAGGGTAAAGCAGGAGGACTGCTGTGAGTCGGATCCGGGCTAGCCTGGTCTGCGTCGACCCTAGCTGTGAATCAAAGGGGGAGGGCATCCTACATTAGACGCAGGGGCCACTGGTTCAGATTCCCTCTGTAGATAAATTCTGTGTATAACTTGTTAACATAATGTGCCTTGAGGGAGGCCTGGCTTATGTAACTTTAGACACCTAAGGAAAACCCATGCACCTTTTCTGAAGGCTGTTCACAGGGCCACGAGGAGCTGCGGCTCTGTTGGAAAGGTGGACTTTGGGGTAACTCCTGAGCAGCAGAGCGTGCAACATCTTCTCCCAAGCTGTTCATTTCCATAACAAAAATCATACTCAAAGCCCAGTATATCATTTTCTGAACCCAGAGGTGGTTTTAGAAGGTCCCCCAATTCCAAGTCAGCATAACCCCTAACATGGCAATATTACCGATGTCTGGCCGACAGATCTTTCTACCGAACTTAGCTTAATTCACAAAGTCATGTGATTCCACATGGTTCCTCTCCATTCAGACTTCCTGAATTTATTTCCTACAGCATTAAAAAAAAAATGGAGGGACAGTATATACTCACATATATCTGGACACTAGCCCCAGGGGCATGTCCCATGAAAGTCTTCACTCCCCAGGAAAGTGGGTCAGAGAGGAGGACATCCTATTGGGACTTTAGGTGAGGGAAGCATGGGAGAATGGGGAAATAGAAGGATCCAGAGGGTCCTAGAAACCTACAGGAAGAACATTATGATGGGCGGCTCTGGGCCCAGGGGTCCTGCTCAAACTATGGCACCAGCCAAGGACAATACATTCAGTAAACTTCAAACCCCTACCCAGATCTAGCCAATGGACAGGACATTCTCCACAGTTGAGTGGAGAGTGGGGTATGACTTTCACACGAACTCTGGTGTCCCATATTTGACCAGGTCCCCTGCATGGGAGGCCTGGTGGCACACAGAGGAAGGATAGCAGGCTACCAAGAAGAGACTTGATACCCTATGAGCATATACAGGGGGAGGAGGTCCCCCTCAGGAACAGTCATAGGGGAGGGGAGTAAGGGGAAAGTGGGAGGGAGGGAAGAATGGGAGGATACAAGGGATGGGCTAACAATTGAGATGTACTACGAATAAATTAATGAAATATTAAAACAAAAAACCAAACAAAAACAAAAACAAAAGTCAGAGGGACAGGGTTAGGGCTGGTGAGGAGTCTCAGCAGGTAAAGGCACTTACCTCCAAGTCTGACAACCTGAATTCAATTCCTGGGATCCACAGGATGCAGACAACCGACTCCCCAACACTGCCCTCTGACTTCCACATGTGTATGTACATGTACATACACACATGTACACAATACATGTCCATAAACATTTTAATTTAGAATCCAAGTAACTTTCTCTGTTCTAATCTTTTCCTCCCCATATTCCTGATCCAAGTTACTACCACATTTTATGTTTGTTGTTTAAAAGAAAAAAAAAAAAAATCAAACAAGTAACATTTATTTCCCAATTCAGTGCCTACACTCTTTTTTTCTCCTGGTTTTAATGTTCTGAGAATTGCTCAGAGTACAAGGGTAACCTTGCAGATAACAGATCAAGACTCCCAGACTCGAGGTTGGGGTAGATAATTGGGAAGGATGCTGAAGACAATGCCCAACTGACCGCCACCACAGTGGCAGCTGGCCTACAATGCTCCAGGGAGAAATGGGCAGTGCCCTCTCACTGGTAAATTACCTGTCCACTGCCCTCATAGGCATCCCCTGCCCCCATCCACGTCTCCCACAGCAATGGCAGAACTAGCATGAGCCGTTGGGACGGCCCTCGGTTCTGTGTTCCTGACAAAGTACCCCCACAGCCCTGCACTCAGCCCATGTCAGGCTGCTGAAGGTTGCAGCCTGGCTTATAAATCCAGGCCCAAAGAGTCGGCCATGGTGGTGCAGGCCTTTAATGCCAGCACTCAGGAGATGGAGACAGGTTGAGATTGTGGATTCCAGGCTAGCCTGGTCCACAGAGAGACTTAAAAGACTAGCCAAGGCTACATGTTGAGAAAAAAACAAAGCAAGAAAGTATAAAGAGGATAATCAGGAATACTGAAGGGGAAAACATTGATAAGGTGGGCAAGACGAGGTAGAGCAGAGAGACAGAGATGATCAAAGTATGTTATAAACTACATGTATGGAAATGACAGAATGGTACAATTCATATAGGCAAATAATTTTTAAGAGGCAAAGCCACACACATGGCCATATGTTATAGCACACGCTGGACATCCAGGCAGTACAAGGATGCTCTTATAGAAAATGCAATCCTTTACCATTGCTTAGATTTACCCAGAACACTGGTTTCAGAGCATCTGACTTAACAAGGTTCCACACACCATTCAGTCATGTCCAGAATTCATACACGCAGAGAACGGGTCCCTCCCAAGCCATCCTGGGTGCTGCAGCGGACACAGGTTGTCAGCATGGTCCCTGTCCTCCCAGCCCACCCTGCGTGCTGCATCGTCCTCCCAGCCCATCCTGCGTGCTGCATCGTCCTCCCAGCCCATCCTGCGTGCTGCATGGTCCCTGTCCTGCCTGCCCATCCTGGGTCTGCAGCAGATACAAGGACATTGTCGGCATGGTCCCTGTCCTCCCAGCCCATCCTGGGTGCTGCATCGTCCCTGTCCTCCCAGCCCATCCTGCGTGCTGCATGGTCCCTGTCCTGCCTGCCCATCCTGGGTCTGCAGCAGATACAAGGACATTGTCAGCATGATCCCTGTCCTCCCAGCCCATTCTGGGTGCTGCATGGTCCCTGTTCTTGACTAGTTCCCTTGTTTGTATCGGATAAGCATGGAAATGAACACACGGCCTCGGATGCAGAGACAACACACACAGCCAGGGTGCCATGGGTCTCCCCGCTCCTTGCTCTTCTTTGTAGCCTGCAGGCCAATCCCTGCAGAGTGGGCTCTCCTACACTGAAGCACAGGTTCAGCCAGTGCACGCCCACTCAGGTAAATGGCTGGAAATAACAGAGAAGGATCCACTGTTTATCCCCAGATTCCCTTCCTTCTGGGTGACAGCAGGGTGGCTATAGCTATTTTTGTTAGCCTTTTTTTTTTTTTTTAAGATGTATTTTTATTTACACGTATGGGACTAGGGGTATGTGCACATGTGTTCCAGTGCCCTTGGAGGCAAGACTAGCACCAGATTCCCCAGGAGCTACAGTCACAAGCAGTGGTGAGCCACTTGGTGTGGGTACTGTGTGCCCCTGTTAGAGCAGCAAGTGTTCCTAACCGCGGAGCAATTTCCACAGCCCTTTGCGGGGTTCCTAGCGGGGTACTTTCCATCCCTTCTTTGGGGTGCCTGGCCTGGGAACTATTTCATTTAGCTCTTATCCTGCTTCGGTGTGCATCTGAGTCCCACTGAGAGTCTGGCACTGGGAGCATAGCTCAGGAGTACAGTGTGGTTGGTGTGAGGCTCTGGGTTCGATTCCCAGCACCACAGAGAGCGAGAGAAAAAAAAAGGAGGCAGGAGGAGGTGAGGGAAGAGATTGGATGAATGTCCTCCTGAACCAGTCTGTCCTCGCACCCAACCTCCCAAAATAACAAAGCAACTGGCACTTGGAATTGCAGTGCCGCCCTTAGACGAAGGTTGTTTCTCCAAAGCATTTGGAACAAGGGTCTAATGAGAGTCAAACATATGAACACATTCCCGGGAACTAAGTCTTGGGCACACAGGAGCTCGTGGTCTGATGGAGAGCTCTGAGAGCGTTCAGTGGGTCTTCGCGCAAACCGGAGGAGCTGGCCACTGTACAGCAGACCCAAGAGGAGGAAAGGAAACAGCAATGGATACTGAAATGGGGGGAGGAATGGCAGGTGGTGCCTAGGCTGGGCTCTTTCCACTCAATTCTCTCTCTCACTGCCACCAACACCTTAGTCAAGGCTCTTCAGCTAGGCTCTCAATGGCTTCCTAAGAGCTTGCATGCCCAGCTAGAGGCCCAGTCGCCAGAGCCATTTTCCCAGGCTGAGAGCTGGTGTGTTGCTCATTATTAGTAAAGCATGGTATGTGTGTGTGTGACCTGTCCCACCTGACCCCTCTAGCCTGTCTCCTGTCAACTTGGCCCCAATCCCTGCGGTGGTGCCATGACCCCCGCTGTTCTTAAACACATTCTTCTGGCTGCCAGCCCTGCCAGGCGGCTACACTGGGGTGCGTCGGCTTCTTCAACTGCGCCTACCCGCAGAACCGACTCATTCATCACAACAGTTCGGTGGCGGCATTCTTTCCAGCCTTCTTCTCGTCTGCCCGGTAGAGAGCCCTGCTTCCTTCCTGCCGCTGCCCACACGGTCCCCCACTCTCTCCCCCACTCTACCGGGGCACCTGGAACATTTGAGTGCTTTAATATACAGACTCTCTTCTCATTGGTGAGCTCCTGGAAGGTGGGGGCTTATCATTCATCTTAACGCTCCTAGTTAGTACCTCTCAGAGATCCTGGCATGTAACAAGTGCTACACACACACACACACACACACACACACACACACAAACACATCAACAAACAAAACTTTGTAAATTATGTGAACTAGGGCCAGAACAGAAAACAGAGAAAACAAAAAACAAAAAAGTAAAAGCAAATTCAGCCCAGCACTTGGGAGGCTGAGGCAGGTGGACCACTGTGAGTTGGAGGCCAGCCTGGCCCTCAAAGCGGAGCAGGGCTAACACAGAGAGACCCCATCTCAAAAAACCAAAAACCAAAGAAATGAAAAAGAAAAGAAAAGTCAGGGTGTAGGCTAATGGTGGCAACAGGGACAAAGGAGATCAAAGCAAGGTCAATTCACGTCACCAGGCTTTGCCACAAGAAGAGCATGCTCTGGTAATTTTTTAGAGATTTTTTTTTTTCTTAAAATGTATGAGTCTGTGTGTGTGTGGGTGTGACCTGTGAGTACCAGCGCACCAGAAGGCTAGACAGAAGGGGCATCCAATCCACCGGAGTTGGAGTTATAGGCAATTGTTAGGCACCTGATATGTGTGCTGGGACCAGAACTCTCATCCTCTGTAAGAGCAGCAGACATTCTTAAATTGCTGAGCAATCTCACCAACCTCCACTTTCAAGTACTTTTTTTTTTTAGGGGGAGGGGGTTGAGACAGGGTCTCTCTCTGTGTGTAGCCTTGGCTGTCCCAGACTCACTCTGTAGGCCAGGCTGGCCTCGAACTCACAGAGATCCGCCTGCCTCTGCCTCCCTGAGTGCTGGGATTAAAGGCGTGCGCCACCACCGCCCAGCAATTTAAAAGTACTTTTAACACCAAACATAAAATGCAAATGAGCAACTCTGAGAAAGCCCCTGGGGAACCAAACAGAAGGTGGCTTTTGAGAACACCACTGAGTACTTACAAGACTATCAGCGGTGGGTTTGGGGGCTAGCTCAGGAGTAGAACACTCTGCCTAAGATGTGCCAGGCCCTGATTTCAATCCCCAGGATGATATAAACAAAGAACTGCAAAGATAAACCACCCCACATCATCTGTGACAACAACCATGAGAAAGCCAGTGGTTGTGTGGCCAGGCACTGTACGTATGTCACAGCCTGTAGTCCTCATTCAAATGTTATAAACGAAAGTTTATTTACTGTACTGTTTCTTTCCTTACTTTTTTCTGCGTACGGGTTTTTGGTCTACATATATGTAACGTCATGCCTAGGGCCCACAGAAGCAAGGAGAAGGCATCAGATTCCCTGAAACTGGAGTTACAGACAGCTGTGGCCTGTTATGTGGGCGCTGAAAATCAAACCTGGGTCCTTTAGAAGAGCAGCCAGTGCTCTTTCCTGGTGAGCCATGTCTGTAGCCCCTGCTGTGCCATTTCACAGGCAAGGAAACCACACTTAGCAAATTTTTAAAAATTGGCCCAAGGTCAAATATAGAAAACAGAAGGCCTGACACTTAAGAACAAATGTGCAGTGAGTCTAATCCCAGCTCTTAAACACATGGGATGCTAATAGCATAAAATAATTAAATCCAGCACAGGTTCTGTTTGCTTACTTGTTTTGTTTCTTTGAGACAAGGCCTCACCAAGTATCTTTGGCTGGCCTGGAACTCACTATGTAGACTCGGGTCTCCTAGAATTCACAGAGATGACTTGCTACCCTACCCGAGCCCATCGCTTCTGCTTTTAAGTTGAAATCAATATAAAACTAAACTGGCACACTCACCATAGCCATACTGCAACCTTTCAGTAGTCATGATGATGTGTGGCTATTGTACTGGACGGCACAGTTACAGCCCATCACTTTTTTGGGGTTTATTTTCTTTCTCAGGCTAAAAATAGAGAGATCTGAAAGCCGAGTGGAGCATTAGGTAACGCCCTCTGTACTGAGATTAATCGTCAGCATTCGCTGTTTCCATTAAAGTTGCTCAACCTGTGGTTGAAGATTAGCCAAGCAAATGAGCGTGGGAGACAGTCTTAGGGCATTGATCCGCCGTCCTAGCAGATTTCACTTGAGGGTCACTAGGTGGATACCTGCTCCATGTGACCGGATGCTTAAAGATTTTTATTCCAATGAATCTTTGTTTGTGGAATGAAGAAAACTAAGAGGATTAGGCGTTTCCATGTTAGTTAAACTAGGAAAAATAGAGTCTTTCCTGCTTCCTTTCAAACTTAGCCGTGAGCCGCAGGGGTAGCTGGTATGGAATGGATGTCACCTGCCAGATGAACAGGAAAGAGTGGGGGGTCTGATCAGGGTCCCCTGCGCTCCATTTCCGAGCCCCAGAGCAGGGTTGCCGTCATCAGGAGCTACAGGTTTCATCGCACAAGTTGGAAAGTAATATCATTACTCCATATTCGTTCCTAATTGTTTCGGCAGATCTGTAAAGACCTGTGGTAAAGAAAAGGTCTCAACGTCCCTCGGCCGGTGATTACCTCGCCTCACTCGGAAGTCAGGGTAACCACAGGCTCTTCAGGTCCAAACACGCCTCAGCATCCACACTCCACATCAAAATCAAAGCACCTAACAAGAGAGAGGCACTGCAGCACATCGCAGTCACACAAAATCATCGACTCCCTGCTCTGACAGCTGAGATGCTGACAGGCCATCACTCAAGCATGACCCTAGGAGGGAAGGCGCTTGCTTGCTTCCAATGTCCAAAACCAAATGTGACACCAGGCATAGGCAGGCACTCTGGAAGCATATTTTGAATAAGATAACGAATATGTTCTAGAGAGAAGCAACAGAGTAGGCGCTCTCTCTTGAGGTGGAGGGGGCAGACGAGGTGGCATTCTTTCCTTCCTTCTTGCACCACTAGAGCCCTGTGCTAAATGCCTAAGAGTGGTGAACTTCTAAAAATTTAACGTGTTTAAGAGAGGCCAGGGTCCCAGCGCTTGGGAGGCAGAGGCAGAGAGGCAGGCACATCTCTGTGAGTTCAAGGCCAGCCTGGTCTACAAAACGAGTAACCAGGGCTGTTACACAGAGACACCCTGTCTCAGAAAATCAAAAAAAAAAAAAGAAAAAGAAAAGAAAAGAGAAAGAGAGAGACGCAGGGGGCGCCAAGGGTGCCCCAATCCCTCTCCTTCAAAGTGTGTGGTGAATGGGACATAGCTGCACTATATTCTGGAGGTTTGGTGTAAAGACCACCACAGAGCTGGGCATGGTGGCACACGTCTGTAATCCCTGAGCACTCCGAAGGCAGAGGCAGACAGATCTTGTCAGTTCCAGACCAGCCTGCACTACAAAGCGAGTCTAGTACAGCCAAAGCTACACAGAGAAACCCTGTCTTGACAAAACGAAACAAAAACAAACAAAAAACAACTCCCACAAAACCCCACAGAATCAGCTATCTATCATCTACCAGTCTATCTATCTATCTATCTATCTATCTATCTATCTATTATATGTATGTATAAATGTATATGTACATATATACATGCATGTATTGTGTATATGTGTGTTATATATGTGTATATGTATATATGTGCATATATATCCACATATAAAGAAGTATTATTCAGGCTGGGCATGATGGTGCATGCCTTTAATCCCCCCACTCAGGAGGCAGAGGCAAGAAGATCATTTCGAGTTCGAGGCCAGCCTGGTCTACAAAGTGAGTCCAGGACAGCCAAGGCTCACAGAGAAACCCTGTCTCCAAAAACAAAACACAAAAAACAAAACACAAAAAACAAAACAAAAAAAGTATTATTCTTGCCATTTTCAAGAAAATAGATTTCTTGAATCCATTTCATGAAACTGGATTTCCTAAGTGAAACAGTAAGCCAAACTCAAAAAGTTCAAGGTATTGCATTCTTTCTATCACATTCAGATTTAAAAGAAAAGACATGTAAATATAAGAGGGACTCTCTGGCAGGGAACCAGTGGTGGGAGATGCTCATCCCATTAACCGATCTCCATCTCCTTAGGTGTCCGGAAGCATCATTCCAAGAACAAGAAAACAGTGGTGGCTACTGGGAGAGTCATCAAGGGAGAACAGGGTTTTTACAAACAAGGGTAGCTGCTAGGCAGGCCAGGTGCCGCACTGATGACGCTCCACTCCCAACCTTTTAGGGCAGACGCTGGCATGATGAGGAAAGCAGAGGGGATCTGGATGGCTGTGTGCAAGCAACAGGCACCCATTCTTTCATAACATTGTGCCGATCACATGACTTTGGAGTTTAGTATTTTCATCTATAAAATAGGGGCTCTGAGCCAAGCGGTGGCGGCGCACGCCTTTAATCCCAGCACTCTGGAGGCAGAGGCAGGTGGATCTCTGAGTTTGAGGGCAGCCTGGTCTACAGGGAAAGTTCCAGGACAGCCAAAGCTACACAGAGAAACCCTGTGGAACCGCCCTCCAGAAAAGGGGGGGGGAGGGTCTGTTGTTTAGTTTAGTGGTGGTGGGTCGAACCCAGAACCCATACATACTCAACACCCTCAAAGCCCCGCTCTATCCCAGGCTAGCTACAGCCCCACAGTGAGGTTCGGAGTATCTGCTTTGCCAACAGCTAATATTTAAATAGATGATACAGACTGACATTCAAAGGAGGAGTCCACCGGTAGAGGTGGCTAGCAGGGCTTCCTGGAGAGGAGGGGTTTGCAAGTTCCTGTGGTGTGTTTGGGAGACCTTCACTGCTCATTGGAGGCACAGAGTCAGGTGGTGGGGACTAACTCTATGGCTGAGGGCGGGGTCTCGGGCAGGACCTAAAGGAGGAGCTATTGGGGGAGGGGGCGGTGTGCAGCATCAAGAACGGGACTAGAGGGGACTAGAAGGCCCCAAGCATTCACCTAGTCAGTAACATTCAGTCTATACTTTCTGATAGACATTAGATGCTAGGGAGCATGACATACGGGAAAGATGGGGGCAGAGAAGACACTAAAAATATAAAGTCAATGTAGTTAGAATTGTCCTTCCATTCCAATCACGGTTTAGGGTTTAGGGTTTACCTTAACTTGATTCCAATAAATAACAAAGGTCTTCTAATACCTTTGTTGAGAAAGAGTCTGATGCAACCCAGGCTGGCCTCCAACTCAAGGCTGAACTCCTGAGTCTCCCGCCTTAGCGACAGCCCCCCCCTCACCCCATCCCCCGCCCCCGAGAGCTGATATTATACCCAGGCAGCACTGTGCTCACACTTGCAGCACCTCCCATAACCCTCTGAGCTTCGGTTTCTTTCCTTGTATCCTAAATACGATACTCTGTGTGAAAATCAAGTGAGATGCTGAGGTGGGGGAGGTGCCCCCTCATTAAGTTACACAAGCAGATTCGACAGCCTCGCCAGCGGCGCTGCAGGCTCTCTACACCGCTCTACTTCCCCAAATCTCAACTTGCCATGGCTGTCGCAGTGGGGTGGCTAGGCTGTTATCAATGCAAAGGAGGCCAGCACCAGCCGCATTGAATTCCCACGCCTTTGAAAGGTGCACCGGGTCTCCTAGAACTGCATCTGTGAACCTGAAACTCCTAGGAGTGAAAGGCACAGCATACACCAAGTCACAAGATGTGCTGCAGAAAGCCGGGCGTGGTGGCACACGCCTTTAATCCCAGCACTCGGGAGGCAGAGGCGGGTGGATCGCTGTGAGTTTGAGGCCAGCCTGGTCTACAAAGTGAGTCCAGGACAGCCAGGGCTACACAGAGAAACCCTGTCTTGAAAAACCAAAAAAAAAAAAAAAAAAAAAAAAGATGTGCTGCAGAGTAGCCAAAGAGGGTTACCAAGTAAAAGGCAGGATCTCAGCTGCAGGTATGTTTCGATAATAATAACAACAGCAATTATAATAATATAATTTAATATATCATTATCACCATCATCATTATTGGTGCCAGACGTGGTGGCACACACCTGTAAGCCCAGCACTTGGGAGACGGCGGCAGTTCTCAGTCAACCTCAACCACATACCAAACGTTTCACCAAAAATACTAAAAAACTAAACAACAACAACAACAACAATCAATGAAGTAAAACCAGGTGTGGTCCACAGCATTTGAGAAGCTGAAGTAAGCTGAGTAGCCAGAAGGGCTACGCCCAAAGAATTCCCTATTCCCAGGACCACAGGGAGAAGATGGCTGGAGGTATCACTGATGGACTAGCCATTCCATAATACGGATGAACGCAGAGACATGACGCTGGCGTAAAAGGGACAGGCACAACGCTAACAGGATGGTCCAGCAGGCGAAAGTGCTCGCCTACGAGCCAGATGATCTGAGTTTGACCCCCGACCCCCATGCCCAGGACCCACATGGTAGAAGTGGAGAGCCAAGTCCCACAGGCTATCCTCTGACCTCCACGCATGCACTGCTGCACGCGGTGCAAACACAGTAAGTGAATGTGACTTAAAAGATCAGACACATGGGGTCTCGTGTGGCATGATTCTACAAATATGAAATATCCAGTAAAGGCAGAGAGCTTATTAGTGGTTTCCAGAAGCCAGAGGAAGGTGAAAAGGGAATAAGAGAGAGAGAAAGAGAGAGAGAGAGAGAGAGAGAGGGAGAGAGGGAGGGAGGGAGGGAGTGTGTGTGTGTAGAGGCATTCTTTGTAAGTGATAAAAATGTGTTAGTACTGCTGGCCTTCAAGATGGCTGTGTGGGTAATGGCACCTGCCACCAATGCTCATGACCTAAGTCCAATCCTTGAGATCCCCAAGGTGAGAGGAGAGCACCAACACCCGTGAGTTACCCTTTGACCACCACACATGCACGTGGCAGCACACGGACACCAACTGCCAGCACCACCACACACAAAGAAGTAACTTAGATGTCATTCTAAATGATTAAAAATCCGCTAGAACTAAATAGAAGTGATGGTTGCGTGGCCTCGTGGATGTACTGAACACTAATAAAGTGGACACTTCGAAATGTTAATTTGGGGTGGGGCCCACAAGATGTTTCAGTAGGTAAAGGCACTGGCCACCAACCTGATGGCCTATATTTAATCTCTGGGATCTGCATGGCGGAAGAGGACAGATTCCTGCACATCTACACACTATCCTATGCCCATAGTGTGTGCAAGCTTGTGCAGAGAATAAAAAAAGGTCTAAAAAAAAAAAAGCTTAATTTTACATTATATGAATTTTACATTCCTTTCTTTTTCTTTTTTTTTTCTTTCCTTTTCCATATAGTCTATGTAGACCACGCTGGCATCAATCCAGAAATCCGCCTGCCTCTGTGACAAGAGTGCTAGGATTAAGGGCATGTACCACCATGCCTGGCTTCATTTGAACTTTAAAAACACTTAAAAACAAACAAACAAACTTCAAACACTGGGAGGGATAAGGAAATCAAGGGCTGGGGGCGTGTTGGGCGCACCTTTAATCCCAGCACTTGGGAGGCAGAGGCAGGCCGATCTTGTGAATTCTGGGCCAGCCTGGTCTATAAAGTGAGTCCAAGACAGCCAAGGCTACACATATGGAGAGAAAGAAGGACTGGGGGAGGGAGGAGGGAGAGGGAGGAACAAGGAGGGAGGAGGAGGATGAGAGTCAAGAACGGATGTCTTGGAATGTCCAAGAATGTCTTTGGAAACAATGTCACCTTGGGACATGACTCAACTTCTCCCATGTGTCCTGGAGATTGATCTCGACTGTCACGTCTGACAAGTGGTGGGTCCTTCTGGGACACCAAGGTTCCCAAAGGAACAACACCAGTTTCAGGGGAGGGCAGTGGAGAGAGCTTACAATGCCCAGAGGCGGGGAGAACTCAGCTTGAGTAACTCTGTGTAAAACCTCAATCTGCAGAAGCTATCTATGGTCATCGTGGATGCCTAGGAAGAGCCGCTGTGAGAATCTCAGAGTGAATCACTTCCCAAAACAACACTTTATGTCTCAGGAAAAGTTCCTAAGTGAAATGCACTAACGGGTGAAGAGATGGCTCAGAGGTTAAGAGCACTGGCTATTCTTTCAGAGGACGTGGGTTCAATTCCAACATCCACACCATGGCTCACAACCACCTCTAACTCTAGTTCCAGGGATCTGACACCCTCTTCAAGCATCCACAGCACGCGCGCGCGCGCGCGCGCACACACACACACACACACACACACAGAAAAATAATAAATAAAATTAACCCCAACACTCAGATGGATCTCTGTGAGGTTGAGGCCAGCCTGGTGTACATGTGACACATTTAGAGAAAACAAAACAAAACAAACAAACAAAAAAAAAGCCTGTCGAATCCACTGTCAGTTTGAGGCCAGCTTGGTCTACAAAGTGAGTCTAGGACAGCCAAGGCTACACAGAGAAACCCTGTCTCAAACAACAAACAAAAACAAAACAAAACATAAAAAGAAAGAAAGAAAAGAAAAAAGAAAAGAAAAGCTTGGTGTGGTGGCATGCTCCCAGCACTTGCGAAACAGAGGCAGGCGGCGGATCTCTGAATTGAAGGCTAGCCTGGTCTACAGAGCAAGTTCCAGGAGAGCTAGAGTTACTTGAAAAAAGCCCGGACTTTAAAAAAAACAAGAAAACAGACAAACAAACAAGAGGAGGGGGGGGGGGGGGAAGGGGTGATACAGGCAATATACTCTTGTTCTGTGTGTTTCTAACCATTTCTCAACGCGGAACCTTTGACTTGTGATTAAAAGATCCCACACACACCCACACACACCCCCGCCCCACGCCCAAATTGTTAAGGTAATTTTTTTTCTTATTAGCCTTAGTTATACCCTAGATTGGGTAAACTTTAGCGTAGGGACGCTACCAAATGTAGCACTGATATCAATCCATTGCATTGGCAGCGCCCTTCAGAACACTAACCTGTTTTCCTCGCTCATCTGCGCTGCCTGTGCTAACCACGCCCCTTTCACGTCATTGCTTGATAAACGCACTCTGGATTGTACCACCTGAACGTGTCTTCTTGTTTGACCTTTCTTAGACAGACGACATTAGCATTTTCTCATGAAGCTTCCTGTTTACAAAGGCAACCCAACCGTGTCAGCCCAGTTCACCCAAGCCATTTGGAGCGGGAGGAGGGCTATGTCGCAAAGGCACCTAGAATTTAAGAGCCCTTGGCAGGTCACTGCTAGGGGTAATGTGAAGTGGCACAGTCGTCACTCCGGAAAATGGCACGGGAACGCCTCAAAAAAATAAAAAAGAATTACCACTAAAAGCCAGCACAAGCGGAAGCAAAGACTCAGGGAGGCAAGCGGTACCAGCACTCACAGGCCTGTGACAACAGTTCAGAGGCAGAAACAACAACCATTCGCGGATGGCTGGAGACACGGAAAGTGTTCTGCCCACACACAGTGCAATACTATTCTGCCTTAAAATGAATGAAATTTGGACATTCGGGGCCGGGCGTGGTGGCGCATGCCTTTAATCCCAGCACTTGGGAGGCAGAGGCTTGTGGATCACTATGAGTTCAAGGCTAACCTGGTCTACAAAGTGAGTCCAGGACAGCTAAGGCTACACAGAGAGACCCTGTCTCAAAAAAACAAAAAAGAAAAAAAAAAAAAAAAAGGAAGAAATCAAGAAAAGAAAAAGAAATTAGGACATGTGCTATTTGAAGGAACTTTGAGGGCACTACGCTAAGTGAAATAAGCCAGTCACAAAAACATAACGTGTGGTGGCACTCACAAAAACATAAATAATAAGCCAGGTGTGGTGGCACATGCCTTTAATCCCAGCACTTGGGAGGCAGAGGCAGGCAGATCTTTGTGAGTTCGAGGCCAGCCTGCTCTACAGAGGAGTCTAGGACAGCCTAGGCTACACAGAGAAACCCTGTCTCAAAAAACAGAACAAAACAAAACAAAAAAAAATTCAAGTGGTAGGTTTTGTTTTGTTGTGTGTATTCTACCACAACAGAAAAGCTTTTTCAAAAGATCCATCTTTCCTTTGGGTTAAGAATTCAGAAGTCCAAGGACAACCTGGGTTAGTCAAAACTCCCACTGGCCAGATCTGGAGGCTGGTGACGCACATCTGTGATGCCCACTGCTCTGACAGTGAAGCAGGCCGGTCACAGGGCCACTGCTTGAGTGTGGCGGTTTGAAACTGTCCTCAATAGGGTCAGGTGTCTGAACACTCGGTCCCAGTGGGTGGCGCTGTTTGAGGTGGTGTGGCCTTGCTGGGGACAGCCCATCGCTGCTGGGTTGGCTTTGGGAGGTCATGGAGCGTCCTTACTTTCAGTTCACTCTGTTTCACGTCTGAGGCTGAAGAACATGACCGTTCAGCTTTCTCTCTGGCTCTCAGCTGCCATGCCTTGCCCACCATT
Organism: Acomys percivali; assembly: GCA_907169655.1. Classification (NCBI taxonomy): domain Eukaryota; kingdom Metazoa; phylum Chordata; class Mammalia; order Rodentia; family Muridae; genus Acomys; species Acomys percivali. The sequence goes on along the minus strand of OU015747.1, from coordinate 5,201,328 downwards.
ATGGATTCTCCCTCTGAAACTAGAAGCCAACAACAACAGAAAGCTTGCCTGAGTTGCAGTGACTTATCACGGCAACAGAAAAATAAACAGCACTCTGAGCTACCGAAGAAGTTCAAGGACAACCTTGGCAACTTAGTAAGACCCTGTCGCAAAACAAAGCATAAAGAGAGTTTTGGAGGAGGGGCTGGAGAGATGGCTCAGAGGTTAAGGGCGCTGACTGTCCCTCCAGAGGTCCTGAGTTCAATTCCCAGCAACCACATGCTGGCTCACAATCATCTATAATGCAACCTGATGCCCTCTTCTGGCCTGCAGACGTACATGTAAACCACTGTATACATAAAAAATAAGTCTTTAAAAAAAAAAGTTTTGGAGGTATAGCTCAGTGGTAGATCATTTACCTAGGATGCATAAGGCCCTAGGTGTTCTCTCTCTCTCTCTCTCTCTCTCTCTCTCTCTCTCTCTCTCTCTCTCTCTCTCTCTCTCTCACACACACACACACACACACACACACACACACACACACAGGGGTTCAGGTCCTGCATTTTCAACCCGAGCTGCTACCCAACTTAGTGTCAGTGAAAACAACCTGGGGCAAGCTTTATAACAAAAACACCAAATAATTCTTCACTCTACATGAGTGAAGTAATTCTACACTCTACCTGAGCCCCGCAGAAGCACCCTCATAGACGCCTGCAGCCATCTAAGTGCATCGCTGACAGTCCCAGGAAACCCTCCTCCTCCCCCCTGCCTCCCCGCCCCCAACTCCTGCTAGCTTCAGACAGGAGTTCCCACCTTTCTTCCACTGTATGAAGTTCAGCTGCAGGAGAGAGAGAGAGCGCGCATCCCGCTAGAGCGCAGGCTACCTCTCCCGGCTTGGAAGCGAAGAAAGCCGAAGCACGGTGTGATTCTTTCTGCTTGTTTCGTTTCGTAAGCCATCTTTTGTAATGAGACAGCAAATCTGCCTGGAGGGACACAGGACCAGGACAGCAGAAGTCAAGGCCCCTGTAGCCCTGCACTCTTGCAGAACTAAAATTGGAGCTCGGCCAGGAAGGCTCTCCGTACATGGGTACACAGACGGTCCAACAGCAGCCTTGCCAAGCCAGACCTCAAATGCATTGCCATTCCTTATCACCTTTGTGAGTGCTCAGCCAGCCACTTTCTGCTCTCCGCTTCGCGGGTACAGCCTGATGATGCACCTCAGCTTTGGTGCCTCTGCCCAGGCTGTGCGGGGCCTCTAACAGTCCCTCTGCCGCTTCCATCAGGTTGCCTCCCCCTTTACCTCCATCCTAGTACTTGGTCCTGTTTTTATTGGTTTGACACAGGGTCTCTCTGTGTAGCCCTGGCTGTCCTGGACTCGCTTTGTAGACCAGGCTGGCCTCGAACTCACAGCGGTCCGCCTGCCTCTGCCTCCCGAGTGCTGGGATTAGAGGCGTGCGCCACCGCGCCCGGCTCTAATACCCTTTCTATGTAATCTTTATCTCTGTCTGCCTTAAATTCGCATCTTGAGGCATCTCTCGTTTTCTCCCATGTTCACGGTCTTCCGTCCCTTAGAAATGCCTCAAGGTTGAAGACTGAGAATTATTGTATGACTGAGGTTTGTAATCTCTGTCTGTCTCTCTGTCTCTGTCTCTCTGTCTCCCTCTCTCTGCAGCCATTGCCCTTTGCTAACCAAACACCAAGGTCTCACCTCCAGTCTGGCTCCAAAGTCCATGGACCTCACCAATGGATTACAGCCGGGCCTTATCACTACGCATTCTTCAGTTAGCCTTGGATGTGAAACCACAGCTGCAGAACGCTCATTTGAGAAAGCAGAAATGTCACAACTAAGAAATATGGAGGAGGTAGCTGGGCGTGGTGGCGCACGCCTTTAATCCCAGCACCCGGGAGGCAGAGGCAGGAGGATCGCTGTGAGTTCGAGACCAGCCTGGTCTACAAAGTGAGTCCAGGACAGCCAGGGCTACACTGAGAAATCCTGTCTTGAAAGAAAGAAAGAAGGAAAGAAAGAGGAGTTTGTGTTCTTACTAACAGATCATCTAATTCCTGTGGACTCTTTTTTTTTCTGTTTTGTTTGTTGTTGGTTTTTGTTTTGTTTTGTTGGTTTTATTTACAGAGTCTCACTATGTAGCTCCGGTTATCTTGGAGCTCACTGTGTAGAAGATCAGATTGGCCTCAAAATCACAGAGATTTTCTTGCCTCTGCCTCCCAAGACCTGGGATTAAAGATGCGTCTCACTAGGCCCGGCTCCTGCAATTTATATTTAAAAGTTTATTTGGTCAGTTACTCTATGCTGTTGTTTCTGCAGCCAGTTTGGACACAGTCTCCGCCTGCAATAAGCCAGAAGCCCATGAGACAGAAATCAAGGCAAATGCCGGGAGCACAGTGTGCCTGGTGGGAGCTGACCAGACTCAGGCAGAGCCCCACGTGCTAAGCGGAGCACAAGAAGGGGGAGATCACCGTCCTTACAGCCACTTTGGGGAGGTCACCGTCCTTGCAGCCACTTTCTGGTGCAGGACAGATGGAATTTGCTGGTTTGTAGATGCGAGGGTGGGAAGATGGGGAACAGGAGGGAAAGAGGGGGTGTCCTGGGGACAGATGCTGGGGCTGTAAAAGTCAGTCACCCCTCACCTCCTGAGATGGAACAAAAGAACAGGAGAATTCATGGCTTTAAAAAAATAAAGCCTTTGGGGGCTGGAGAGATGGCTCAGAGGTTAAGGGCACTGGCTGCTCCTCCAGAGGTCCTGAGTTCAATTCCCAGCAACAACATGGTGGCTCACAACCATCTATAATGTGATCTGATGCCCTCTTCTGGCCTGCAGGTGTATGTGCAGGCAAAATACTGTATACATAATAATAAAAAATCTTTACAAAATAAAGTAAAGCCTTTGTCCACTTCAGCATCTTCCTGGCCTAGGCTGTGTAGCACTTTACCCTAACCTGATTACTAGTGTTTATATATGTGCCCAGATGCTAGCACACACAAACTCACACACACACACACACACACGCGCACACACACACACACACACACACACACACGCGCACACACACGCACACGCACAAGAATATAGAAGCCTATGAGTTATGTGAGTGCAAATAATATGTAATTCAAGTAAACGATCTGACAACCTTCCCCTGGACTTCACTCACATACATAACCCCCCCCCCAGACACACAAACAAAAATATTTTAAAATCAAAACAAACAAAAAGTTAGATATTAAAATCTTAGTTTTTAAAAGATAGCTAAAATAAGTGAACCAAGTTTAGAACTTTTTTTTTCAAAAATGATTTAGTTAAAAAAAATCAAATAAGCAAAGCAACTATGACCGCTCAGGAAAAGCTCTTAGTTTAGGTTTTGAATTAGCATATTATCACAATTTTTTTTCCTCAGTATCTCCAACAGTAAGAAGCAAGATGCCCAGCAAAATCCAACTCCCAGCTCCTGTCCAAAGATGTCAATTTTCCCTTAGCACACAGCAACTCCTGATTTCTAAAACAGCATTTTGGGGTCAGTGGACATACCAAAGCCCAGCTGAAGTCCACAAAATAGATTTTGAGGCAGAGAGCTGCATGGAGTCCTCAACACTTTCTGAAAATTCTTTAGTGTATTATTGCATAGCACAGTAGTGTGACAAGGATCAAAAGATTAGAAATGATTAACTCCTTCAGCTGACACAGCTAGGGGCTTGCCACTGAATTTTGCCTCTGCTTCTAAGGAGAAATAAAGCATGCCTATGGGAGATTTGCTACTGACCAAAGTCGTACTTGGAAACGCTACATCAAATCATCAAGGCCATGTGTGGTGACTCAAGCCTGACCGCCCAGCACTAGGGAGGGAGAGGTAAGGTTTGTCCAAGGCTACGATAGGCTACACAGCAAGTTCTGAGTTAGCCAGGGCTGTGTGGTGAGATCCTGTCTCCAAGAGACAGAGAACCAGCAAGATGGCTGAGGGGGTAAAAGTGCTTATTACTGAGCCTGTTGACCTCAACTTAATCACAGAGACCCACGTGGCGGAAAAAGTTGTCCTCTGACCTCCACACACATTTGCTGTGGCATGAGCACGCATGCAGGACAAACAACTCTGATTAAGAAGATCTTTTAAGATAAAAAAGAGGAGAAGATTAAAGCATTACAAATGATTTGCATTGGTAAATAATTAAAAAGTATACAACAAATTTAAAAAATATAACAGGCCGGGCGTGGTGGTGCACACCTTTAATCCCAGCACTTGGGAGGCAGAGGCAGGCGGATCGCTGTGAGTTCGAGGCCAGCCTGGTCTACAAAGTGAGTCCAGGATAGACAGTGCTGTTACACAGAGAAACCTTGTATAGAAAAACAAAACAAAACAAACAAACAAGGATATTTTGCTTCTATAGCATCCAGCCATTCTCCCCTTCCTGTGTAGCCTGAGTGACCTGGAACTCACTAGATAGACCAAGACTCACAAAATCCTCCTGCTTCTGTCTGGGATTAAGGGCATGAGCCAACATACGGAACTCTGACCTCTGCTCTCATCTGTTTTAGCTACAAATGGGTTAGCACAATATCTAAGGGGAAGAAAAAGCCAAAGTGGCTTTCTGTGTGGCTCCTGTGATTGATAGATAGGTAGATAGATAGATAGATAGATAGATACATACATACATACATACATACATACATACATACATACATACATATACAGACAGACAGATAACCCCCAAGACTGGATCTGTTGGGCCTTATTGGATGTTTGTTTTAGGACAAATGTTTAACTCCTCTGAGTCTATTTGCATATCTGTTGAATAAAGTCATTAGAACAGCTGTGTCAGGGAACTGTGCATACAGGTGATCTGGTGATCTCCGTATCACTAATGGCTGGAGAGGCTTGTCTACCCTGTATGGAATGTCAAAGCAGGAATTCCCCCATGCTCCTTCCCAACTGTAAAACATGCCCTCTCTGCCAGGCGATGGTGGCGCACGCCTATAATCCCAGCACTCGGGAGGCAGAGGCAGGCGGATCGCTGCGAGTTCGAGACCAGCCTGGTCTACAGAGTGAGTCCAGGACAGCCAAGGCTACACAGAGAAACCCTGTCTTTAAAAACAAAAAAACAAACAAACAAAAAAAAAAAACATGCCCTCTCACTCCATAACCATTTGGGAAAGCTGGGTTTACCCAAGGCTCTTCCAGCCACATCTTACGGAGTCAGTGGCATTCTCTCCCTGCTAAGGTAACTCCTAGCTGCATCCTAAACACCTGTGCTTATACACACACATAAGTTCTCATCCCTCATTGAAGAGATTTTGCTTTGCAACGCACAGAAACCATTATACAAAACCCACAACCAACCGAAGTACGGAGAACAAATGACAGTGGGGTGCCCAGTCCCCGTGTACACCTGCAACACAACTCCTGAACCTAAGGTTTTGAGGAACATTGCAAAAGAGAGGGCAGAAAGATTGCAAGAGCCACGGCAACAGGAAACCTGCTGTGAGATTGCACCTCCTAGAAATAAATTTTTATTTACTTATTTGTTTTATTTTATTTTTTGGTTTTTCAAGACAGAGTTTCTCTGAGTAGCCTTGCTTGTCTTGGACTCTCTTTGTTTTATTTACTTATTTTATGTGTATAAGTGTTTCACCTACATGTGTGCCTGTCCACATTTGTGCCCATTGCCTGAGAAGGCCAGAGAAGTCACCAGATCCCCCGGAACTGGAGTTACAGATAGTTGTGAACTATCAAGTGGGCGCTTGGGAATTGAACATGGGTTTCTTTGGAAGAGGAGATGGTGCTCTTAACCACTGAGCCATCTCGCCAGGCCCTGATGTTTACCATACATACATCTATGAACTATATCTATATCACTCTCAAGGTAAATACCTCCAGCAAGATACATGAGAAAAGCAACTCAAATTTAACCCGGTGTCAAGTGCACATGTTCCACACAAAGCTCAGGCCTCCTCAGAACCTAGGCATGAAAACTGAGGAGGAGTAAGGTTCAAATGTAAAAAGTATAAAAAGTCACCGCTGAGAAATACAGAGCAGCAACCAAGCACTTGAACAGAGCTGTGAGGTCCTGGGTTCAATCCTTGGAAGTAGAAAAAAAGAAAATCAGGAACCAATTTTGGTTTTTGTTTGTTGGTGTGGTTTGGTTTGGTTTTAGACAGGGTTTCTCTGTGTAGCCTTGGCTGTCCTGGACTCACTTTGTAAACCAGGCTGGCCTCGAACTCACAGCGATCCACTTGGCAGGAATGAATTTTAGGTAGCTACCTGTACAGACTGAAAGTCAGTTTTGGAGAAGCAAAAAATAAAGACTACTTGAACACAAAAGTCAGAACAAAACCAGCGATCAGGGACCTGTAATGATTGGTGTGGAGAGGGAACAAGGCATCTAGTATTCATTATCTGACATTGAATTTTCATGGCTAAATCCAGGCAGTGGTGGCTCATACCTTTAATCCCATAACTCGGGAGACAGAGGCAGGTGGATCTCTGTGAGTTCGAGGCCAGCCTGGTTTACACAATGAGTTCTAGGATAGTGAGGGTTGCATAGAGAAACCCTGTCTCAAAAAAAAAAAAAAAAAAAAAAAAAAAAAAAAAAAAAAAAAAAAAA
>OU015747.1:5172193-5194729 GCA_907169655.1 Acomys percivali | reverse complement strand
AAAAAAAAAAAAAAAAAAAAAAAAAAAAAAAAAAAAAAAAAAAAAACCAAAGCCAAAAACAAACTGAAATTTGCAGAGCTCAACCCTCTGTGAATGGCAGCATCCGTATGCCCTGAACCCTGCTGGAGGCACACATCAAGACAAGCTGTTCTTTAATCTGATCCAGTAAGGAGTCTGTAAAACTGCTCTGACTTTAAATGATTTGGCATGACACAAAAGGTCATGAGCAAATCTCTGAATCTCCGTACATACTGTTTTCTCATCTATTCAGTCTAAAAGGGCACTGGGAAAATGGCTCCATCTGTTAGTGGCTGCCAGGTAAGCGTGAGGACCAAAGTTCAAATCCCCAGCACTGAAACACAGCAAACACCTGTAAGCCCAGTACTGGTGGGAGTGGAGACGGGCAGATCCCTGGGGCTCGTTGGCTAGTCAGACTAACCAAATTCCCAAATGAGTCAGCTCTATGCTCAGAGTGACAACCTGTCTCAGAAACTAGGGCGTGTTCCACTCAAAATTTAACCTCTTACCTCCACACACACCTGTATTTGTAAACACATGTGCTTACACACCCAAATGGGTATATTCATCCATGTAGCCCCCCACCCACCCCACCCACACACACACACGGTATTTTATACACAGAGCAAAATACGAGCTCATAGAGCTGTATTTCTTTTCCATCACAAGGAAGGTGAAGCTGAATTCATGATTTTCAGAGGAGCTCTCATGCACTCCCCTACAATGCCTATACTCTCAGTTTTTGGTATCTCATCTTGGATTATAATTAAGTTTTTGTTGTTGTTTTTGGTGTGTGTGTGTGTGTGTGTGTGCACACGCGCGAATATTTGTGCCATGGCCAAAGGACAGTTTGGGGAAGTCAGTTCTCTTATACCATATGAATTCCATTCAGGTTTGGTGTCAATGGCCTTTTACCCATTTAGTCATTTTTGGTTTTTGAGGCAGGGGTCTCACTACAGCCCCCAGCTAGTCTAGAACCCCATGTGCAGATTCAGCCTTGTTTTAAATTTTCCCCAGTCCTCCTGCCTGGGCTGGGAATATGGTGGGGCTAGCTATAATTTTTTCATGGAAACTAGGTAAACAGTCAAGAACATGTGTATTTCTCTCTCTGTGACAAATCTACAGGACATCAAATATTGACCACAAATGTTTCTTCAAGGAAAGTTATCTGCTTGGTCCACAGAATTTGTTTCTAGCTATCCTTGAATGTTTGCTGTTTCCATAAAGTTGTTGGCAGTGCAGCTACACCCGGGCATCCACCGGTTCATCTGCTGGAGCTCCTCTCCCCAGGCTTGATAGTTTCCAAACAGCTTTCATTGTATATGACGTCATCGTCAGCTTTGATAGGACAACTTCCTCTTGCCTTACCAAACCTTTAAGCTTCAAGTATGTTTAGGTCTGAAAAGATCCTAACTCTTTCTTGAAGAACTCTAGCTCTGTTCAGGAATTTATAAATACCAGGGCTGGAGGGAGGTACACACTTTTAGTCCCAGCAATCAGAAGACAAAGATCAGAGCCAGCCTGGTCTGTAGGACAGCCAGGACTATAGAGAAACACTGCTAAAGCCCCCACACCCAATACACACGCAAAAATAAATTAAAATTTTTTTTTGGTAAACAGAAAATGAAGCTGTTGGAGGCAGACGCTCAAGGCCACTGAGCTACATAGTGAATTACACAAGCTAACCTGTAACCCCGGCACTCAGGAGGCAGAGGCAGGCTGATCTCTGTGAGTTCAAGGACAGCCTGGTCTACAGAGGAGTCCAGGACAGCCTGAGGATTGGGGTGGAGGAGATAAGGGAAGGTGGGAGAGGGGGAACTCTAAGGTGGAGGCCAAGGCCGGGGTAGCATGTATGATGCTCCGGGTTTATCCTCAGCAATGTAAATAAATAAATGAACGAACGAATAAAAAAATATATGAAACAGGCTAGAGAGATGGCTCAGTAGTCAACAGCACATACTGTGCACATACTTGCACAGCGATATGTTCAGATTCCTGTAATTTCAGCTCCTGGGAATCTGACGCCCTCTTCTGGCCTCCACAAGCACTTAAACTCACGTGCACATCTGTGGTGCTTATGCGCGCGCGCTCGCACACCCATTTAAAAAATTGTTTTTCCAATACCGCCCTCATTAAAAAAAATATAAAACAAAACAAAAAAAACAGCTGGGCATGGAGGCCCACTCCTTTAGTCCCAGCGCTTGGGAGGCAGAGGCAGGAAGTCCAGGACAGTCAAGGCTACACAAAGAAACCCTGTCTGGGTGCTGTGCAGCCATAGCCCAAGTGAAGACTCCACTGGAAGGCAGGCTCTCACTCTCAGCACTCCTGACAAGGCAGGGGAATTCTTTGCTGGGAGTGGCTTCCAAGCACTGTGTAGTACTGCTACCTAGCAGCTGCCCGAGCTCTACCAACTCTCTGGGAAGGAACCTCAGTCCTCACATACCAACAATGTCACTGTGTCACATAGGACTCATGCACTTTGGGAGCCAACTCCAAAAGAAACAAGCTAGCTGAGCCGTTGGTCCCCTTGGCCCCGTCCTCTCCTCTCCTGAACGTCCCCCTGGAGACCATGGACAGCATGTATTTGAGCTGTGACAGTAAGGGGACTTGAGGTTGGAAAGTTTTAGGGCAATGTGATTAGCAGCTCTAGGTAAGAAGACCTGGTCTTGCTCCAAAGATCAAGTTTTCCCAAAGCTGACCTGGTTTAGGAGACCTTTCAAGGAGCCTGAGTTCTGGCCAGCGTTTACAGCAGGCAAGTTACTTAGCGTGTCTGTGTTTTGTTCTCACACTTGACACGTGGGCACAAATCATATAAGCAATCCATTGAGAGTCAGGTAATGCCTGGGGTACAAATAAGTGCTTAATAAATGGTAGATATTACTTTCCTTTCAAGCTTTCTTTTCTCCTTTCTTCCTTCCTTCCTTCCTTCCCTCCCTCCCATCTCTCTCTCTTTCTTTCTGCAATCTCACACTGTAACCCAAGCTGGCCTCAACCGTCTATCTTCTTCCTGCCTCAAGCTCTTGACCAAGTGCTGGCATTCGAGTTGAGCCAGACCCACACCCGCACAGATCACAGTTCCTCAGTTACACAGACACAACCTCCTCACCTTTGCGCGTGGCTGTTGTAAGCACTCCGTAAACCATCCTCCGCACCCAAAACCAAGAACAGACCTTAAATAACCGTGAAAAACCCGGGGCCCTTTGGAAACTGACATCTTGGGCAAAGGCAAAACCCATACCACTTGACCCAATTAAGCAATAATAAATTCCACCAGTACACAGGCTGCACTGGCACTGACACACAGCATGCTGCAACCAGCTGAGGTTTCTATAGCGGTGATTGCAAAAACAAGTCCATCTCTAATCTCATCCCCCCTACTCTCCCCCCCCCCACCCCCCGGCAGCTCTAATAGCTGGGGACATCTTCAAACATCACTTTTTAAAACTGGGTTTTCCAATGCTTCACTTTAAAAAAAAATCTTTATCCCAATGGATTTGGAAACATAATTTTTTTTTCGTAGTGCGCACCTGTGACAGGAACTAGGTAGGTGAATAGGGAGATCAGCTTCAGCTAAGGAGTAAATTCAAGGCCAGCCTGGACTACATAAAACCCTGTCTTTTAACAACAACAACAATGCCAGGCGTGGTGGCGCACACCTTTAATCCCAGCACTCGGGAGACAGAGGCAGGTGGATCGCAGTGAGTGCGAGACCAGCCTGGTCTACAAAGTGAGTCCAGGACAGTCAAGGCTACACAGAGAAACCCTGTCTCGAAAAAAACAAAACAAACAAAACGAACAACAAAACCCGGTACTGTCAGAGCCACACACCCCCTCTCTCATACCGGAAGTGTGTACTAGCCTTGGTTTTCACCCAGCACAAGCTTTGTAAGGTTAGTGAGGAAAAGACAACACAAGTTTGCATGGCCCAAATGTATCTCCTCTGTGATACCACTATCTATAGTATAAATCTGCATGCTTTCAATCAATTTTAACTAACAAGGGAACTCACTGCTCCAGCCCACAACATCTTCTTGCATCTTCTGAAACGTTGGATGAATGTCTTTACTTATACAACTATCTGTATTTAGGTTTCCCTGCTTTTTAAAATGTTATTTAATACTGTAAATTAAGTAAATATGTACTGAGTGATATAAGATAATGCATATATTAGAATAATATCCAGTATTAACTACATGTGGAAATAAGTTTGATACATGTAATAAATAGGTTTATATTACTATAAATTATATATTAAGTTTTAGAGGAGACTGGAGAGATGGCTTGGTGGTTAAGAGCATTGGCTTCTCTTCCTGAGGACCAGGGTTCAATTCCCAGCACTCATGTCAGACAGATCCCAGGAAATCTGGCACTTTATTTTGGTCCCCGAAGATGCCTGCACTGACATGCACATATCCACAAACATGTATGTGTAATTAAAAATAAAATATTTTTTTAAAAAAGGTTTAATAGTTTCTGTTGCTGAGATTAAAATATCCTAACAACAAGCAACTTAGGAGAGAGAGAGATGTTTAGTTTGGTTATGGGTTTCTTTTTGGTTTGTTTGTTTTTTGTTGTTTGGCGGTGTTTTTTTGGCAGGGTTTCTGACAGCTCTGTCGGTCCTGGACTTTCTTTGCAGACCAGGCTGGCCTTGAACTCACGGAGATCCGCCTGTCTCTGCCTCCTGAGTGCTGGGATAAAAGGCATGGACCACCACCCCTGGCTGAGAGAGAGTTTTTTTTTTTTTTAATTTATAATTCCAGGTGAGCCCATCTCTAAGGGGAAATCAAGGCAGGAATTAGAAGCAGGTCACATTGCATCTACAGGCACATGCAGCAGGAAACATGACTGCACCCTTGCTCTCTGCTTGCTAGCTCTCAATACAAACTGTTCAGGGCCTCTGAGCAGCACAGTCAAGGGTGGTGATGGTGGTGTCGGTGGCAGTGGCACTTTGATCTCAGCATCCAGGAAGTAGGCAGGTGGATCACTGTGAGTTCAAGCCCAGCCTGGCCTACAGAGCTAGTTCTGGGGCAGCCAAGGCTACACAAACTAACAGCAACTACAACAAAAACCAAACCAAAACAAACAAGCCAAAAGAACAGCAGGGTCCACAACGGACTAGGCCTTTCTATGTAGATTAGCAGACAGAACAATTTCTCAGTTCCTCACAGACACGGCCACAGGCCAACCTGATGCAGAAAATTCATCAGTAAGACAGTATTCCTACATGACTACTGGCCTTGTCTGCCTGGCATTTAAAACTAATCAGCACATTAAGTATATACAGCGTAAACGTTAAATATTTAATAAACGCCACGTGATTCCCTCATGGAGCCCAGGCTGGCCTAGAACTCATTCTGTAGCCAAGGACCAGCTTGAACTTCTTTGGGGTCTTCCTGTGTCTGTCTCATTCCCAGGGGAGCCACACTTCTGGTTTACGCATGCTGGCAGCTAACAGAGGGCTAGTGCATACTAAACTCCGTAAGCAAACGAGCTGCCCCACCATTCCTTTGGTTTTTGTTTTGTTTTAATTTGGTTTTTTTGGTTTGTTTTTGTTTTTGTTTGTTTGTTGAGACAGGGTCTCTCTGTGTAGCCTTGGCTGTCCTGGACTCAGTTTGTAGACCAGGCTGGTCTTAAACTCACAGCGATCCGCCTGCCCCATCCCTTTGGTTTTAAGATTTATTTTTATTATTGTTAATTAAGTGTGTGTATGTGCCTGTGGCCATGTGCACGTGAGCACCAGATCTCCTGGAGCTGAACATTACAGATAGCTGTGGGCACCTGATGTGAGTGCTGGCTGCTGGGAAAGCAGCAAGTGCTCCTAACTGCCAGCGGAGCCAGCTCTCTGCACTCCTATTCATTTTTTCTTCTTATTTTCTGGGATAGGCAGGACTCCCTGAAACTCATGATGCTCCTGCCTCAGCCCCCCAAGTACTGATATTACAGATGTGACTCACCAGGCGTCAGCTGGAACCCCCTTTTCTGAGCACCCCAGCAGTTCTCAGTCTATTTTCAGGGACTGGTTGGTTGATTCCTTCAGAACACTTAGTCACCATTTCCACCATGAAAGATGGTCCCTTCAAAACTTACAGTGTGCGTGACCGCTGCATACCTGCTGACTACAGTCTTCGCATACACAGCTTCAAGCTTAAGTTTCAGTTCCAAGGCAGAGTGTAATCCCAGAATTTGGGGAACTGGGAGCAAGAAGATTAGGAGTTCAAGGCCAGCCTGGTCTACATGAAACCCTACCCCAAAAAAGAAAAAGTTGAGGCTCTCTCCACCAAGAAAAATAGATACCTTCAACGTATCTAGTTTAAACGAGTTTGAAACTGGCCCTATTTGTTGGCAACCCAATACTACAAATTCCCTTTACATAATATTTTAGCTTTGTGTTTGTTTCTGGCGCGGGGCAGGGTTAGGGTTAGGGTTTCTCTGTGTAATAGCACGGCTGTCCTGGAACTCACTCTGTAGATCAGGCTGGCCTCAGACTCACAGAGATCCACCTGCCTCTGCCTCCCAAGTGCTGGGATTAAAGGCATGCACCACCATACCCGGCTGTGTGTGTGTGTGTGTGTGTGTGTGTGTGTGTGTGTGTTTAAAGACAGTCTTTACATTGCATTTTATTAAAGAAAAATCTAATTTCACATTTGTATTTACCTCTGTTATCCCATTCAATATAACAAGAAATAAAATAACTGACAAAAAAAAATTGAAAACATAAAGTAGGTATGAAGATTTATGCCTATAATCCCAGCTCTGGAAAGCTGAGGCAGGAGGAGTGCCAGCTTAGGCGACACAGCAAAACTGCCTCAAAACAACAACAACAACATCAACAAAACTCTACAAATATTAGCCGATAACCACAGAAATGAGCTAGTACCCGATGCCTCCTATCAGCCACTGGGGAATCCCTCCAGAGCGAGTCACGCATTAAACAAGGAAGGAAAAGTGAAGGGGACTGGACTCCCAAAAAGCAACGAAAGTGACCTTAGGAAAGCCGGGTCATTATACATAACAAACGGCTATGACAGACCAGGAAGACATTTGCCATCCATCAGTAAAAAACAAGGAAGCCCAAGGTCTCACGCAGTTCCTAGGCAACACTAAATAGACCAGCATTTCTGTTGTATGCCCGGTCAAGGCCACATACCTACCTAAAGGGCTAAGGGGGCAGGGGGGTGGGGTAACTGTGGTAGAGCACCTGCCTGGCCTACTCAGCTTCTATCCCCAGCACCACAACAAACAAACAAGCAAACATAGAGCCATCACGGAGAAAATCCATTCGCAGCCATTGGCACCCGGCAATAATACCTTGGAGGTCAGGAGAGATACCGGAAAGCACTGCGGGCAGCTACTTTCAGAAGAATCGTTCATTAAAATTAAACAACAGGAAAAAGTGGTAACAAATAGAGCAACGGGAGTTAGTTGAATGTGCAATTAAGTGCGAGACATGCAAGTCACAAGAGCAGCTCAAAAACAAACAAGAAACAAAACAAAAACAAAAACCGGAGGACCAGGAGACATAGAAGGAGCCCACAGGGAAACTGCCTAAGAGGCTGCTTTGATTTAGAAATGGAAAAACGCTGAAAGAATCGCGACATCCTGGCTCTTGCCTCTGCCTGGAACCTTATTTAGCCGTCAGGTTCTATCGAAGGCTGGTGGATACAGTAAATAACAGAAACACAGAAAACATGGCAGCTGAAGAGCGATTGGCCCAACAGAAAACGCACGTTCATGGAGAAGATGCAGCCGTGGTTGCACTTTGATTACGACACAGAACGGATAGTCCATTCCCGGCCATGTTTTGTGCTGTGTAAAAGCCTGGCTGTTCAGATCGTTCATTCAGCAAGTATTTATGGATCACCTACTCTGAGGCAGAGGCTTGGGTGCTCAGGACGCACCAACAAATGAAGCAGGCATCCTAGAAAAAGAGAAAAGCCTATAACCCACACCATCAAGTGGCGTGCTAAGAAGTGGTGGGCAGAGGCCGGATCAATGGCTCAGTGGTTGAGAATGCGCACTGCTGGTGCCGAAGGCCCAAGTTTGGTCCCTAACACCTACCTCAGGCAGCTCATGCCTGTCAGAACCATCAGTACCACCTGGGCCCTGAAGTGAAGCGCTGTGACCCATGTTCTCACGTGTCCCACTGAGACGCATCTGGACCTCCGGCTCTCCCGGATGCGCTTTCTCTATGCTCTGCTGGCACCTGCGCTCGAGTGCACAGACATCCGTACAGGTAGCTGCGCGTACACTCATAATTAAAACACAAAAAAACTCAAGTGGTACCAGGGCACAGAGTACAGGGGAAGGAAAAGAGAGAAGAGAGCCAATATGAAAGACGGAGCTGCTATTTTAAATAAGGGGATGTAGGCAGGAAAGGCAATATGCTGAAACCGAGGCTGAAGAATTGCTGGACCCCGGAAATGTGAGGCAAGCCTGAACGACAGTGAGACTACATCTCAAAAACAAACAGTGACCGAGAGCCTGCCTAGCATGCGCAAAGCTCCGAGCTCAAGCTCTACCTGGCACTGAGTTCAAATGGACTTGGTGGTGCACACTGTAATCCTCAGAAGGCGGATGTGTGATCGGCAGGATCGGGGTGTACGTGAGGACGGGAGAGAGAGGGCAGCGGAGGAGGCAGGGGAGAGGGCAGCGGAGGAGGCAGGGGAGAGGGCAGCGGAGGCGGCAGGGGAGAGGCTCGTTGACGAGCTTCAGTCACAGGTGAAGGACGCTCTCTGTGGGACTTGTGAGAACATAGGTCGCCGAGTCACTTCATTCCAGGGCCCAGGTGGTAACCAATGGGTCCAACTGGCTCACTTCCTGCAAGGCCCATTAATACCTGCTGAGCCGGTGGTTTCTGTTACCCCATGTATCCAGAGGTAGATTCTGGAACTCACAGTATGGAGAAGAAAAAAAACAAAAAACAAAAAACACCGGGGTTTATACTGGCTATGACTGGTTTCTCTTTGCTCTGCCCACATCACTAAAGGTAGCTCCCGGACTTCCCAGCAACCTCCCCTCCTTCCTCATGTCTCTTCTGAAAGTCACACCTCAGGCCCAACAGAGAAACCACGTGGGTACAAGTCTCCCCCGTCTGGGACAGTCACCTGATAGTGACCTTCCTCTTTGGGGGTTTCCCTTTTGTCAACTTAACTTTGAGAAAGAAAAACAAATCTAGCTGTCTCCTAATAATTATCTAAGAAGCGTTTACTAGTCGCGAGGAACCACCCTTTTCTTCTTTCCTTAACTGTGTATTAGCAAGTTTGGCTGAGGGGTTGGGGGCGGGGCTGGTTGTGTGGAGGTTTAGCCGCCAGGCACTGGGTGCTAAAAAAAACAGAACAAAACAAAAATAAATAAAACAAACCTCAGCGAGTTCAACATTTCAAAGAATGTTACTGCAGATCGGGGTGATGGGCACCCGAGCTCCAAGGCAGTCCCCACCACACCCCAGTATGCCATGGTCCCAGGGTCTCAGCGGCTACAGGACCATCTCGGCTCTGCCTCCTTCCTGCCTAAACTCACTACAGCATCATCCTACCACTTCTTTGACAAATTTTGGCAAAATGCTTTTGGAAGACACTAAAGGATACAGTAGTGAGTGTATGTATATATATTTACAACCACATACCTATAAAATGCAAAAATGTTATTTTAGATGATAATATATTTAGGTGCATGCCCTTAATCCCAGCACTCAGGAGGCAGAGGCAGGTGAATCGCTAGCCTGGTCTACAAAGCGAGTCCAGCACAGCTACACAGAGAGACTATGTCTCAAAAAAAGAAAAAAAGAAAAAGAAAAAGAAGAAAAGAAAGAGAAAAAGAAAAAGAAAATATATTTAGAAGATGAATCTGCTTTTCATACCAGGCCACTCACAGTATCTGAGGGATGTTACTATTACTCAAACGCAAACGCTGCCTGCTTCCTGGGAACTCACTCTATGTTGTGGGGAAAAGAGCGTAAGTAAGAGTAAATGGTGGCCCACACCTTAACCCCAGAACTTGCAAGGAAAGGCAGGCAGGTCTCTGTGAGTTCAACGCCAACCTGATCTACATAGTGAGTTCTAGGCCGGCTAGGGCTGCACAGTGACACCTTGTCTCAAAAGAGAAAAAAAGGTAAGCTGTGATGTGATATGCCAAGTCCCATATAGTGATTATGACATTAATATTAGGCAATAAGGGGCTGGAGAGATGGCTCAGAGGTTAAGAGCACTGTCTGTTCTTCCAGAGGTCCTGAGTTCAATTCCCAGCAACCACATGATGACTCACAACCATCTATAATGAGATCTGGCGCCCTCTTCTGTTGTGCAACTATATATGCAGGGAGGACACTGTATACATAATAAATAAATCTTAAAAAAAAATATTAGGCAATAAGGCCCAATGCAAACTTAACTTCACAGCTTTGATGTATTATAATCTTACTGGGAATTGAACTCAGGACCTCTGGAAGAGCAGCCAGTGCTCTTAACCTCTGAGCCATCTCTCCAGCCCTGTAAGATAGTCTTCTATACCCAACACTTCTAATTCATATTAGCCATCTCCAGAATGGAGTCCATTTTCAATGATAAAATAACAGATACTCCATGTCATTCCCTGTGGTGATTTCTTCCTTCCCTCCTCTCTTTTTAAATTTATTTATTTTTTATTTTTTTTATTTTTGATTTCTCAAGACAGGGTTCCTTTGTCTGTGTAATCCTGGCTGTCCTGGAACTCACTCTGTAGACAAGGCTGGCTTCTAACTCAGTGATCTACCCGCCTCTGCCTCCCCAGTGCTGGGATTAAAGGTGTGCATCAGCACCACCTGGTCCTTGGTGCTTTCTAAGCAATGTTTTTTTCATAAGTAGCACAACTATGATACGGGGGGGGGGGGGGAAGCGGGAGAGAAGAGGAGGGCAGGTGCTATGTAACAGTTTCCTCCAAGATAGAATATTCATCCTATAGGAAGCCCCTTAAGCAACTCAAAATAGCTTCAGGAAGTCCTTGAAACTGACTAGACTCACTAGACACTCCCCCACCCCCACCCCACCCCATCTGGAGTAAGTAATCCAAGCTGAGAGGCCTCAGAATGGAAGGAAGGTGAGCTGCAAAGATGATGATGCTTGACATCTCACCCGCTGCCTGGAAGAAAAGAAACCAGCTCAGCCATCTGGAAGAGGCCAGCTGAGACCAACGGAGACACCTGGGAAGGTCACGCCAACCTGTTGAGACACCTGCAGGCTTTGTGAGCTGTCACCCATGCTGGGTGGGCTTTGGGGGTGCAGCTGTCTTAGAGTCATTTCTGCTGCTGTTAAGTCACCCTCATATATATTCCTTTAAGTAGCCCCAATAAAACCCATTGGTTCACCTCGTTAGATTTTGGTGGTGTCTGGGCTTCTGTCTGCTGTGGGCTCCCTGTCTGGGATGAGGAGATGTGCGTGCTGTATCTCTTCAGGAAACATAATCACACCTCAGGGTTTTCATACACTGGCCTTTCAGTGAGAGCTGCATGGGACACTGAGAAGATCATGGATCCAGCTAGAAAAAGCCACAGAACAGAGTACATCCTCGGAGCAGTGCAGCAAAGAAACAATCCAAAGCTGGGTGCTGGGCCTGGTGGCACAGGCCCAGGCTTTCAGCTCCTCCTGAAAGCAAATGGATCTTAAGTTCAAGGCCTGAGGGGTTTTTGTCATCTAGATAACCCTGGGGGAAATAAACACCCAAGGACTTCTTCCCTGGGCAGGTCTAAAGCAGTAGGAAATGCAGAGAAATAGCTTGCAAACATTAGCTGGTAGGCACAGGACCCTCTGTCGACACAGTCGCAGTGCCCCCCACTGAGTTTTCTGTGTCACCAAATCCTCCTAGTTATGGTCACACAAAAGCAACTTTGTCTTGAGATGATGGGTCTACTCTTGGCAAAGGCTTGCTGTCCTGAGAACCATATCATTTTTGAAAACAAAGAGCAGCAAGAAGAAATATTATTTTAGCAGGAATCCAGCTGATTCAAAGGGAGTCATATTTTTTAAAAAAATCTTGCCTCGGATGGTGGCACACACCTGTAGTCCCAACACTTGACAGGTGGCTCCCTGCTTGTTCAAGACTGATCTGATCCCCATAGCAAGCTCAGGCTAGCCAAGATTACAAGTCTCTGTCTCAAAAAAAAAAAAAATTCTGCCTCATTACTTGGACAACGGTATTTTGTCTTGCTGTGTAGCCCTGGCTGCCCCTAAACTATATAGACAGACTGCCTTCTGATTTATAGCACTCCCATGTGCCTCTGCATCCTGAAGGCTTGAGATTTACAGCCATGTGCAATCACGCCTGGCAGTATTCTTCTTTTCTTTAGACCTATGAAGTGTTTTTAAAAGTGACTGAGCCAGAAGATGGGGAGATAGCCCACTTGGTGTAGCGCTAGCTATGCAAGCCTGAGGACCTGAGTTTGAATCCCTAGCATCCACTTAACCCCAGGAACAGCAGTGCATGCACCAGGAAGATGGATGCAGGCATGTCCTTGGAGTTGGCTGGCCGGCTAGTCCAGCTGAATCAGGTTCAATGAGAGACTCTATCTCAAGGCATAAGATGGATATTGTTGGAATAAGACATCTGACATCAAATGCTGGCCTACACACACATGTACACACACATACACACACACACTCGCACACATGTACACACATGCATGTGCACAGACACACACCCATGCACACTCACACACACATGTGTGTATACACACGAGACTAAGCCAGATCAGTGTTCAGAAACATAGACATACAGACGGCCATTTGTATATTCATGTGCCTATATCCACAGACAGGGGATGGAACCCAGAGCTCCCCACGTGCTAAGCACATGTTCTACCACTGAGTTGTACCTCCATCCCCAAGGTAGATAGATACTTCTTGTGATAATTTTCACAGGCTGGCATTTCCTTCTCAGGTATAAGCACCATGTCCCCATTTCAGTTGCACAACGTGCAGTATTCATTGCACACTTGCATGCGCGCACGCGCAGACACACACACACACACACACACACACACACACAAGCCCACATCATGTTGTTACACATAGTTAACTCTTGCTCACCCGTGCAAGGATCAGGCATCCTTTCTGGGCATGGGTTGTCTTCTACCCATACTGAGGGAGCATGACCAGGCCTGGCTATGAGACAAAGGGAGGCCCAATTGGGAAGCTAGAGCTGCCGGGGACTGCTGTCACCCACACATTCATCACAGCCAGGACTGTCTTAGTGCTGGGCCTTCACAGTCATAAAATCTACACACATACAGCAACCCCAAAGACAAACACTGTGAGCTGGGGACTCTAGATGGATACTTTCTTCCTGACTAATATGCCTGACAATAATGTCAAAATGAAACCAAAGGAATGCTACATTCCCAAAACACACACAGGATTCGGTGGGCGTGGGGATGGGAATGGGGATGGGGGTGCTTTGTCTTCTAATGACAGGCACCTCCTGGTCTTGAAGACCTTCAGCAAAACACTGATTGCGCTTCTGGTCTCTAAAAACACTCAAAGACTTACCTAGGCAGCCCCTTCTAGCCTACCTGTGTACTTACTTTACTCTGTCTCATAAATGTATAAATCACATACATTTAAATACATCTTTTATTTTTATACAATCTAAGTCATTTTTATACAGTCTTAGTTCCTATAATGAGCAAATGAGGTGGAAGGACTTGTGCACTTTGCAGGCAGTTGCTTGATTGTATCTTGAACGCATTCAAAGCAGTGCCTGTGGCAGTGTGTTAGGGACACTCAATCTCTAGAAGAGAGGGTAGGGAAGCCAGACACAGTAGCACACACCTGAAATCCCAACCTTCTGGAGGCAGACACAGGCACTTTGCGGTGATCTTAAGGCCAGTCTGGGCTACAGAGTAAGACTCTACCTCAAAAATCAAAACAAAGAAAAACAAACAAACAAACAAACAAACAAAAACCCCACAAAACAGACATGAACAAGGGGAGAGGCCAATTCTCCACAGTGGCCAGCTTGCCTGCAGCGGTTGATGGCATTGGTCATCTCCAGGTGAGCTGGTAAATGCCATGCTACTGGCAAGCTCAGAGTTACCTGCTTCTCGGCCACTCGTTTCTCCAGAGATTTTTTTTTTTTTTTCCTTTTCTACTCTCAGTGGAAAATTCCACCCCTGCACCATTTTTCGGTTTTGTTTTTGTTTTGTTTTGTTTTGTTTTTTGTTTTAGACTATAAAATAAAATCTCCTGGTTTATAATCTCAGCTTTTCAAGGGGCTAAGGCGGAACTGTAAGTTCAAGGCTGGCCTGGGAACCTCAGAGAGACCCCATTCCAGATAAAAGGCTTGTCTGGCATATGCAAGGCTCTGGGTTTAAGATGAGGCACTGAGGGGGGCCATGGGGCAGCTGTCTCCTGCCCCAGCCCCCTCCTCTCATGAGTAGATCCTGACAGAACACAGGAGAAGCAACTATCAAAGAAACAGAACCAGTGACAAGACAAATAAAGCTCAGACGATTTCTGGGCTGTTTTACTGCCATGGGGATTCAGGGCCACACACAAGCCGCCTGGGTACCATTTCCTCCCGAATCTCTCAGCCCAGGCTGTTTCCATCAACTGGAGATGACATCTGAGCAACCACCCTCATTTCTACACCAATTCTGCGGAGAGGTCCCCTCCCCACCCCACAGGCCTCCTATCTGGGAACCGAAGTCATGTATACATCGCTGCTGTGGAAAACGCTTACCTGGTTGTCTGAAGCAATCAAGTCTCAGTGAGTAGTAGTTTTGACTCACACACACCTCGAATGACAATAAAGCAGGAAACCCGCCTTGTCATGAGACACAGAGACTGCTCCCAAGAGGAGACACTCCTCTCCTAATCAGGACAGAACTTGAAGGGCTCCAATAGAACCTTTACCTTGGAGTCATTCTGGCAAGCCCTTTGAGCTATGTTTAATGTCTCTGCGGTTGATTCATAGAAGTCTGCCTGAGCATCTACACTAATGCAAAACAAAGACAAAAACAAAAAAACCTTTTTTCCCAAAAAGTAAAATGTAAAAATAAATAAGTAAATAAATACATTTTCCCCCAAAGTCCTGGGAATCACCATCAGGGTAGGTTTCTGGGTTTTGTTGTTGTTGTTTTTTGGTTTCTTTTGCCCCTCACAATTATATCCTATCATAGAAACATGAACCCAGGTCCAATTTAAGGAAGTTTCCTCGCCCTCACCAACATCCAAATATTAACTCTTGGGCAATTGAGAAAAGCCAGAAGACTTGAGTAGAGCTGACTCAAATAAGCAGACGCTTTCCTGACCAGGCAAAGCTCAATTATCTGGGCCGTGGTTTATACCTTAATCTTGACCTTAAGAGTGTAATGTTGGGGAACTGGGCTAGCAGAAGCCAAGAGAGGGGACTGACAAAAATTTGAGGACGACCCAACTACATAGTAAGCAAAGGTCAGTTTTTAAGGCTGGAGGGGGTGGGGGCTCAGTGGTGGAGCGACTTGCCTACAGTCTCCAAGGTTGGATCCCCAGCACCTGGGGTGAGAAGCTCGGACCAGACAGGACGTGAGAGGAAATGCAATCATTACTTAGCAACAGTGTTATTTACATTCGCCCCACCCCCACCCCCAGACAGCACATTAGACTTTAAAAACCATGACTTAAAGCAGGTTGTACTACTAAAAGAAAAGACTTTTTTATCAGCATGTCCTTATCATATGAGGAAAATGAGAGTAATCTTGTAATTTGTTTTGTTATGGGACTACCATGTAGCCCTGGACTCGAACTCTTGGCCCTAAAGTACTCAGTAAGTATAGAGAACACAAATCCAAAATACGCATTGTTTGCTTAATTTAAAAAAAAAAAATCCAGCCGGGCGGTGGTGGCGCACACCTTTAATCCCAGCACTCAGGAGGCAGAGGCAGGTGGATCGCTGTGAGTTTGAGGCCAGCCTGGTCTACAAAGTGAGTCCAGGACAGTCAAGGCTACACAGAGAAACCCTGTCTTGAAAAGCTAAAAAAAAAAAAAAAATCCTCAATATCACAACTGCTTTACCAGCAAAGCAGAACTCTGCATCCTAAAGAAAGAGACACGCTGATAAATAAATAGTATAGTTTTAAAAACTAAATAGCAGCCGGGAGTGGTGGCGCACGCCTATAATCCCAGCACTCGGGAGGCAGAGGCAGGTGGATCGCTGTGAGTTCGAGGCCAGCCTGGTCTACAAAGCGGGTCCAGGACAGCCAAGGCTACACAGAGAAACCCTGTCTCGAAAAACCAAAAAAAAAAAAAAATAAAAATAAAAAAAATAAATAAAAATAAATAAATAAATAAAAACTAAATAGCCCAGCACGGTTGTACATACCTGTACTAATAGCACTTGGGGGAGGTGGAGGCAGGAGATACCAGAAGTTGCAAGCCAGTGTGGACTAAATTGTAAGACCCTGTCTGGAAAGTCAATCTGTTGAGTATTAAAACTATGGTGGCAGTCTTGAAACAAAACAAAACAAAACTGTGGCGGGCCGGAAAGATGGTGTGGCAGGTAACAATACTCTCTGCGCAATCCTGTCAACCTACGTTCAGGTTTCAGAACTCACAGTAAGGCGAAAGAGGAGAAGTAAGCCCACAAAGCTGTCATCTGACTCCTACATATGTGTCAACACACACACACGTGTGTACACACACAGAAACAAGCATTATCTTAAAGAAAATTATTGAGGATCCTGGAGAGACAGCTGGGGGCTAAGAGCACACTGAGAGCCAGGTTCAGTTCACAGCACCCACATGGAGTTGGCCACAACTGCCTGTAACTTCAGACTCATTGCTCTGGACTCCTCAGAGACTTGCACTCTTGTGCCTAGACACACACAGACAAAGCAAACAACAACAAAAAAACTATACAAGTTGCAGAGGAGGCCCAGTAGCTAAGAGCTCTTGCTGCTCTTCCAAAGAACTGAGTTTAAATCCTAGCACCCACATCCAGCAGCTTACAAGTGGCTCCTTATGTTCTCTCTCTACACACACACACACACACACACACACACATATGTGCTGCACACACATAAGATACACACATACATACACACACACACATAGATACACACACACACACACACAATGTAAGTTTTGTAAGTTTTGGCGTTGGGGAGACTGCTCAGTGGTTAAGAGTTCTGGCTGCTTTCTCAGAGAACCTAGGTTCAATTCCCTACACGCAAAAAAAAGTCACAACTTTTGTAATCTCGGTGCCAAGGAATCCAACTTATTCTTCTGGCCTCAAAGGCACCAGACACACATGTGGTGCACAGACACTCCGGCAAAAACTCATACATAAAAAAATAGTAATTTTAAAAAGTAAATAAAAAGGGGCTGTAGAGATGGCTCAGTGGTTAAGAGCACTGTCTGCTCTTCCAAAGGTCGTGAGTTCAATTCCCACCACCTACATGGCAGCTCACAACTGTCTATAACTCCAGTTCCAGCTGATCTGACACCCTCATGCCAAATGGACATAAAATAAAAGTGAAATAAATTATTTTTTAAAAGGTCTAAAAAAATTAAATAAAAAATCTCTTAACCTGGCGGTGGTGGCTCACGCCTTTAATCCCAGCACTCTGGAAGCAGAGGCAGGCTGACCTCTGAGTTCAAGGCCAGCCTGGTCTACAGAGCAAATTCTAGTAAAGCCAGGTCTACACAGAAAAACCCTGACTCAAAAAGCCAAAATAATAATGATGATAATAAATATTATGTATTTTTTTTAACCTAAGGAGATTGTCACAAAATAATGTTGCTGAATTTTGAGTCTTACACAGTTCTGAAAAGGCAATAATAGACAGAAAGATAAATCTGTTTATATTAAGAATTTGGGCTGGGCTGGGCTGGGCTGGGCTAGGTAGTACACGCCTTTAATCCCAGCACCCAGGAGGCAGAGTGGCACAGATCTCTATGAGTTCAAGGCCAGCCTGGTCTACAAAGTGAGTCCAGAATAGCCAAGGCTACACACAGAGAAAAACAAACAAAAAAGAATTTGAATTTAAAAACAAAATGAAGCATTGCCAGCATGATAGCAGACAGTTGGAATTCCAGCTATTCAGGAAACTAAGACAGGAGGTTCACAAGTTTCAGACCAGCCTAGCTGATGTAAAGGAACCTATGACAATAAATACATGGTGAAAGAAGGTGAACTGGGAGTGTAGGTCAGTGGTAAAGCACTTGCCTAGCACACTAGACGCCCTGAGCTCAGTTCGCAGATGAGGACAGATGACAACACTCTCTCCTTTGTGGTGCTGGAGCTCACTGGAACCCAGCACTACAAATGCTCTGGATGGCATAGTGTGTTCTACCTAGCCAGGTAAGGAGAGGCCGGAGGCTCACCTGTGCCAGCTAGTCTTCATTTGATGAAGTTAGCCCTGAGAGTGGAGTGAGTGAAAGTTTTGATTCTCCATTCCCCCAGGCCATAGCTCCCTGCAGAGTGAGAGGCCTCCAGTGTTTACACCAAAACAAGGAAAGATCAAGGTGGACAGGAAAAACACAAAAACCTGCAGGGCGTGGTGGCGATGCCTTTAATCCCAGCAGAGGCAGGTGGATCGCTGTGAGTTCGAGGCCAGCCTGGTCTACAAATCGTCCAGGACAGACAAGGCTACACAGAGAAACCCTGTCTTGAAAAATAATAACAACAACAACAACAAAACCCCAAATTGTCTTTCCCCTCTTCCTCCAGTTTCCCTCTGACAGCTGTTAGGTTAGCTCCACCCCCGAAGTCATGAGAGGGTTCTGAAAGACTACTGTGTAAATGATTGGCAGTCTGAACCCCACAAAATGGGACCGTCTCCTCTTGGCTTGGGGCCGTTTTGGGGCCGTTGGTCTACTTAAGAGTCTATGCTCTATGCTGACAGCTTTTGTCACTTAGATGTGGCATCTGCAGTTTTCAAACACTTCTGATATAATGACCCTTTGGTGATCAAACCTTCCTTCCCTCTGGCCAACCCCACACTTTCCTTTAGTGTGACTCCACTGTGAGGCCCATTATTATTATTTGATTGGTTGGCTTGTTTTTATTTTAGACAGATTCTCAGTGTGCAGTCCTATCTGGCCTGGAACTTGCTTTGTAGATCAGGCTGGCCTTGAACTCAGATAGCTCCTCCTGCCCCTGACTTTCAAATGCTAGGGTTAAAGGCACTATGCCTTGCTTTCCAGCGGCACATAACCCTCCAATCCTCTGCCTAGAATAAAAGGCATAAATCTAAGGCTATGTTTTAAACTTATCTATTTAATTACATTTATTAGCTGACTTATGTATTTGTGTTTGGGAGGGCGGGGTGTGCCACTACTGTGAGTGGAAGTCCGAGGACAACTTGGAAGACTGCTTTCACCTCATACCACCATGCGGGTGGGATAGAACTCAGATCCTGAGAGTTGGCTGCACGCCATCTCACCAGCTTTCATTTGTAATCCTCCTATGGAAAACTCCTAAGTGAGTCACTAACATACTAATTGGAGGGGAGAAAAGTTTTGACTTTTTTTTTATCTCAAATAAGTAATAGGAAAAACAAAAACAAATCAGTAATGTAAGTACCTAGAAGACCGTATCTTTTCATCATTTAGATAAGGAAGCCACAGCCCTCAGTGCCCCAGGACAGCACTGGAGTACCAGTCAACTTTTACCTAATTAAAAGTCACTTATCTGAAAATTTCCACTTCCATTCATTTTAACCGATTTCTTATACAGCCCGAGACTGCAGACGTATCAGCTGTCATATCTGGTAGACTCTACTCTTTTCTCCAGGTGAATTCTCGGCTGGAAACAACAGCTAAACTTCCTCCCAGTATGGCCTTCAGAGGTTAACCGTGTAGAGGAAGAAGACTCCCCTCTGCTCCGGCTAGCACTTCCGTGAGCCGCCTCAGTTACCCCAAATCCCGAAATCTCACGCTAATCATCTGCGTCTCATCACCTGTGCCTCAAAGCGGCCGATCATGTTTTTTCAAGGGGAAAAAAAAATTCTTTACCCCCCTTATGGAAAAGACTCATGACTACAGGAAACATGATGCGGCTGACTGTGTGATTGTTTGCTCTTCCAAAAGCTGACGCTTCAAAAATCTTTTTTATAAACCCTTTAACTTCCCACTAAAGAAAGAAAGAAAGAAAGGAGGGAGGGAGGCGGGGAGGGAGAGAGCGAGAAAGGGGGGGGGGGGTTCTGTAAAAATCAGGACCCTATGGAAGATTTCAGGGAGATTCAGGGACAGTAGTCAGGACTGCCAAGAGTCCACCTTACCTTCAGTATGCACTTGGCGTCGCCCACTTCAGAAAGTAACACTATTCACAGCCCGGTAGCATTCTACAAGGCTAGGAAGTCACCCACAACATCTTTGCTGGCCGCCCTCTTTCGAATATAGGAACCCAAATTTAAAGGGTCTCCAAGCTACTTCCCACCGTGCGCCTTAAAGCAAAAGATCGCTCTAGGCTTTAACTCTCCCAGGCTCTGGGAATTTCAGTTTGTCACAGTTTCTTAACCTGGGCGACCTGCGGAGAGAGACTTCCCCACCACCAACACAGCCCAAAGCCTGACTTCTCAGGGTCCCCGCGACCGTACGAGCTGGCTGCGGGGCGGCTGTGGCCCGGGCGGAGCGGCGCGGGGTCGGATCCCGCGGAGCGCGGCGGAGTCCGGCAGCAACCCGTGCTCCTGCAGTCCCAGCTCTTCCCGGTTCCCTCCCTCCGCCTCCTGCCCTCCCCCAGACGAGGCCATTCGCCTCACAGTAGCAAGGTTGTCTCGCGTACTCCCTTCCCTTAAACTCACCAAACCAGATTTTTACTCCCAACACCGGCAACTTCCCGTAAATCTGCACTGAAATTTTACCCTGCTCGCTGAGCCTCCGCTGGCCGAAGGCCAGTGCAACATTCCTGTTGTTTTAGGAGTGCGGATACCTTAGCTGAAGGTTTAAAAAAAAAAATCGAGCTGGCCCTAATGGAAGGGTTTAAGGAACTCGAGCCGCTCAAAAAGTCACATCCATTTCACTCATGCAGAGGGGACCCCAGACGTGGCACCTGCCCCACCTGGGGACATCTGGGAGAGTGGCTTCCGGCCGCTGTGGCTGTACAGGGCAAGCCACCCTGAGCCCGCACCGCGGACTAAGGACCCTGCGCCTGAATCCCGGGCGAGCAGTGCCATCACCCCCGGCCTTGCGGGGCAGGAAGGCGCAGGAGCAGGTAGGGCAGGGCGGCAGCGAGCCCCGCCGCGGGCCTGCAGGAAGCCAGGACCGCTCCTGGCTGTCCTTACCTGAAGCTGAGCATGGCTTGTGGCGAGCACAGGCAGGCACGTCACGGGGCCCAAGCCTTGACCTTTGCCGGGGCCTTCACAGCAGGGCCTGGGGCCTGGGCGCCGCTCGTTCAAAGTGGCTCATTCTTAATGCGCTCTGACCTAGTGTTGCAGCTGGGTTTCTAGAAAGGGAACAAAAACAGTGCGTGGAGAAGCTGCAGCCAAAACCCTCCCTTGACCTTGCCTCTGATCACTGGGGAGCTGGCTTCAGACCCGACCCCATCCCCACACCCACGAAACCCACCCAAGGGCCTCGGCCCCCGCCCCTACCCCACCCGCGGGTTACCTGTTTATACAAGTATTAAGGAGCCTCCAGCGTTTCAGCGGAGCGCTAAGCCTGTTTGGAGGCGCGGAATCGGCCAACAGGAATCGAATTCTGTGACTAAACAAAGTAGAAGGGGAAGCGGGCACACCACAAGGAACCTAAAGTTGTGATTTCGGGTTGCAATGTCATGCAACAGAGGGGGAAAAAATACTGCTTAGCGGCAGGCTAATTAAAATCATAATGCAAAACCGCCCTCCCACCTAGTTAAATGAATTGACAAGGAGTTTAGAAGATATCGGCATCTAGCATTAGCCACCATTGTTAGTGATGTTATTATTATGTGCTGTGGCTTTTTTCACCTCCTGTAGAAAAGATTCCGTGAGGAAAGGAGGCTCCAGACCAAGGCTGCGCCTCGGTATCTGTAGCTACAGTGAATCTATGAGCAAGCTATTTAGCCGCCAGCAGAGTTTCTGGACAACTTTAAAGATGGGAATTTCGCATTCATTGTGGACAATGTCCAGCAGAAGGGAAAATGGTGTCTTTGTAAAGGGATATGCAACTGATTTTCGTCTCGAGTAAATGTTTCAAGACTGAATGAAAAGGGACATGGAGGTAAACTTGCCCGGCGTCCCATCAAGTTCACTAGTGGACTCAGCAATCAAATGTTTGTGTCATGGCACATAATTCTGACTCGGATTTAGGCGCTTGACCTGCGGTGTCACCCTGCGAGTTGCTCTACAGGCTAAAAGTCGGTGCTAGACAACCGAACCCGTGAAGTTTGAAAAATCTGTGTGATGCAAAGAGAAAGGGCGTTTGAAAACTCACAAATACCATCATAACTAAGTAATAGTGGATGCTAAAAGGGAATCAGTGCCTGCCCTTTATCTTCCTTTTAACCTGACGAATAAATGAAGAAATCCTAATCGCTTTCTGCTGAGGCCTGTTACTCGGGAACACTTTCACCCATTTCCCCTAACCTGAT
>OU015747.1:5146416-5156514 GCA_907169655.1 Acomys percivali | reverse complement strand
TCTTCTTCTTCTTCTTCTTCTTCTTCTTCTTCTTCTTCTTCTTCTTCCCTTTCTTCCCTCCTTCTCTTCTTTCTTCTGTTTTTCTGTCCTGGAACCTGCTAACTTGACCAGGTTGACCTTGAACTCACAAAGATCTGCCTCCCACATTATGGGACTAAAGGCATACTTTTTTTTAAATTGAAAAATAAAACATTTTTACTTTATGTGTCTGAGTGTTTGCCTGTATGTGTGTTTGCACACCATGTGCATGCCTAGTACTTGTGGCAGTCAAAGTAGGGTGTCAGATCTTTTGGAAATATAGGTTCAGGCAACTGTGAGCTGCTACATGGGTGGTGAGAATGAAGCCAGGTCTTCTGCAAAAACAAGGGCTCCTAATCTCTGACCCACATCACTACCCTTCTCTTTCTTTCTTTCTTTCTTTCTTTCTTTCTTTCTTTCTTTCTCTCTTTCTTTCTTTTTTTCTTTCTTTCTTTCTTATGGTATTTTGTTCACTTTATTATCTCTATTAGTATTGTTTTGCCTCAGGTAAAAACCAGTGGAAAACCAGGCATAGACAGAGAGTTTTTTTTTTTAACTTTTTATTGATTCTTTATGAATTTCACTTCATGTGAATTTCACATCATCTCTCTATCCTTCCTTTCATAACGACCTTCTGCCCTTGAGGCCTCCCCCACGGAGGAAATAAGATAGACTTGAAAAATAAATCTTGTCACGGAAGCTGTAGTGTGTCACACAGTATATTACTGTTTGGTCCGCTGTGTTGTCTTTACTTGCAAATATTCATTGCAATGAACCATCGGTCTGTTTAGAGGCCACTGGCTTCTGCTACACTATCAATACTGGGTCCTCAAGGGGCCTCCTCCTGGATATCCTGTTGTTGCCCTGTGTCATGAAAATCCTGCAGCTTTGGATCTGCAGGACTGGCCCCTTCACGTGCCCAAGCGGATCATTGCTGGGGTTGAACTCCCTCTGAGTTGGTTATCCCACTAGCTTCCTGCCTCTGTACCACCAGGGTGAGCTCTCCAGCACTGCCCTGGCTAGCTCACACAGTGCCACAGCCAGCAAGGAGCAGGGTCAGCTCTTCTTTTCTCATTTCCTCAGGGCTAGCTCACTGAGTCTTTGCCACCAGGATGAGCTCTACTATACTGCTCAGGCAAAGTGCAGGGCCCACTCTCCCAAGCGCTGCAGCTGGTGAGGGGCAGGGACAGCTCTCCTGCTCTCATGACCTTGTAACCAGCTCTCCCACTTGCCACAGGTGGTGAGGGATGAAGGAGGAAGGGCATCTCTTTCTTGCCCATACCACCCTAAGGCAGAGTGTAGTAGCCAGCCAGCAAGGGGTGTGGCCAGTTCAGGACAGTGCCTCAGGCAGCAGTCCTGACCAGGGGCATCTGCATGGCCTTTGGTGGTAACACAGGCCTGGGACGTCAAGACAGACCCCACCTGCCATAGACCTATGGACCCAGAAATGCCCTTCGACCCAGCAGAATGGTCCCAGATGTCCCCATGGCCTTAGGTGGCCATGCAGGCCACTCAGATAGGCAGCATGGCCCTCAGACATCCACATGATCTCAGGTGGCAGCCCAGACCACAGACATCCGCTTGGCCTTTGGTGGTAACTTAGGCCACAGACATTGACACAGACCTAGCTGCAGGAAAACCATGGTCCCAGACATGGTCCTTGGTGACAGCCAGGCCAGGACCTCACTATGGCCTCCTTATATCTGCCTATTTCTCAATGCTGTTGAGTCTCCAGTTCCACCTTTATCCAGAATATATAAACCCCTTGGCTTGGCTTTTTCTTCCATCTTTCCCATCCCTCCACACATTTGTCCATTGTAGTAGCACCCTTGATAAGTGCTTTGGTGTCTTTCTTTGGGCCACCCCCTTCTCTTTTATTCTTTTGTTTTCAAGACAGAGTTTCTCTGTGTAGCCTTGGCTGTCCTGGACTTGCTTTGTAGACCAGGCTGGCCTCGAACTCACAGTGATCTGCCTGCAGTGCTGGGATTAAAGGCATGCACCACCACATCTGGCCTTTCTTTTATTCTTTTTTGTTGTTGTTTTTTCTGTTTTTCGAGACAGGGTCTCTCTGTGTTAGCCTTGGCCATCCTGGACTCACTTTGTAGACTCTTTTATTCTTTTTTTTCCTCCTAAATAATATTAAATTAAAAAAAAAACTTTTTATGGATTCCTTGTGAGTTTCACATGACACACCCCAGTCCCCTCATATCTGCCCTTTGCCCTTGTAACCTCTCCTTTAAAAGAAAACACACACACATACACACCACCACCACCACCAACAACAACAACAACAACAAAGAATAAAAAACATTCTATCCTGGCTGGGCAGTGGTGGCGTATGCCTTTAATCTCAGCACTTGGGAAGCAGAGGCAAGCGGATTGCTGTGAGTTCGAGTCCAGCCTGGTCTACAAAGCGCGTCCAGGACAACCAAGACTACACAGAGAAACCCTGTCTCAAAAAAAAAAACAACCATCGCATCGTGGCAGCTGTAGTGTGTCACAGTGTGTTGCACAGTACACCCCTCTGTCCACACATCTTCACTTCCTGCTTTCCTCAAGGACCAGCACTCAGTTCTTCCCAACACTCATCTGTATCAGTTTACAACCTTCTGTCACTCCAGCTCCAGGGGACCAATACCCTCTTCTGGCCTTCTTGGCCACCTGTACCCACAGATACATATATAATTAAAAATAAACTGGTTTTTAAAGAGGAAAACAAATGAGAATATTAATAATAGCTCATATGCATATGACTTTTGTGAGGTTCAGCAGCTGACATGTAGTAGGTGTTCCTCACGGTTGGCTACTGTCATTGTTGTTGTTATTTATTTATTAAATATACAGAGTTCTGCCTGTCACCATGCAGGCCAGAAGAGGGCACCAGATCTCATCATAGACGGTTGTGAGCCACCATGTGGTTGCTGAGAATTGAACTGAGGACCTCTGGAAGAACAGGCAGTGCTCTTAACCTCTGAGCCATCTCTCTAGCCCCAGGTTGTTACTATTATTATTTGGCTCTCCTAACTTATAACATTTATAAAATTCCTCATTTATGAAATCAGACATTTAGGAAAAGTAGCCTACAAAGTAGTGGGCGTGGGTCTCCTCTTTTGGTCAGACAGTAACGAATGGCCAGAGGTAGTGCTGTCATGCTAGAAAGGAGCCCTTGACGCATGCGCACTTCAGCTTGCCCCACGCTAGTCGGGAGTCCCGTGCTGGAACTCCCTGGGCTGCAGCTCTTTTTGGGTGGTAGTGACAGTGAACTTCATTGTCTCTTGATGGAATTTAGACTCGCTACGTGTCCCGGTTAGCCTTAACCCTCTTCACGCAGCCGAGAGCCACTGAAATGGAAAGCCGAGGTTGAGGAGCGTAGAGATTAGGTTAGCCTGTGTGCATGTCTTTAGGGAATTGTCTTGTCAACCGATGCAGGAGGACGCGGCCCACTCCGGGGGGGGGGTGCCATTCCCTGGGCGGGTGGACCTAGGCTATACAAGGGAGGGAGCTAAGCATGAGCCTGAGAAAGCGGGAGAGCGAGCTGGCAAGCAGTGTTCCCCCATGGGTTCCGATGTGCTTCCTTGGGCCACGAATTCCTCAGTCTGAGGTTCCTGCCCTGATTTCTCTTGGGGACAGACTGTGACCTGGAAGCCTAAGTCAAGGAAGCCTATTCTTCCCTCCAGTTGCTTTTGGTAGGGTGTTTTATCACAGGTGCAGAGGGAAACTAGAGCTCTGTGGAAACATACCTCTGGGCATGTCTATGGGGGTATTGACAGAAGGTTTAACTGAGCAGGAAGGTCACACCGTTAATGTGAGTGACGTGGTCCTGCCGGCTAGGGCCCTGGACAAAAAAAAAAAAAAAAAAAAAAGAAGAAGAAGAAGGAGAAAGCTGAGTGTCAGCATTTGTCTCCCTCTGCTTGCTTCTCAGCTTCAGATACA
Source organism: Acomys percivali (assembly GCA_907169655.1). Classification (NCBI taxonomy): domain Eukaryota; kingdom Metazoa; phylum Chordata; class Mammalia; order Rodentia; family Muridae; genus Acomys; species Acomys percivali. The sequence goes on along the minus strand of OU015747.1, from coordinate 5,152,563 downwards.
TATAGTGCAACCAACCGCCTCATCGACCTGCCGCCTGCACAACTGCTGTGATGGGCTGGCTGTACCCTCTCGGTGTGAGCCGAAACAACCTTCCTCTTTCAAGTTGCTTCTTGTCAGGTAATTTATCACAGCAGCGAGAAAAGCAATTAACACACAGGGTTTCACTGTTTTCCTGGCTGGCCTGGAACTTGCTATGTAGCCTAGGATGGGCTCAAACTGCTCATTCTCCTGTTACCTGGGATTATTAACCATATATAGTGACACTACCACACCAGGCTGCTATTAGCTCTGACAGACTGTGAATAGCTGGTTTTCACATTTTCCAGGAATTTGATTAGCCAGTAATTGAACACAGCAATTCTGAAAATAAAATTATGTAAACCTCAATAGAATAATTACATTTAAAACAAAGTGGAAAATATTTAATTGTTTGCACACCCCCTCCCCCGTTATTTTACCACAGTCATCTGCTTTTCTGGGACTGATATCCATTGTAGGCGCGTGGTGGGAACAGTGTGAAATGGTGTGCCAAGGTGTGAGTGAGGAGCCTGCAACTGGCCATGGTAGCAGCAGAGAAACAAGCTCACCACAGAAACCCACGCACACTACAAACACCAGCCCTTCCATGCGCCCAAGCTGCTGGCTGAGCGTTCACCGTCATCCCACCCGCTAAGATGGCGTGTGCCATCCCTGTGGGTCTCCTGAAGAAAGCTTCCCTTTGCTCTGCAATAGAAAAATGCACAACTATCTTCTCCTGGCCGTCCAGTCCACGCATCTGACCCGTGACGTAGAAGGCGGTTACTACTACTACTACTACTACTGCTCTGAGTGCTTGGCCAGTAGCCAAGGACCTCTCAGGTCCAATTCTTCATCTTCCGCTCTCAAGAGTTAATTACAGCAGGAGGGCTTTGTGCTCAGGGTGAAATAATGGCTTAGTCACCCCTGACACCACAGAGGCTCTGACTTGAGGCCAGCACAGCGAGCGCAAATCCCAAGCTGATGGCATGTGACTTCCTTTTTCAAATGAATCAGACTTTATGAATAGACATGTAGTTTTCCCCAGCCGTGCCAGTTAGCGCTTTTTTCTGCTTTTCTAGTTGAGTTCACTCGCCAACACTTTTACGGGCCCTGTTAGTTTGCGTGTTTGTTTCCTTCTGACAAGAAGCTGGGCTCTCTGCTCTGTACTCTCGCTGATTGTATAGCATACATTAGCCTCTGGTTTTGTTGTTGTTGTTGTTGTTGTTGTTGTTGTTGTTGTTGTTTAGAGGAAAAGAAAGAGAACTGAGCTCTGGCTTCGGAAGGAGGCTTTTCTCCGTAGGTTTCTGGGACACTGGCAATGAGCCACGCAGGCCTTTTCACAGGCCCAAGGCACTGCGCGGGGGCTCTGATCTGCTCGCCAGGCCACCCCAGTTACTTAGGGCCTGAGGAGTCCACGCCTCACCGGATCTGGGGACACACATCTGTCATGGCTGTTCCTAGAATGAGCAGGCAGGGACATCTCAAGCTTGAGGCTGGTGGATTACAGGCCCAGACCCTGTGTTAAACCAAAGGCTTGGTCTGGCAGCAACATGGGAGGCTGAGGCAGGGTGAGTGAGAGCTCAGGGTCTGTGTCTTAGTTAGGGTTTCCTTCCTGTGAAGAGACACCATGACCACGGCAAGTCTTGCTTTTGGTTTTTTTGTTTTGTTTTGTTTTTGTTTTTCGAGACAGGGTCTCTCTGTGTTAGCCTTGGCTATCCTGGACTTGCTTTGTAGATCAGGCTGGCCTCAAATTCACAGAGAGCCGCCTGCCTCTGCCTCCCGAGTGCTGGGACTAAAGGCGTGCACCACCATGCCCAGCTTCATGGCAACTCTTATAAAGGAAAACATTTAACTGTGGCTGGTTGACAGCCACATTAGTCCATTATCATCATGGCGGGAAGCATGGCAGCATGCAGGCAGACATGGTGCTGGAGAAGAGGCTGGGAGTTCTACATCAGAATCCACAGGCAGCCAGAAGAGACAGCCACACCAGGCCTGGCTTGAGCATTGGAGACCTCAAAGCCTGCCCCCTACTGATGCACCTGCTCCAACAGAGCCATAATTTCTCCAACACCACGCCCTAAGAGTGCCACTCTCTATGGGCCTGTGGGGGCATTTTTTTCAAACCACCACAGTCTGACTGGGCAACAGAGCAAGATGTGTTTCAAAATGATAACAACAACAGCAGCAACAATAATAACTTTCATCGTGACATTTTCATACATGTATATAATGTGTTTTGATCATTTTCACCCCATTACCATCTCTTGACACTTCCCACTTTCGCTTATCTCCTTTAAGTAGATGTAAAAACTGATCAAAGGGGGGCTGGAGAGATGGCTCAGAGGTTGAGAGCACTGGCTGCTCTTCCAGAGGTCCTGAGTTCAATTCCCAGCATCCACATGGTGGCTCACAGCCATCTATAATGTGATCTGGTGCCCTCTTCTGGCCTGCAGATGTACATGCAGGCAGAGCACTGTATACAAAATGAATAAATAAATCTTAAAAAACAAAAAAGCTCATCAAAGAGTCCTCTCTACTTGTTTTTCACTAATGCTCATGTCTTATATAACTATAATTTGATGATGAAAGTCAGGAAGTCAACATAGGTAGAAGTTTGGTTTTTTTTAAATTTTTTAATTTTTGGGTTTTTTTTAAAGACAGGGTTTCTCTGCATAGCCTTGGCTATCCTGGAATCACTTTGCAGCCCAGGCTGGCTTGAACTCACAGTGATCTGCCCACCTCTGCCTCCGGAGTGCTGGAATTAAAGGCGTGCGCCACCGTGCCCAGCTCTAGATACAAGCTTATTAGGTAAGCTATACACTCTATATATGAATTTTATCCATTTCTGCTACTGTCCATGATCCCACACTGGCTCTTACAACTGCATTTACCCGATGCATCAGCCTGTTCATTGGCTCTGAGACCATGGCACTGTTGACCCTCACAACTGAGGCTGTTGGTCAGTGACAGCTCGTTGTTTGGTAGAAGTGTCACAGTTGGGGTGTGTAGTATTTATCAATGGCTGACACTCGCCTTCCCAGCAGCAGTGCCATCCAGGGAAGTGATGCTGACTTTAGGGATATCATTTCAAGATGTGTGTGGTAGTTTAAGTGAGGCTGGCCCTCGTAGACTCCCATATTTGACTACGGGGTCCCCAGATGGTGGAATTGTTTGGGAAAGTTTAGAGGTGTGGCCTTATTTGAGGAGGTGTGTGCCAATGTGTGTGTGTCTCTCTCTGCCTGGTGCACTCGGATCAAGGCGTGTGCTCTGAGCTGCCTCTCAGAGTGTGTGTGTTGTCATGTCTTTGCTCAGCCATCCTAGACTCTAACTCTCTGGACTTGTAAGGTCAATCAAACTCTTTCAGCAGTTGTCTTGGTTGTGTGTGTTGTCACAGCCACAGAAGAGTGAGATGATAAGCTGGATGTCGGTGTCACAGAGCGGTGCTTTGAGTGAGAACAGCTGCCACAGGCTCATATGACTGGATCTTCGGTTTGGAGTTGATAGGATTATGTAGGGAGCATTTGGAGTTGTGTTCTTGTTGGAGGAGGCAGGCTTTGAGGCTTCCATGTTAGCTCTCTGCTTCCTGTTTGTGGATCCGGATGTGAGCTCAAAGCTGCTGCTCCACTACCATGCCTGGCTGCCTGCCGCCATGCCCCCCACCATGACGGTCATGGTGGCTAACTCTCTGGAATCAGGAGCCCCAAATTAAACTGAAGACCTTCTTCTTTCTTTCCAAGACAGGGTCTCTCTGTGTAGCCTTGGCTGTCCTAGAACTCACTTTATAGACCAGGCTGGCCTTGAACTCACAGAGATCCGCCTGCCTCTGCCTCCCACATGTGCCACCATACCCAGCCCAAGACCTTCTTTTCTAAGTTGCCTTGATAATAGTGTGTTATCATCATAATAGAAAACCAAGACACTTATTAATAATGATATTTGATATTTGCATAATTACTTAGGTTTGGTTTTGTGTGTGTGTGTGTGTGTGTGTGTGTGTGTGTTTGGTTGGTTGGTTGGTTGGTTTTTTGAGACAGGGTTTCTCTGTGTAGCCTTGGCTGTCCTGAATTCACTTTGTAGACCAGGCTGGCCTCGAACTCACAGCAATCTGCCTGCCTCTGCCTCCAGAGTGCTGGGATTACAGGCATGCGCCACCACGCCCGGCCCCCATATTTCTTATTGTTAGTAGGATTAGAATGAAAAAAATATTTTGGCCCAGCATGGTGGTACACATCTGGAATCCCAGCACTCAGGGAGGTAGAGGCAGGTGGATCTCTATGAGTTCGAGGCCACCCTGGTCTATAAAGCAAGTCCAGGACAGCCAAGGCTACACAGAGAAACCCTGTCTCAAAAAAACAAAACAAAGCCAAAAACAAAACAAAACAAAAAAAAAACCAAAAAACAACTTTTGGCATCAACAAACCTCTATATAATATTCTAGATTTATGCCTACTCTAGGAAATTTTCACAGTTAATAACTTTCAATATCCTTTGTAGTTCGAGCGTGCGCACTTGTGTGTGTGTGTGTGTGTGTGTGTGTGTGTGTGTGTTTATACATGAGCTGGGAACTGAACTCAAGTCTTTTGGGAATAGCAGCAAGCCATCTCTCTGGCTCCTATTTATGCTTATCTTTATTTTTTGAGACATATCTCTCTCCGAAGCATGGCTGGCCTTGAACTCACTATGTCTACCAGGCTGGCCTTGAATTCACAGAGAGACGCCTGCCTCTGCCTCCCAAGTGCTGGGACTAAAGGCGTGTGCCAGCTCCCAAAAAGGCTTTTGAAGAGGGTAGCATTACCACCACCAAAAACACCCAGTGTGTTGACGCACACCTTTACTCCCAGTACTGAGGAGACAGAGGCAGTCAGATCTCTGGGTTCATGGCCAGCCAGGTCTACATAATGAGATTTGTTTAAAAGGAAATGGGGGAGGGGTGGCTGGAGAGATGGCATGGTGGCTAGGAGCACTGACTGCTCTTGCAGAGGACCTCAGGTGCCAGCACCCACACCATGTAGCTCACAACTACCCGTAATCCCAATTTCAGGGATCTAATGCCTCTAACCTCTGAGCACACCTTCACACATGTGGTGTGCCTAAACACACTCAAACATGATAAGTGAATATTGGTTTACAGACCAGCAGAGCACGAGACTCCAGGAATTAATTGGTACGGCTGCTCTGCAGTTTACTACAGCTTTAGGCAAATTATGGACACCTGTTCTTCCCCCAGCGCCCGTAAAAGTCGATTCAGGCAATTAACAGCCGAGAACAATCATTATGAAAACTAATTAGCTGCTTGCGAAGTGCTCTGAACACTCACGTTTCAGGTTTGGATGGGAAACCCTCCCCAGGGCTCCTATGCTGAAGGCTTGGTCTGGTGCGGAGCTGGAGTGCCAGGCAGATCAGTGGGGCCCTGGTGTCAGTCCACAGGCTCCTGGGAGGTACTGGAACTGTGGAAGGTAGACTATAGAACACACTGGAAAGAGTGGGTCCTGGAGGACATGCCCTTAGGGGCTGTCTGCTGCTCCCAGCACTACCACCTTTCTTATTTTTGCTTTTATTTACTTTAGTCTTTCTTTCTTTCTTTTTTTTTTGTTTTGTTTTTTTGTTTTTGTTTTTTTTTTGTTTATTTTGTTGTTTCGAGACAGGGTTTCTCTGTGTGGCCTTGGCTGTCCTGGACTCCCTTTGTAGACCAGGCTGGCCTCGAACTCACAGCGATCCACCTGCCTCCCGATTGCTGGGATTAAAGGCGTGTGCCACCATGCCCAGTACTTTTGTTTCTTATAAGTTTATTTTCTTGGGTATTTTGTTATCACAACAGGAAGCTAACACAATTATAAAAAGGCCGACCTCGCTCTGAGTAATACCTGTTTTGTCAGCAGCACTCCAGATACTCTCTTCCTGGTGTATGGGGGACTTCCATACTGGGTGTACCTCAGCTTTTCCTCTGTTATAGAGTCCAGCACACATGTGCCTCAGCATCCTTGGCGCTTGGGTTCCCGACCCCTGTGGACATGGCTGTCCACGCCCTCGGACATCTGCTTAAGATCCCAATAGGAAAGTTGTTTGTTGTTGCTGTTTCGTGTGTGTGTGTGTGTGTGTGTGTGTGTGTGTGTGTGTGTGTGTGTG
>OU015747.1:5088272-5117418 GCA_907169655.1 Acomys percivali | reverse complement strand
CTTGAACTCCTGATCCTCCTTGCCTCCACCACCCCAGGACTGAGATTACCAGCTTGAACTACCACACTGATTTCGAAACATTTTAAAACAAAATAGAAGTTAGAACATCTACCGTTACTTCCTGCTTTAGCTTTAACAGTGGCGAAAATGCAATAGGGTCATTAGTAGCGATCTTTTCTTCCCTTTGCCTACAGTTTCAGACCTGTAATAGTGCAAACTGTGGTTGGGTGTGGTGGCACACTTACAAGGCCAGCGCATGAGAAGCAGAGGCAGGAGGACCATCCTAAGCTACATGCTGAGACCTGACTGATGTGGGCCGTTCTCCTTCAAACCATCCTGACATCTATGGGGGAATCAGTCCACGATCTAAGGAGCTCAAGGCTTTACAGCATAATATTTGCCTATAATCTATACACATGCACTCATATCCAGTACTTTAAATCAGTTCTAGATTACTCAAAATACCTGACATTAAAAATCATTATCAGCCGGGTGTCGTGGTGGTGGCGGCAGTGGTGGTGGCTCACGCCTTTAATCCCAGCAATCAGGAGGCAGAGGCAAGTGGATCTCTGTGAGTTCAAGGCCAGCCTGGTATACAAAGCAAGTCTAGGACAGCCAGGATTGTTACACAGAAATATCCTGTCTCAAAACCCCTAAAAACAACAGTAAATTGGTAAACTGACTCTTTCTCTTTTTTTGGACAGGGTTTCTCTGTGTAGCCTTGCTCTGTGGACCAGGCTGGCCTCAAACTCACAGCAATCTTGCCTCTGCCTCTGGAGTGCTGGGATTAAAGGTGTGTGCCACCCCCGCCTCTCTTTTTCTCTGGTTTTTCAAGACAGGGTTTCTCTGTGTAGCCTTGGCTGTCCTAGACTCAATTTGTAGACCAGGCTAGCCTTGAACTCACAGCAATCTGCCTGCCTCTGACTACCTACATCCCCCAGTGCTAGGGTTACAGGCATGTGTCATCACACTCAGATAGCTGGTTCTCTTTTGTTTGTTTGTTTTGTTTTGTTTTTTTGAGACAGGGTTTCTCTGTGTAGCCTTGGCTTTCGTTGCTGGCCTTGAACTCACAGAAAGAAATCCACCTGCCTTTGCTTCCTGAGTGCTGGGATTACAGGTGTATGCCACCACCACTTCCAACACAGGGGTGGAAGCTATTGAGCAAATGCAGACAACCATCTACTGATCCTTTGTAAGACAAGCTATTGTCAGCATACAGGAAAAATCCTCTCAACACTAACAATCTATCTGCTGAACTTCAATAAACTAAAATATTTCATCTTTTTTTTTCCTCCTACTCAACTTCTTTTGATTTCCCTCCACAATCCCTGTGTCAAAGAGGTAGAAGAAGTCACAGTGCAGACAGGTGTGGTGGCACATGCCTTTAATCCTAGCACTTGAGGGGCAGAGGCAGGCAGATCTCTGTGAATTCGAGGCCAGCCTGGTCTACAAAGCGAGTCCAGGACAGCCAAGGCTACACAGAGCAACCCTGTCTCGAAAAACAAAAACAAAAACAAAAACAAAAAACCCCCACAAAACAAAACCAAAACAACAACAACAACAACAAAACCAAAGTCACAGTCAGAGTCAGGCACAGTGGCACACACCTGAGAAGATCCCAAGTTCAAGGCCAGCCTGATCTACAGAAAAGAAACCACACAGCATGTCAAGTGATAGACCCAGACTTAGTACAAGTCAAGGGTGGTTGTAGGATGCTTGGAATGGGCGTGTGTGTGTTTGGGGAGGCGGGTGATGGTGGGATGGTTGGGATGAAAGTAACAGGGCTAGAATCTATGGTATCTCTGTTTTGTTTTTCTTTGTTTGGTTGGTTTGGTTTTTTGAGACAGGGTTTCTCTGTGTAGCCCTGCCTGCCATGGAACTTGCTCTGTAGACCAGGCTGGCTTTGAACTCAGAGATTCTCCTGCCTCTGCCTCTCTAGTGCTGGGATTAAACTTGTGTGCCGCCACCACCCGGCTATGCCTTCTATTTTTTAGAGTCCTTCTTTACCCATCATTTCTTCTGTTAAAAAAAAAAAATCAAATAAACTATTAATCAGAAAGGCAGCTTCAGCTTTGAACACCAACTCTTTGTTTTTGTTTTTGTTTTTTTGTTTTGTTTTGTTTTTTCTTGAGACAGGGTTTCTCTGTGTAGCCTTGGCTCTCCTAGACTCGCTTTGTAGACCGGGCTGGCCTTGAACTCACAACGATCCACCTGCCTCTGCCTCCTGAGTGCTGGGACTAAAGGCGTGCGCCACCATGCCTGGCCTGAGCACCAACTCTTTTTCATCCATAGCATTTGTGTTCAAAGTAAGCAAAACCAAGGAAACACCCATCCCTCCTTCAAACTTCTATTCTACAAACATAACAAACTAGAAATACCAGACAGACCTGGAGGAATCACTACACAGCAAGCTGAACCTTTCACCTGAAAGGTCTCTTTCTGTGGGCTGTAAAGAACAGCAACTGAAATGTGACCATTCAGCTGAGCCACTGCGTTAGAGGGGTGGGTGGCTTTTCCGTCAATGAGTGACCATTTTGTCTTCACACGCCTGCGTCCCACCATCTCCTGCTCTGGCCATGAAAATGACCCTGCTGGTAAAGCCCACACCTTTATCCAGATACAGTTTCTATTTCTGCCTTATAGTACGGAGTGGCCACTATGTCAATACTTTCCCAAGAGCACTGGGTGCAAAATAAAGGCTAAAGATATTGAGAGTGGTAAGACAAGGGGAAGGGGCGCCAGACCCCACCCAGTTCTTCTCACTTACGCCTTTAACCTTAAAGCCTGCTCGAATGAAGGCTGACAAAAACCTGACATTCAGCCAGGCGTGGTGGCGCACGCCTGTAATCCCAGGACTCGGGAAGCAGAGGCAGGTGGATCGCTGTGTGTTCGAGGCCAGCCTGGTCTACATAGTGAGTCCAGGACAGCCAAGGCTACCCAGAGAAACCCTGTCTCGAAAAACCAAAACCAACCAACCAACCAAACAAATAAAAACAAAAACCAAACCAAACCAAAACAAAACAAAACAAAAAATAAAAAAAACTGACATTCAGACAAAGCTGGGCTGCCAAGGACCACTGCTTTACTCTAGTCTGGGAGGATCCTGAGATGCTGTGGCACTTCCAGTTAGCCTCAGGCTGGCAGGAGGAATCCCCTCATGCAACAGGGCATGTGCAGTGACCATCCTGTCCAGCCCACGGCTCAGGTTCTACTAAACCTAAGCCTACACAAGGCAGGTTTTAAATCATGGTTTTGTACCACACATCTCCCGGTCATTCTAAACTTAATGCACTGTGTGTGCCTCAAATGAAGATCTGTGCGCACATGTGCACACATACACACATATGGAGGCAAGAGGACAATTTTGGATCTCACTTCTCATAAGCCAGCCACCTCGATTTTTGAGACAGGGTGGTTGTTAGCTGCCTCAGAGCCTCAGGGCCCCTCCTGTTTTTCCTCCCCTGTACTAAGATAATAAGCACACACAAGCTTGGTATCCTCGCATAGGTTCTGGGGATAAGACTTGGGTCTGCATGTTTGTGCAGCAAGACCTTTACTAACGGGGCTATCTGCCTCCCCCCAACCCCAAGGGTTTATTTTACTTTTTTTTTTTTAAATGTTGAGAATGGTAAGGCCTCTCACCTCAAGTCTTCCCTGGAAAACAGAAAAACAAAAGAAAGCAGAAAAAGCGTAAAACACTGCTGGTGGGATGTAAGGTGGTGTGGGGCAGTGGAAAGCAAATCTTGGTCATTACCATTTGAGGAGCTAGGAATGGAGTTCAGTTGACTGACTCCGTCCCGTTGAGTGGTCTCTTTAGTATTGTGAATAATAACACCATCATGAACACGGGTGCACACATACCTCTTCAAGAGCCTGATTTTTAAAAAATCCTTAAGATCATATATTAATTCTATTTAATTTTTTTCTGAAGAACGAACATATTGCTTTTCAGAGTAGTGACTTCATCTTACATTCCCACTACACACAAGCATTTCAGCTTCTTCACGTTCTTGCCAATATTTTGTTATTGTTGTTGTTTTTTAAAGACAGCATTTCCCTGTGTAGCCTGACTGTCCTGGACTCACTATGTAGTCTAGGCTGGCCTTGAACTCACAGTGATCCACCTGCTTCTGCCTCCCGAGTGCTGGCATTAAAGGTGTGCGCCACCATGCCTGGGATCGTGGCAATATTTTCTTCTTTGGATTTTTGCTGTAATTTGATTTTGCTTTGAAATAGTAGCCATCCTAGTGGGTATGAAGAAATATCTCATTGTAACTTTTGATCTGTATGATTTCCCTGATTAGTAATGTTGAATATCTTTTAAAGTGTTATTACTGTTGCTGCTGTTGTTGTTATTGATGGTGTTTGTGTCTGTGTGTGTGTGCATACTTGTGTGCTTACCTTCTCAGACATTTCTCTGGCCTGTGAACATTTTTTTCTTTTCAAGACAGGGCTTCTCTTTGTAGCCCTGGCTGTCCTGGACTTGCTTTGTAGACCAGGCTGGCCTTGAACTCACAGTGATCCACCTGCCTCTACCTCCCGAGTGCTGGGATTAAAGGTGTGTGCCACTACTGCCCAGCCGAAATCTGTAAATTTAATTCACACCCACAATATTGTTTTGATGTATCATCAATATGAAAATTACTAGTGATATATTCCACCCTCTTGTTACCTTACTAAGTCTTTGAAATCTTGCATGTGTGTGCACATTTCATTTGGGCCAGACACAGTTCACATGTTCTGTAGACACACGTGGCCTGTGGCTGTCTGATTAGACAGCTCTGCCCTGTAGTGAGGACAGTAAATACAACACACAGCCCAGATCAGCCCTCCTCAGGTTTGTGATTCCTCTGCTGCCTCCTCAGACCATTCTATTGGCATGTGGAGCTGTGTTTATAACAAGAACAGATCAAAGTGAGGAAAAGTATCCACTGCCAAGTCTCTCCAGGACCATGCTGGGAAGAGACATGACCCCTGCAAGGGGTCTTCTGACCTTAGCATATACATGATATATTTTGCAAATATAAATTTTAAATTTAATATAGAAATTTTTAAAAAATTAAAACATATCAAACTCAGAAAAATTATGAGTTACTCAAGACTATACAGCTAGCAAGTGGCAGACTGACACTAAAATTTACATGCCTGGCTCCCAGGGTCGGATTCTTGCCTTTATAACACACTCTATATGCAAGTGAAGAACAAGGCATATAATTGATTCAAGATTTATTATTTATTTATCAGTGCTAGGGACCAGATCCAGGACATCATATGCATTCATTATGCATTCTACCATTGAGCTTATCCACAGCCCAGATTGTTTTTTAAATTTATATTATTATTTATATATGTGTGTATGTATATGGGCTTGCAAATGTGGCCATGGAGACCAGAAGAGGGTATCAGGCCCCTTGGAGCTGAAGCTATAGGTAGTTGTGAGCCACCCGATGAGGGTGCTGGGAACTGAACAGTGCTTGTTTGTAACCACTGAACCATGGCCCCGGTCCCTAGGGTATGGGATATTTAAATCGAATTACCTGAGTGCAGAGACATGTGCCTAGTAAGACCAGGAGGTACTTAGAGGTGGGAAGATAACACATCAGAAACCAGCCTAGGGTAACCTAGTGAGGCTTGCCAGATAGATAGATAGATAGATAGATAGATAGATAGATAGATAGACAGATAGATGATAGAAATGTAATCCTAACCTACACAAAGAGAAAACTAAAGTTATTGGTTTATAGTTCATTTAAAAAAATTATTTATTTATTTATTTGCTATTTATTACATATACAGACAGTGTTGTGCCTGCACACCAGAAGAGGGCACCAGATCTCATAGATGGTTGTGAGCCACCATGTGGTTGCTGGGAATTGAACTCAGGACCTTTGGAAGAGCAGATAGTGCTCTTAACCGCCCCACAGTCCATTATTTTCCATCAATAGTCAAGTGTCACATTTGGTAGCCAGGAAGGATCCTGCAGGGCTGAGGGACATGATCATTGCCTCTGGATGACGGGTGATGATCGGTTACTATGGCAGCCGCAGCAGCACAGGCCTCCAGGAAAGAGCACAGACAGCCCTGGTTGGAGCAAGAAGCAGGTGAGCCGCTCCCAGGGCAGAAAGTCTCTCCTTAGCTCCCTCCTAAGGCCTCTTCCTTCCACTCTCTCTGCACCTCTGAATCTCCAGCTTCTACGTGGCTGGGGGCCAGGAGCCCTGGACGGGACAGGAGAGTGTCCTTGTCCTGCGCGGTTCAGCTTTGGAAAGCAACAGTGCCGTGTCAATCTCCCTTAGTCCCGGCAGACCTTGTAACAATGGCCTCCTCAGTGCTGGCATTTGTGTTGGCTCGCCTCAAGGCCACCTCCCTTCCACCTAAGTCCCTTTTTATTGAAGGCAGCTGAATGCTGTCTTATCCGCATTAAGGGTTTTGGGGAGACTCGTGGCTACAATGAGGTTTGCTTTTTTTTAATCCCATCTGAACAGAGACGCACAGTTCACCTCCCATGTCCCAACATTACAGTAGCTTTCAACTTTGAAGTTCACGGTTAACTTAATTTTCTTTTAAAAGTATTTTTATGTGAGTGGGTGTTTTCCTTGCATGTGTCTGAAGCCCGAGAGAGGCAGAAGAGGGTGTCAGAGCTCCTAGAACCGAAATTGCAGATGGTTGCGAGCCTCCAGGTTGTGAGCCGCTGTGTGGGTTCTGGGAGTCGGACCTGCGCGCTAAGCTATCTTTCCAGCCCCACAGTTAACTTTCTGTCAGCAGACTATTACAAGAAAGGCAGAGTAGAGCAGTGCACGGCAGTGGGCAGTGACGCACGAGCTGCATCTTACAGAAAGTCCAGCGCAACTAATCACCAACCGGAAGAGGACTACTCACGGGTCTCTAGGTAGAGAAAGCTGTAATTGTGCCTATAGCGCCCCTTGCTGGCCAGTATAAAGAGTGACACAGGAAAACAAAAATACCCTCTTCCTACTCTTATAATATGTACCTTCAGGTCCAAATAATCCAAGGTCAGAAAAACAAACAAACAAAGGAAAACCAGGGGCTAGAGGCATACATAGTTCAGCGGTAGAGCACTTGCCCATCATGTGCAAAGCTCTGAGATAATTTTCAGCGCTGAAGGAGGAAAAAAAAAAAAAAAAGCAGGACGTGGTGGAGCACACCTGTAACTCCAGCGCTCAGAGGCAGAGGCAGGTGGATCTCTGTGAGTTCAAGGTCAGCCTGGTCTACAGAGTTAATTCCAGTTTAGCCAGGGCTGCACATAGAAACCCTGTCTCAAAAAAACAAAACCAAAAAGGAAGGAAGGAAGGAAGGAAAAAAGGGAGGAAGCAGTTTGATGGCTTTTGTCTTCTGCTTGAACAGGGGAAGTCGGCTACTCCACAGGAAATAGAATGACGTCATCGTCAGGATGACGAACCCCTCCCTGTCCTGAAAACAGCGGCGCCATTCACCTTCATTTCCTTTGTGAGAAAGGGCAGAGCTACACTTCCAAGATTTATCAGCACCGCCCTGAGGAGCCTCAATCTGTCAAGTTTGTGGCACCCAGCTAATCCCAGAGTAGTAAGCGAAAGCGAATTCTATTTGTAGAGTCTGGCGTTAACTGTGATAAACTTCACATGCGCGAATGCTATCGATTCAGTCATCTCACTGAGATGACAGTTTTATTTCAGAAAGAAAATGCCTACTTGCAGGCACTAAACCATTGATAGTACAGTCAAGTCATTAAATCCGATGGGAAAGTGACACGTGGAGGATGGGCTGACACTACATGGGTTTCTGACAGAATGCTCATGAGAATATTAGGGGAGGTGGAAGTAGGCATCTGCTCTAAAAACTCATTGTTATTTGAAATTAAGAGTCCCCATGCCTTGGAGACTGGTCCTTTAATAGCGAGTTTGTGCTTCCTTGAGATTCTGCCATCATTAATACCCATCACTAGGTCAGCGTGCAACTGAATCTCATAAACAAACTCATATAATAGAGGAATGATTTTCTCCCAGTGGTTGGTTAAAAGACTCTGAGAAAGCAAGCTTATTTGACGGCCATTTCGACTTTTCCCACTGAGTCTATGAAGCTCCCGTGCAGTTAGCACTTTTATGCTTTTATAATATTTATCAACTAATATCCACAGCAATTATATTTGCTATTGATGTTTTGGAGTGACTATTTATTGCCGATCAGTTTCTAATGCAGAGCAGAAGATTACTAAGAGATCATTCACATTAAAATGTTAAAAACAAAGCCACAGGTGTGGTGGCACGTGCCTTTAATCTCAGCACTTGGGAGGCAGAGGCAGGCAGATCTCTGTGAGCTCGAGGCCAGCCAGGTCTACAAAGTGAGTCTAGGACAGCCAGGGCTACACAGAGAAACCCTGTCTAGAAAAACAAACAAGTTAAAAACACGCCTGCCTCTACTTCATTTCATTTATCCCTCACGGCTAATGAGGACTCTAAGTCCTTCTGATGACACTGGCCGTTGCGATCCTCAAAGGATGATACCTAAAATAAAAATAATAGAATGGCACTCGGTCACCAGAGCAAGCTGGGACATGGTATGAGGTGGAGGGGCCTTGGAAGAGGCCCTTCAGCTTCTGAAAAGACTGGTGCCAAGGCAGAAGGTCAAACTGAAAACAAGGAAACCAGGTAATGGTCTCATGGGGGTGAGGGGGCAGGGAGAGAGATGGAAAGCAAGACTAAAGGTGTATGATGCCAGGAAACTGGGTGAAGGGAGGGCGGCTCCTTCACCTTCCCTTCACTGTGTCCTTGAGTTCCGCCTATTTCTCATTTTAGCTGTAGGCTCTGTGGGGCAGTACTGCGGCATTCTCTCATACTTCTTCCTCCCCCATGACTGCCAGGCAAAAGACCCAAACCATCTATGCAGATAGGTGTTGTAAGTCGATAGAGATGCAGTATGATAGATACTGATTCAGAATCTTAGAGTCGCTGAGATAGGAAAATGTTTTCTTCAAGGTCGCCAAATACAAACAGCTAAAACACTATGACAGTAACAGGAATATGATTCCTGATTGTTCTGTGGTCCTTCTTGCTGTATGTAGTTTATTTTATATATGTGTGATAATATAAATGTATATGTAAAAAAAAAGAAGTAAATAATAAAAAGAAAGATAGAAAAAAGACCCCAACCAAACACCAGCACCACCATCAACAATAACTAAAATGAAATTAAGAAAAAAAAATGGCTCTGCATGCTGAAGCAGAGAGTCTTTCAAGTTACAAATCAACTTGGGTTACATAGCAAGACCTTGAAAAAAAAAAAAAAAAAGGTCTGAACCAAATCACCTGACCATTTCTCTGCTGGTTCCCGGTTTGCAGAGCTCAGGAAAATACAACATTGCTTTCTCCACCAACCCATGGGCTCCAGTTTTAACTGGTCCCTCAAAACAGCGCAGCTGCTCAGTGAGGTTTTTTCCAGGTGGTATTGTTTCTCTGTCTACCTGGTCTTGCAGAGCTCAGCCTCCTGTCACTAGCATATGACTGGAGCTAGACTGAGCTGTTGACCTCCCCACTCCGAAGCGGTGACAGTCAACACCCAGTGACTGGCTCTCTGGGGGCCTAGAACACAGGGAAGCCTTCACGTGCGTTCTGCTGGTTTCCGTGGTTTAAATATTTGGCAATTCCAGTTGTTAACGATCACATCCGTTAAGCCTGTGAAAGTTCTGACAATTTAACAACGGGCTCCTGTGGGCTAATAGGGGCTGGCTTTACCATCCACTGCGTCAAGCCACTAAACTCAAATGCATGCAAAGCACCATCCCCTTCTGTGAAGGTTTGAATACGAATCGCCACGCCCTCCCCGCCTAGGTTTGTATTTGAATACTTGGTGATGCTTTTCCAGAGACGTGATGGGACTTTGAGGGCGTGAAACCTTGCTTTGAGAGCTTGTAGCATCTCCTGCTCCCAGGGAACGCTCTACTGTCTGCATGTGTTCAGTTTATTTTTTATTTTATTTTATGTGCATCAGTGTTTCGCCTGCATGTGTATCTACATGAGGGTGTCAGATTCCCTAGAGCTGGAGTTACAGACAGTTGTGAGCTGCCATGTGGGTTCTGGGAACTGAACCCAGGTCCGTTGGAAGAGAAGCCAGTGCTCTTAAGCATGGAGCCGTCTCTCAGGCCCCTCTGCACGTGTTTAAAGATACAATCTCGCAGCTTCTTGCTCCAGCAGTCTGCTGCTGTCTCCCCATCTTTATGGATGCCCCCCTCTAACTGTAAGGCAAGTAGATTCTTCCACAGTGACAAAGACTAACACACTTTCCTCCCCTCCCCCCACCCCCTCCCCCGTCTTCTTCCTAAAACCCACGCACCCTTCCCTCAACCCACTTCATACAGCATAATATTCTATTAAACACAGCTGTTTCTCCTGCATGCCCAATGCTTCCTCCTTTGTTTGCCGACAGCCATTTACCACTTTAGTTAACCCTGTCCCATCTTTTTGTTGTTGTTGTTTTAAGAAAATTTCACTTGACTGGGCAGTTCTTTCTAGCTGTGTCACGGGCCCTTTTCTAAAAATAATTCTTTCTGGTGCCTCATTTTCACGTCTCTCATCTGCTTGCTGAAATTTAGGTTTCCACTGAAGTCTTCAAGTTACCAGAAATTCCCTTATTACTAAGAATTTCAAAAGAGATTTTGTCTCTGCCCTACTGAACCCCTACCCCCCCTTCGGCGTTGAACGTATTTCATCACGTCTTCCTCTCCGGCTCCCCCGGCACAATGGCCCCACCCATGCGCCTCCGCCTTCCTCTTGCTGCATCTCAGGCTCTTTTCCTACATTTCTTTCTTTCTTTTAGTTTTGTTTTTTTCAATACAGGGTTTCTCTGTGTAGCCATGGCTGTCCTGAACTCACTTTGTAGACCAGGCTGTCCTCGAACTCACAGCGATCCGCCTGCCTCTGGCTCCGGAGCGCTGGGATTAAAGGCGTGCGCCACCACGCCCAGCATATATCTGCTTCTAGCCTAATGCTCTTCCTCATGGCCCTGCCCTGAGATGCCTTCTCTTCTCATTCTGTGTTCCCCGAGATCCCACAACTACGGCTCCAATGTCCCTTCACTCTGTGAGTCAGCCTCCTGTCCCTGTGCCACCATCTAAACCAACTTCAGAGGAGGAACATTTCATTTAGGTTCTAGGATTCGTAGGGTCACCAACCGCCTCTTGGCCTGAGATGGTCCAGTGTCTCAATGAAAACGCACAGAGAAGGAGGCTGGTGTGCCTCAAGGCAGCTGGAAAGCAAAGGAAATAAAAGCAAAGCAAATGGGCCAAGATCTCAGGTCTCAATATCTTTTAGGGGGTGCCCCGAGTATGCAACCTAAGTCCCTTCAACTAAGTCCAGCTTTTGTTTTGTTTTGTTTTTCCAGACAGAGTTTCTCTGTGTAGTCTTAGCTGTCCAGGATTCACTTTGCAGACCAGGCTGGCCTCCAACTCACAGAGATTCTCCCTGCCTCTGCCTTCCAGAGTGCTGGGATTACAGGTGTACACCACTGCACTTGGCTTAAGTCCAACTTCTAGAAGGTTCTGTCACCTCTTGGTACCACTTCGGGCTCATCACTATACTCTGTTTGTTTGTTTTTGAGACAGGGTCTCTCTACTTAACCCTGGCTGCCCTGGACCTGCTTTGTAGACCAGACTGGTCTTGAACTCACAGAGATCTGCCTGGCTCGGCCTCCCGAATGCTGGGATCAAAGACGTGTGCCACCATGCCTGACAGTGACCAAACTCTCACCACATGGGCTTTGGGGAACATTTCAACAGTGACTCATTTGTCTACAGCACCATGTTAACCTGGGCTTTAGACATGGACTACTCATAGCCTCCTTGCCATATCCAATTAGACATTTCCAGAAGCATCATAAGCCTAATATGTTTACAGCTGAAATCTCTTCAGACCTCTTCTCCTTTTTTCCTAAGATAATGAATGTAGCTCCTGGCAGAAACGTATAAGAACCCTTGGCTCCTCTCTGACGTCACACTCCAGCTGTTCTTTCTGGGTCCTGCTGAATCAACCCTTGACACATCTGTTCCCTGGTCTACCTACTCCAGTGCCACCACTCTGATGAAGGCACACAGTGTCCTCAACATCGCCCTCTCTGCCTCCTAACTGGTTTTCCTGCCCCTAGACTCACTTCACTCTAATCTAGTCTCTGCTCTGCAGAAACTCAAAACAGATCATGTCACTTGCCTCCCGGAGTCCTCTTGACAGCTCCTAAGATCAAATGTGTGCTTGAACTCCCCATCTCGCCTCTTCCTGCCTCTGATACTGTTGCCCCTGATCACCTCCCCAGCCCCGCCCCGCCCCGCCCCGCCCCGCCCCGCCCCTCCCTTCCCCTCCCTTCCCCTCCCTGCTCCGCCCAGCATTCTAAGCATGCCATGGGCTGTTTCATTTCAGGTCCCCCAACCCCTCAAAGCGCTGTTTACTTTGCCAGGGGCACCATGGTTGATTTCCTGCCCCTCCCCAGTCCCCTTCCTCCAACTCACTTGCTCTGTCCTAAAAGTCTTCCATTTGAAAATGTCACAGGCCTAGCTCCGTCCTTTTCACCCATCACAGGTAATAAACTGGACGGGAGTGATGGTTACACCTGTCTGTCTGCCTCGTAGACACCGGTCCCCATGGATACAGGAGCTCCATGCCCATTGACGTAAAGCAACAAACCCCACATTTATTATTATTCATCCAAGGGCCCTGGCCCTAAGGTGGACTGCAGTTTTTAATAAATCAACTGTATATAATTTGACTTTCATGTGAAATTTCATGTTTCTCAGTTTCTCTCTTACTGTTTTGGTCAGTTCATAGGATTTCCAGTTATATGAGAGCTGCTTTCTATTGCAATAAGCAAAGCCTCTAAGTTCACCTTGACTGGACAAGGAAACTAAAGCAGAGAATAAATGGTATTCCCAAAGTCACACAGCTAACAGTGATGGCAAGCAACAGGCTGGCCTCTGAGTACCACACCTAGAACCTACAGTTTTGTTATTAATGGTGAAGCTAAACAGTAGCTAGTCCCATGATATCTACTCCCCCGAAAAATACCAACAAATCTGTTTTAAACATCCACACAGTCCTTTTGGATATCTTGATAATAAAAAATAAATAAAATGTAAAAATGTGCTTATGTGAGTCCATCAAGAAAGACGCATGTCTCCTCACCACAAATGCCCTGGTTTTCCTCCCGGTGCTAATGTGACGATCACAGGACAGACAGAGCTAGGGAGGTTCAGCAGTGAGGGAGAGCTGCTCACTGGCTTAGCGGATTAGTGAAATCCCTGCCTCTAGTCTCCTTCCCATAATGCACGCTACACACTGCTGAGCTTTCTCATTCTCATTTTTGTAATGGTTTGAATTATTAGAGTTTAGATGTCTGTTCACAGTGGGCCTCAGCAGGTGATCCAGCAGAACGCTTATCCCATTCTTACAAATGATAAAGGTTTAATGAATCTTAATATGGTTATGAAATTAATTTCCACTTGATAAAACTATATTAGGGACACCAACAGATGTATTTTTTCTTCTTCTTTTTTTTTTTTTTTAGATGTTTTCTTTCTAACAGTTACAATTTTCCCTTTATCCTTTTTCTAAGGTTAACATGTGTGTAATAAGCAATTTATAGTTTTTTTTTAATTTTACATTTATTTGCCTGTGTGCATGCTTGCACATGCACATGTGTGACACGGAACACGTAGAGACCAGAGAACAACTTGCTGGAATTGTTCCCTCCTCCTACCCGGTGGATCTCAGGGTCTGAAACTGGGGTCCATGAAGCTTAGTTGGCATCAGGTGCCTTTATACATGCTGAGCCACACAGGCCTCAGCTAAGGGACTGTGGAGACGACATTGAATTTCCCTGTGGTTTTCCAGTCACCGAAATTAGTAGATACACATTGCTTAAATGCAACTCTGTATCGGGGGAAAAGTGGAGTTCATACACACACAAGAAAGAGCTCAGCTAAGAACACTGGCAATTCCAAAGACGGCGAGGCCGAAAGAAGAGGGCCTGGAGTTCGAGGCCAGACCCTGTCCTCAAAACAAAATAAAACAAACAAAAGGCCATCCCGCAGCAGCAGCAGCAGCAGCAGCAGCAGCAGCAGCAGCAGCAGCAGCAACAGAAAAAGCACAGACAAGAAGTAACATTCGGGGCAGAATGGTGAGGGCAGCGTTTTCTGCGGAAGCAGCCGCCGGCACGGACCTAAGGAGACGGAGGAGCAAGCCTAATCATCACACTGTTTGCCGCCAGGGCCACATAGTGAGACCTTGTCTCAAAAACACAAACAAAAAGCAGTGATTGTGCTGCTTGGAGTTAAACAAACAAACAAAACCTTTCCAGAGTCACTTACGAGTGTTTAAAACAAGGTGGTAAAAGGATGTACTGTCTTAGTGCACTTAAATGCTGAGAAATTACATAGCTGGTATCTGGGCAACTGGGAGGTTTTCTGGAAACCCAAATAGAAAGAAAGGAGAGAGAGAGAGAGAGAGAGAGAGAGAGAGAGAGAGAGAGAGAGAGAGAGAGAGAGAGAAAATGAATCAAAGACAACTATTTGCCAGCAGATGGCTCCCTGAATCCAGTTTATAATAAAACATGCATTTGGCCCTAGTAACAAATCTTATTGAGGGTTTTTATTGTTTAGTTTGGATTAATCAGTTTTTCATGAGCTAGAGGAATATTTTTTTATTTAGGTAAGTAAAAAATGCTAAATATTCCTCCCTGCCATTTCACATCATGCATCATGATCTTTCACTTTTTGTTTTTACTAACATGCTAGAATGAGTGACATATTTATGGAGCACGATGTGCTATTTCTTTTTCTTGTGTACATAATGTATTCTGATCATATGTAGCTGCTGTACGTCTCTCCTGTTCCCCTCCACTCCCTCTGGAACCCTTCCCTTCCTAAGGCCTCCCCTGATAGTTCAATGTATGCATATAATGTGTAATGACCAAATCAGGGTGATTAGGATTTTTTTTAAAAAAGATTTATTTATTATGTATACAATGTTTTGCCTGCATGTACACCTGCAGGCCAGAAGAGGGCACCAGGTCTCATTATAGATGGTTGTGAGCCACCATGTGGTTGCTGGGAATTGAACTCAGGACCTCTGGAAGAGCTGCCAGTGTTCTTAACCTCTGAGTCACCTCTCCAGCCTGGTAATTAGGATTTCTATTTTTTTGATCATTGATGTTTGTAATCTTAGCCTCTCTTCTTTCCTTCTATCTTTTGTTTGTTGTTGTTGTTGGTGGTGGTGGTGGGTTTTTGTTTGTTTGTTTGTTTTTTGAGACAGGGTTTCTCTGTGTAGCACTGGCTGTCCTAGACTTGCTCTGTAGACCAAGCCAGCCTTGAACTTACAGCAATCCACCTGCCTCTGCCTCCCAAGCCCTGGGATTAAAGGTGTGTGCCACCACTGCCCGGCCTTGTTTTGGTTTTTTGAGACAGAGTTTCTCTGTGAAGCCTTGGCTGTCTTGGATTTGCTTTGTAGACCTTTGCTGGCCTCGAACTCACAGACATCCGCCTGCCTCTGCTTCCCTCAATGCTTTGCAGGAGTGCGCCACCACAGCAGGTTTCTCTTCTAGTTCTTTTCAAATACATAATAGCTTGTTACACAGCATAGTCACCCTACTGTGCTGTAGAATCGCAAAGGCACCCTGCCTGGCTGACTGTCTTTTGGAGCCTGTGGCCTGACTCCTCTGTGTCCTTCTTCACCAAACCGTCCCAGCCTCTAGTAACCACTACTCTACTCTTTAGTAGAAATATATATATATATTTTTTTTAGCTTGCAAATGTAAGAGAGAATATTCAGAATATATATATTTTTTTCTGTGCTTGGCTCATTTCACTTAACACAATATTATACGGTTCTATCCATTTTGGTGCAAACAAAAGGTTCCATATGGTTGATCACATTCCATTCTGGGTATGTGTTATATGTCTGTAGGGGAGGTATCATATCTTCCTTTTGCTTTTGTTTTTGTTTTCCTTTTTCCACATCTCATCTTCTTTATTTAGCCACATGATCTTTAAACTTAAAATTCAAATGAAAAATAATTTGATTTTTCCATGTCTCCTTTCTATAGTTATAAATGTATTTACACGCTAGGACAATGTATGATAAGATATAATATTCCATGAAGGAATTCTATCTATATCCATTAGACTATACATGCTGGGTATTAGGGCAAGGATCGCCATTAAATATCATGTCTGACCTTTTCCATAGATTGAATAAAGTGTAGAGGCCAGAATATTTTGTTTGTTTCTTTGTTTTTGTTTTTAACCAAAATGTACCTAGGAGATATAGCTCAGTTGGTAGAATGTTTGTCTAGCATGTATGAGACCTTGGGTTCAATACCCAACCCCACATCAACTGGATATGGTGACACATCTGTAATCCCAGCATTTGGGAGGATGGAGGCAGGAGGATTAAGAAGTTCAAGGTCATCCTTAGCAACACAACAAGTTCAAGGCCAGCCCAGGCTACATCAAACCCTGTCTCAAGATGAAAAAAAAAAGAAAGAAAGAAAGAATAAAAGTAAACCATGCACAACCAGTGCCCCCAGGGCAATTATTGATGCAGTAGAACTTCTAAACTTGCCACAATTCGCCTTGCTAAAGCAACGTTTCGTTTTGAGTCTATTGGGTTTTGTATAGGGCCTTCTTTATATGAGTTTGTTACGGTTACAACATAATCGTACAATTTATTGGTACTTATTACACACATCTGTGCTCCATGTTATCTCTTCCTCTTAACTTATGCCTTTAAAAATAAATCTGTTAAACATGTGGGGAAAAAGTGAGGACAGAAAGTGTTACAGTGAAAACCAACCAGACGCTGGGTGTGGTGGCACACACCTTTAACCTGAGCCCTCAGGAGGCAGAGTCAGATGGATTTCTGTGAGTTCCGTCCAGCCCAGCTAGAACTACATAGTAAGACGCTGTCTCAAAACAAAACAATAATGCTTTGAAGTGTTATCAATGACCGCAGACTCACACATGAGAGAGACATAGAAGGCTTCTGTGGTAACCCCTACATCCACCCCCCGCCCCCCCACACTCTCAAAAAAGTAACTGCCTAGACAGGAAGCCATAGGAAAAAACTCTTTGTTTGTTTGTTTGTTTGTGTTTTTCAAGACAGGGTTTCTCTGTGTAGCCCTGGCTGTCCTGGACTCGCTTTTGTAGACCATGCTGGCCTTGAACTCACAGCGCTCTACCTGCCTCTCGAGAGCTGGGATTAAAGACTTGCACCATGCCAGGCTCGAAAAGAACTCTTCAAAACTGTGATAAGAAAGGTGAAGTGGTGCTACTGCAGGCTGTTTAGGATAAGTAAGTTATACAACTTAATTGTTAATTGATCAAATCATGGTCATGTCAATTACTAGTCTATTTTTGTCACAAGAATATACATCCTAGGTGTAACAGATAGATATGATTCTATAGAAAGAAAAGGTGTAAGTTAGGTAAGGTCTTTAAAAAACCTCAGCGATGTACAGAATATAACATTTAAAGATGTTTTTATTATTTTAAGGATTCATTGACAATGAGACAGGTTAACTCCTGGCAACACCCAGCCTACCTCAAAGAGGATGATGAGGATCAAAGAACCTCCTTATGGAGATGGCTTCAAATGTGGCAAACAAGCCACTGGGGAAAATGTCCTTGTTTCTACCACAGACAGAATTCTGCCTAAAAAAAGGACAAGCGTGGTTGCAGTCAGAGTCAATGGCTGAACTCTGCCAAGACAGGGTAAGCAAGTCCTCAACAGTTCCTGCCTCACAAATATGTCTGTGAGATCTATTGGGCCAGAAGGCTGAAGATGATGCTTCAGTTATAGAGAGTTTTGGGTGACTATTCAGGTAGAAAACAGTCTCTGTCACCTTCTCATTTAGAAAGCTGCTAACCTGAACTCCCGGCATACTCAGGTAATCAAGTTTATTCCTTCTCAAGTCTCTGATGGGGTTGAAGACCAGATAGTTTAGTTTTACAATTAAGCTTAGTTGCTTAGGGGTTAAGAAGTTTTTGGGTCTAGATAGATATTTTAAGTTGATAACGACGAGATATGATAGATATTGGTTTACATTCAGAATTTTAGACTCACCAAGATAGGAAAGATGTTTTATTCAAGGCTGCCAAATACAATTAGCCCAAACCCCACGAATGTAACATTTATATAATTCCTGATTGTTTCGTGGTTCTTCTTGCTGTATGTAGTTTATTATATATGTGTGTAAAAATATAAATGTATATGTAAAAAACAAGAATGATGATGTGTAGCTCTCCACAACTGATGGCTCTGGCAGGGTACCCGTGGGGGAAGGAACCAGTTTGTTTGTTTGTTTGTTTGTTTGTTTTTTACAAGGGGCTGGCCACTGGGGGTTTGACCATGTTCCAGTGAATATATTATGTACAACACAAATTTGACTTGTCCTTTTTGTTGTCGTCGTCATCGTCCTCCTCCTCCTCCTCCTTCCTCTTCCTCTTTTTTTGGGGGTAAGGGGTCACAAAGGTGGAGGAGAGGACCTGAGAGGACTGGGAGATGAGTGTGATTGGGGTGCATTATGTGAAATTCCAACTAATCACCAAAAATATTATATTGGGAAAAAGAAACAATAACGCTATCTTCAAGAATCAGTAGCAAATTGAGACCCAGTGTTTAAGATGACTCATCTAAACCCTTTCTTTGCATCTCATACTTTTTTTAAAGGTTTATTTTATGTGCATCTGTGTTTTGCCTGTAAGCATATCTGTGTGAGGGTGTTGGTTCCCTTGGAACTGGAGTTGCAGACAGTTGTGAGCTGCCATGTGGGTGCTGGGAAATCAACCGGGGTCCTTTGGAAAAGCAGCCAGCACTCTTAACCACTGAGTCGTCTCTCCAGCCCCTCGACATAGTTTTCTGTGCCCAGGTTAAATTTAAGCAAGCATACAAATATTACATGGCTAAATTATACTAGTATTCTAAGCCAAATGTAAGGAATGCTAATTTATAAATATTCCAAATATTCCACCTCCTGGGGAAAACCATTCTTTAAGTTCCTTTGGCAGGCAGAGAGCTCCGGGTATGTAACTTTGAATTCTATACCATCTCCACCTTAATGTTTTGCTCATGTTACAGAGTGTGACTGAGACAAAGCCTACCTATTTTTAATACCCAACCTTTACAATTGAATCCATAGATTTATCACTATGGTTACTCATTTGCACTGCACACTGAAATTTAATATGTTTTTCTGTAGCCTTCACTTCCAATACAGCAAGTCCACAATGAGGCCATAAGCCAGAAGAGCTAAGGACACAGGATTATAAGCGTTTGCACACATGATTAAAGTAACTAGTAACCATGACTTTACTAACACAGCTGCTTGCCAAAGTTCCACTTTGGGAGTGTGGCTTTTCTTATTCAGTCTCACTTTCCATATAGCTAAGTAGCACACACTGAATAAAAAAAGAAGTTCCTCAAATTATCAGGGAATTGGTATTGTCTCACATTCCCTACTGATTATACTATGCACTGTGTGATACACAATAAAATATCCCATGACCCCCAACATTCCTTCCATATTTGTAATCTGTGACTGTAGCATTTTGCTAGCATCTCGGGGGGGAACAAGTTATGTAATAACATGAAAATAAAGATTTATGCAGGGAGAGATGATGGCCAAACTCTGCCAAGACAGGGTAAGCAAGTCCTCAATAGTTCCTGTCTCACAAATATGTCTGTCTCTGACTGAAGAAGATGCTCCAGTATTATAGAGAGTTTTAGGTAACTGTTCAGGCCTTCACTTTGGAAGGTGCTAACCTGCACCTCCTGTATATTCAGGTAATCAAGTTTATTCCTTCTCAAGTCTCTGATGGGTTGAAGACCAGATAGTTTAGTTCTACAATTAAGCTTAGCTGTTTAGGGGTGAAGATGTTTTTAGGTCTAGATAGATGTTTCAAGTTGATAGAGAAGAAATATGATAGATATTGATTTACATTTAGAATTTTAGACTCATCAAGATAGGAAAGATGTTTTCTTCAAGGTTGCCAAATACAAACAGCCAAAACAACGAATGTAATGTTGATACAACTCCTGATTGTTTAGTGGTTCTTCTTGCTGTATGTAGTTTATTGTATATATGCGTAATAATATAAATGTATATATAAAAATAAAAAAAACATTTGAAAAAGAAAATAAAGATGTAGTAAAACTATTTTAGTGTGTGCTTTGTGTTGAGGAGGAAGGAAGGTCAGTATATGTATGCACACAACTGTCTGTTACAAAAGTTGGAGTGTGTGAAGATATGTGTTCCCCCCACTCCCATCACTCCTTGAAGGCAGGTAGGTCCCTCGTCGTGTCTGTGTATTTGCTTTTTGTTTTCAGTGCTGAATACAATGACAAGCCCAAAGGAAGCTTTCCTGTATCCTTGTCCAAGTCAGGGTGGTAGGTGTGTGTGTAACAGGAGAATGCTTTTCTGCCATGACCAATTCTCTCCTTCTCTTACAGTAATAGTTCTCCTGAGGGTCAGTTGGATGCATTCCCCAACCTTTGTTATTAAGCATACTCTGGGAGTAATTCCGGAGTGGAAATCACGCAAAGGTGATCCAAGCATCCTTGGTCCTGTCCTTGAGAGGCACGGGCATTCTTGCTCCCCCCCCCCTTCACCCTTCAGCACTCAAATGGGCCCTGGATGAGCCGTCTTGCACTCATTTGACAAACCCTAGAAGCAGCTTAAGCCCCTGAGAACTTTGTGAATCAAAGTCATTAGACCAGCAAGATGAGGACGAGGAGGATTAACACACGGTCTCTCTGTGCAGCCTGGCCTGGGACCCCTATGTAGACCAGGCTGGCCTCACAGCGATCCCCCTGCCTCTGCCTCCCCAGTGCTGGGATTAAAGGTGGCACCACCAGCCAGTGTCAACAGGATCTTGAGGGAGAACTTCCCTTGTGTTTAAGCCACCGTTACTTTGGATCTGTCTCAGCAACTCAATTTAGTTTCCAACAAAGACCAAGTTTCAAAGAGTTTGTGGGCGTTTCTCAGGGAGACAAAAGAAAATAGTCCTTTCGAGGAAACGAGGATCCTCGTGGGAGTGCAGGCCTGTGAACCCCGGAACTGAGGCGGGGGTGGGGGTGGGGGTGGGCGGGCAGAAGAGTCAGGACCTCAGTTTGGAGATAATGACAAAAGGGAGAGAGAGGAAGGGGAGGGGAGAAGAAAGGGAAACCGCAATCAATGGGAAGCAACACCACACACACACACCACACACACCACACACACACACACACCACACCACACACACACACCACACACACACACCACACACACACACACACACACCCCGAGTGTAGGCAAGCTTAAAGATTGCAAACAATTAAAGATGGAAAAGTGACAGGGGCCACCTCCCGGAAGACCTTGCCTTTCTCAAAGGTTTGGCATGGCAGGTGCGCAGCAGGATGGAGGAGTCAACCCTGTCACTACCAGCAGGCGAGGGATCGTCAGTCTTTCTAATAGAAGGGACAGAAAGCTGAAGGGCTTTTCCAAGGAAAAGGAAGCGGTGTAGGAACTATACTAGAGTCTTTCATGCCGTGGCCTTTGGGCTAATTGCACTGGGGTTACAAGAGTTACAGCCTCTCCCCTCCCTCTGCCCCCCCCCCCCAAAAGCAAAATCTTGAGTGCCCAAATTACAGAGCCTCCATGATGGGTCCGGCCATCTTAATCCGGGCTTCAGGTGTGGGAGGGCGGAGAGTTAAACCACCGAACCACACCACCTATTCAAAGTATCTTTTAAGTGTTCACGAAGGAGACCAAGGCAGAATGCTCAGGAGCCTGGCCTGAGTGCCCAAGAAAGACTGAACAGGTGTCACCGCCCTGGAGAGCACAGGAAAACAGGTGACTGTCACCTGTGCCACAGCCTGCAGGGGAAGCCTGGAGCGTAGCTCCCGCCCCTCTGGGTTGCCATGGAGATCTGGGCCCTTCTAGGCCTCCAACGCCTCCTGGAGGAGCCGAGGCCAGAACCCAGTTCCCCGCTGTCTTCCTGCCGAACCCGTAAGGTGGCCGCACGAGCTCAAGTGCGGTTACAAGAAGTGTCCCCTCAGGGACCCCAGAGGCTCACCCTCCTTTCTGGGACCCCGAGTAAGGTGGTGTCTCTGGGGAGCGTCCCTTCGGGGACCGGGAGAGAGCTGGAGAGCTCGGCTTGAGGAGTGTCTCCCGGACCGCGAGGGTGCCTCGGGTCCCGAGGAGCAGCGTCTCCCTAAGGGACCCTCCCCCGCCCCCCCTCGCCTCCCCGCCCCCGAGCGTAGCTGGCGAGCTGGCACGGGCGCCTAGCGCATACCCTCTGCCAGAACCGGCCGGTGGTGTGGCTGCACTTGAACCAAACGGCCTCCTCGGGCCGCCGCCTCCCGGGGCTCCCGAGGGTTCCCAGCTGCCTCGTCTTCAGCCCCAGAGCCCCGGGAAACATCCCACCACCTCTCCCAGATCAAGGCGGACTCGCGGAGAAGGTGATAGGGCGCTCACTCTCTTGGATGCTGAGGATGGGAGGCCATGGAGACTTCAGCACACTTGTGGTGGTCTGTCCCTAAAAGGGTGTATGGCAAAACTCGCTCTTCTGGGGCGGCGGGGGCGGGTGGAAGTCAGTTCTCCAGCCGGCCCTCCCACCCTTGAGTGCAAGCTTGCCCTGCAGTTGGAAGTATGGGATGTTGTGATGGGTTAGTACATGCCAAAGGGGCCACCAAAAGATGCTGCAGAAACTGACTTACCGAGATGATAACCTTTTCTTTTCACAGAGACGATGCTTAGGACCTACAAGGATAGCAAACTCCTGGACCACCTGAATTGAAGCTATGACATCAGGGGCAAACATGCTGGACCCAAAAAGTGAACTGGAGTATTTTACCCAAGAAAATATGGAGGAGACCTCCCAACTCGCTTCCCTGGAGATGTCAGGAGATGTAGTATGCAAGGGAAAATCTTCACCTATTGTTTCAGAAAAACCTAGCTATCCAGACTCCGTGTACGTTATGGCAGCGAACATTTTTCAGGGTATTCGAATCGAAAGACCGCCAGACAGAGTCATAATAAAGTACGGGAACGAACCTCTGTCGTTTTGGCCCCAGTACGAGGATGAATCATTTCAGCAACTGTCCTATGAGCTGGCTTTCAGTGCCCTGAAGTGTGAGTAATAACCAGTCTTGAAGGTCAGCGCTAAAAGAAAATAATGAAGCCAGGCATGGGTGACTTAATGCTCAGTTCAAGGCCAGCCTGGGCCACAAGTGAGCTTCTGTTTCAGTGAAGCCAAAAGGTGGGAGGTGGGGGGCTGGGGGTGGGGAGGTGTGCACGTCTTTGGTCAGTTCCAACAGTCTAAAAATGAAGGCGTCTTAGGGAAAGTAGCAGCTTTATTGCTCTTGTCCCTAGATGGGTTAGTGCGGTCACTAAAAGGAACAGGAGGCAGCATGGTTGGACAGGCCTGCAGTCCCAGGGGCTGAGCCTAAAGGATTTAGAGTCCCAAACTGGGATGGGCTATATCGTGAGGCCCTTCTTGAAAAGAAAAAGAAGAAAGAACGAACATCAGCAAAACCAATGGGGAAAAATATCCCATTAGTGGGGAGACTAAGAACCCACAGTTTAATCACCTCCCTCTCCTGACATAGCTCTATCAGATAGGTCGTGTGGTTACCTAAGTTCACGGGGTATCCCAAGCGTAAGGGGGACTGGGGCAAGAAAAAGACAGAGGAGGGAAGGACAGTCTTTAAAAAGTAAGCAGTTGGCAGTGGCGCACACCTGTAATCCCAGCACTCAGGAGGCAGAGGCGGGCAGATCACTGTGAGTTCGAGACCAGCCTGGTCTACAAAGTGAGTCCAGCACAGCTCAGGCTACACAGAGAAACCCTGTCTTGAAAAACCAAAAACCAAAAACCAACCAACAACCAACCAACCAACCAACCAAACAAACAAACAAAAAAACCAACCAGCAAATAAATAGTACATTAAATTATCCCAATCCAGGTTATCCAATTCTTAGCCAATAGCTTTAATCTTGAGTGCCAAACTTAAGTAGGATTCTCCTTTTTAATTTGCCTCCAAAGCGCTAGGCTCAAATCCCAGAGCCCCTTCATGGTAGTTAAGTGTCACCTTTGGAGTATAAGGTTAACTGTAAGTAGGCCATAACTAGACATTGCTACTTTGAGGAGAGCTGTCAAAGGATGTGCAGGTTTCTTTTATAGATTTATTTTTATTTTATCTATATGGGTGTCAAGTTTCCTTCCACTGCCCCAAACATAGAATGCATTGAATAAAGTATAGCTATTATGTATGTTGACATTTCAAAGTAAGAGTGATACACAAATTTAGCTACATAAAGTTAACCCTTCCTGCACAGCACCAAAGGCAGTCAGAGGTGATCACTTTTGCAGGAGTCCTAGAAAACATGCAGAGCATTGGCAAAAATCACAGTCTGTTTTCCTTCATTCTGCTCCTGTGATTTTACAGTGACTCCAGTGGTCAGTGTTTTATAGTCTACAATGTCTTCCATGGTTATGAAAATTACATTTTCTGTGACAAAAAGATTTATGCCAGGAGATTATGAAGTTAATAGGAATTAGTTTGCAAGCATAAGGATTTAAAACTCTGAGCTTCATTTCCCTTATAAATGAAATGAGACCAGCACTTTATATTCCTAAGCTGGTGACTTAAATATACATGTAACATTTCCCAAAAGATTTCCTGTAAGAAGTATAGCCTCCACTTCAAAATGATTCTTCTTTGATATTTTTCTCATTTCCGAAATAGAGGTTAAAATTCAGTGTCTACATTATAAATAATAGGTTTTTTTTCCCCCACGAATATTGAATGAATCAAAGCTAGTCCTTTACTTTCTGTTTGCCTAAGTAAAACATATGTGATGTTTATAGCTTAAATGTATCAAAAAACACTAATGAGCGGAGGGGAGCGTTGAGAACATGCTTGTCTGTTTCTGCCCATGCAGCCATGTCTCTGTTCTCCGCTGGCTGGATGGGGCCCTTCCATGGACACTCTTGCCATTTGTGTCTTGGACTAAATGTCTCCTCTGTGTCTTCCCTAGTGACATTTACCAGATACTCAAGTTAAAAGTATGCCTAATAGGGGCCTGGAGAGATGGCTCAGAGGTTAAGAGCACTGGCTGCTCTTCCAGAGGTCCTGAGTTCAGTTCCCAGCAACCACATGGTGGCTCATAACCATATATAATGAGATCTGGTGCCCTCTTCTGGCCTGCACATGTGCATGCAGACAAAACACATAATAAATATATACTTTATAAAAGTCAAGTAAAAGACACTTCCCATTCACACTTCCTATTCACAAGGCTAGCAACAGCACTGATAACTAACCCCAGCAAGGATGTTAAAAGAAACTAACCTTGCTTAGAACAAAAATCCAGAACAAAATATTAATAATACTTAATAATTAATACAATATATCAGCAATACTTAAAATTGAAAAGAGAAAGGTTCTCAACATTTTTTATTTATTTTATTATTTGTTTGTTTGTTTTGAGACAGGGTTTCTCTGTTTCACAGAGTCCTGCCTTTCCTGGGCTAACTTTGTAGACCAGGCTGGCCTTGAACTCACAGAGATCTGCCTGCCTCTGCCTCCCGAGTGCTGGGATTAAAGGCGAGTGCCACCATGCCCAGCTATTTTTTCAGTTTTTAAGTATGTGGTTGTTTTCCTTGCATAGATGACTGTGTACCATGTGCATACAGTGCCACTAGAGGCCAGAAGAGGGCATCAAATGCCCTGGAAATGAAATTACAGCCAGTTGTGAGGCACCATTTGGGTGCTGGGAATTGGATCAGGGTCCTCTGGAAGAGCTGCCAGGGCTCTTAAATGCTGAGCCATCTCTCCAATCCTGCTGTTTAACACTATTAATTATATCTTCTTTACTGTCTTTCAAAGGTCATAAAATAAAAGTTAAAATTCCTTTACGACTACTTTGATTGATTATTCATATACTGCCTTGACCATGAGTCTATAATGAGCCTGAACTGTAAAAGCTCAGGATTCATGAAGAATATAAATATTCCATTTTGATGTTGTAGTTTATGTCTTTCTGAGGAGTCAAGGTACATTTTAGATATTAAACAAATTTTGTTTTGTTTTGTTTTTTCCTAAGTAGCTACAGGACATTAGGCCTGCAGAGCCTCCCATCTAGCAATCCCCTATATGAAACTAATTTTATAACATTACTTAAAGTATATTTAATTCAGAGTTTTTATTTTCAGATTCGGTATTTTGAGTAATATGCTTTTCCCTTGTCTTGCAGATCAAGATATTTTGGAAACTATATTAATAGACAGCTATATATTCCCAAGTACCACAATAGTAAGTAAACAACTTTTTAGAATTAGTCGGCCTCATCATTACTTTTGAGAACATTTGCAAAGCCTCTTAGATCTAAGTAACAGTTTGCCTTGTGCCGAGCCCCTTTAAATCATACATAAACTTCTCCGTCTACTTCTAATACTTGCAGCCGACCCTGGCCCTAGCATTTTGATTCATATACCACATGCCATCTTTTCTGAGAAGCTTTTCATCTCAAACTAGATTTTTTTTTCCTTTTGAAGATCTTCTCTATCTCTTTCCTCTTTTTTAAAAAAGATTTATTTATTTATTTATTTTATGTATATGAGTGCTCTGTCTTCATGTACAATAGAAGAGGGAATCAGATTCCATTACAGATGGTTGTGAGCCACAATGTGGCTGCTGGGATTTGAACCCAGGACCTTTGGATGAGCAGCCAGTGCTCTTGACCACTGAGCCATCTCCCCAGCCTGCTTCTCTATTTCTATGAAAAACAATGGAACATAAAATATTGCTGTTATCCATGTTCAGCCTCACCCTCGGAGACTCAAACCCACGGCTTCTCTCAGGCTAGGCGAGCATTCTGCTCCCGAGTTACAGCTCATGCCCTTGGGTATCATTTCTCTAGTTTCTTTGTGTGTGTCTCCCCTTGGTAGCCAGATCGTCTGAGCAGTCTCATTATTGTGATGCTGTACGATTTCCAAGACAGAAAATTTCAGCCCCGTGTCCTTCCTGATAGTGAAGAGCCCATATCAGAAGTGCAAGAAGTAGAGAACCTTCTTAACAGGTAAAAAGGACATTTATATGAAACCAACGTTAGCATTTGATTTATAACATTTTATGTAGTCTAATTTATAGATACCTACGTCGCAAACATTTGTGGAAAAATATAAAAGTGTCTTGAGTTCCTTTGCAAACACTTTTGAATAGTATAAATATCTAACTTTAAATCAAATTGTTTTAAGATGTTGAATTGAGTGATCCAATGTATAAACATGTGGGAAGTCATTACTAATTTCTAATGCATAAGCTAAACTTAATTTGAAATAGCTACTTTTGTTTCCTTAATTGACAGCTTCAAAAAAAATTTAACATGTAACAAATGAGAAAATTCCAACAGTATACTAGAATTCACTGTTCTACCAAATTGGGGAAAAAAATCTGTTTAGTTAAAGAACAAAGTAATGTGTTTTAGCTTCCTTTTTGTCCTAAATATCAACAGGAGAATGCCATGTGGATAATGAAGAAGTATTTATCTCAAAGGGTGGTTAGAAAATATAACATATTATAGTACAGTTTAATTGAACACATGCTAAATATTACTTGTGTTAATGGCATCCTAAAAATTCAGATGCTGAAAACTTAATTTTCATGTGGCAGTGTTGGGGGTGTGAGCGTAGTGAGAGGTACATTAAACATGGGCTTTGCTCTGCTGGTGTATTAATGCTATTATTTTAAATTTTACTGTTTTTTCCTTTTCTTTTGAATGTGTGTGTGTGTGTGTTTGCACATGTGTTGGTACAGGTGCATACATGTGGAGGTTAGTGGTCAATTTCAGTGCCTTCTTCAATTACTCCTGTAGAGGAATGTTAATTCAGAATGTGGCTGTTCTGGCAAGAGATCACATCTAAAGACCTTCTAGGTCTGTGTGATCGCCTGGAATACAAACACGCCTCTAATCCAGGAGACAGAGGCAAACAAAGCCAGCCTGGTATAGAGCAAGTGTCAGGTAAAGAAAAGCTTAGATCTAGGTGTGGTGGTACAAGCCTTTAATTCCAAGTGAAGGTAAAGTTAGTTTGTAGAGGCAGCATCCATGTTTGAAAACGATGTCTAATTGAGTGGCAGAAAAGGTGACGAATCAGAGAAGATTTGACAGAATAGGATATGCCATTCTCTCATGAGAAGAGAGAGGAAAGGGAAGCTACTTAAGAGGCAGTTTTACAGAGAGAGGAGGCAGTTTTACCAGGACAGTAATAGAGAGATGGGTTGCAGAGAGAGAACTCAGGTGATGACAGAAGGAGCCAGAAGGTTAGAGCAGACTGCTGAGTTAGTTTAAGGCCAAGCAGAGCAATTCCCGGCCGAGAGAAGCCAGATTGAGTAAGTCAGCTGGGAGAAGAGTTTGATCCGGAACAGCTGAGTTGAACCAGCCAGCCCAGAGCTCAGAAAGAACAAGTAAGGGTGAGCTTACTAAGCAGGAAGTCTCAGAGGGTAAAACATTCTAAGCCGAGGCTAGATTGTACGGAGGCTAGAAGCTTCCAGGTCTAGGCCTCGGCTAGTAGAAAGAGGCTTCCCAGTAAGCCTCCCGGACAATTGAGTCAGGAGAATAAAACTTCCTTTCACATACTCCCTTATTTTTAGACATCAGGTTCCTCACTTAACCCGGAACTCACTGATTGACTGAAAGCAGCTGGGCCAGCAGCCTTCCTGCCTCTGCTTAACGAGCCTTAGAATTACAGGCACGGCACGCTGCGCCTGGCTTGCTCACGTGGGTGCCACGGGTTTGAACTTAGGTCCTCATGTTTGGCCAATATGCCAGTCACCTACCCCACCATCTTGCTGCCCCGCGTTCTTCCCCACCCCTGAGTGGGTCCTCACGTCGCCGAGAATGGCTTGGAGCTGCCCGTGGAGGTGGGAGTGACTCTGAGCATCTGATCCTCCTAAATGCTGGGCTTACAGGCTTGCGCAGGCATAGCTGGAAAGTGGAACCCCTGAAGGGCTCGTAGAAGCTGTGATGTGGCTCAGTAGTAAAGCACTTTCCTAACATGTCTAAGGTCCCAAGTTCAAGCCTCAGCACTACACACACACACACACACACACACACACACACACACACACACACACACACA
>OU015747.1:5062372-5072940 GCA_907169655.1 Acomys percivali | reverse complement strand
GACCTTCTGACAACAGCAAGTGTGCACGGGGCCACCATGCTGACCTTATCTTCTTTCAATACAGTTCCTAAGGCTCAAGCAGTTGTCTATTGCACATGCTCTGTTTATACAGAAGAAAACGAAGCTGTTGTTAAAAAAGCACTGGAATGTCAAAACCAAGGGATTAAAATACAACCTTACAGGTAAGGGAAGGACACCAAGTACTACCAAGCACAGACTTGAAATGACAAGTATGATTTTTAGAGTTATATAAATACATTATGCTTTTTGTTAGAATTTAATATGACCAAACAGCCCCAAATCTTACAGCTTTAAAGTGGAGTCTTGAGAGCTTTTGAATGAATACTTTAATAGTTTTACATGTGTTTGTGTGTATCTGTGTGCACACACATGTGTGTGTGCACGTGCATGTGTGCACACACATGTGCAGATGTTGAAGGACAGCTTGTAGGAGGAGTCATTCACTTCTCATGCCATCGTGTGTGTCTCAGGGGCTGAACTCAAGAGCACCGAGATGGCAGCCAGTGCTTTTGTCCAGCAAGCCACAGAACTAGTCTATGAACATTGTATTGCACATAAAAGATTCTTTCATTTTTGTTATTGTTAAAGCTAGAGGCATCTGGCTTTGGCTTGGTTGATTCCTGGATAAAATGGGTCCAAATTTCATATCATTTTTAGATACACATATCTAAGTAGAGGAAAAAAATAAGTGTACAAAATATTTGTAGAATGTAGGCAGAAATCTGGGTGTGTATTACCTTAACCACTTTTAGTATTTTGTACCCACTGGGAAATTCGTAAAAAAAAAAAAAGACATGGGTACCTATGGCAGCTTCCAAGCAAAACATAGCAGTAAAGTTGGGGAGGGAGGGAGGGAGGGAGAGAGAGAGACAGACAGACAGAGAGAGAGAGACAGAGACAGGCAGAGACAGAGACAGAGAGAGACAGAGACAGACAGAGACAGAGAGAGACAGAGAGAGACAGAGGCAGAGACAGAGAGAGACAGAGACAGAGAGAGACAGAGAGAGACAGAGGCAGAGACAGAGAGAGACAGAGGCAGAGACAGAGACAGAGAGAGACAGAGACAGAGACAGAGACAGAGAGAGGCAGAGGCAGAGGCAGAGGCAGAGGCAGAGGCAGAGGCAGAGACAGAGAGAGGCAGAGGCAGAGAGAGGCAGAGGCAGAGGCAGAGGCAGAGAGACAGAGAGACAGAGAGACAGAGAGACAGAGGCAGAGGCAGAGAGAGCGCATTGATATTACAGCCTGGGCCCGTATGATGACTCCCAGCTTAGTCTCCAGCCCTTGTAGGGATGAGGAAGGAGGTGCTGCTGTCTGAGCCAGCCTGGGCTACATAGAGAGACCTCTCTCACAAAACCAATACTAAGGTCTGGAGATACAGCTCAGTTGTAGAATGCTTGCCTAGTATACTTGAATTTCTTGGTTTAATTTCCAGTTACTGCCCAAACAAACAAACAAACAAATTCTAAGTAATTCAAAACAAAGAGAGCAGGCGCACTGTGGAGATCAAGAACTCTAAGGATAAGTTTGTCAAGACGGTGATAATGAATTAAACGTCTATTTTCATGCTGTGATTCTTTTTTCAGCATCTCACAGTCTGCCCTATCCTCTCAACTCGATATTTTCCCATTTTTCATCTGAGTCAGGACAACATCTTCCCCTTGTGACTGTCCTTTCTTATGTAGACACTTCTGTTGACAGCTGTCCTTGATGGCCTTTTAATTGCTGTGAGGAAACTACATGGCCAAAAGCAAGTTGGGGAGGAAAGGGTTTATCTGCCTTAACTTCCACACCACAGCCCAGGAGGCAGGAGCTGCTCACCCTTTGTTCTTCATGGCTTGTTTCGACAGCTCTCTTATAGAGCCCAGGACCACCAGGCCAGAAATGGCCCCACCCACAATCAGCTGGCCCCTTCTCCTTCAATTACTGATTAAGAAAATACCCTATAGCTGGCTCTTATGGAGACATTTTCTCAGTTGAAGTTCCCCCATTTCAGATGACTCTAGCTTGTGACAAGTGGACATAAAAGTAGCCAGCATAACTGACCCCTTGTCAATTTGACACACAAGTCTACCGCTGCTAAGCTATAACTTTCCCTTTCTTCTTTATCTCAAAAATCACACAAGAAAAGCAACATTACAATATATACATTAAAATTTAAAAGTTCCAAGTCATTACAAATTTAAATATTGGGCCTGGAGAGATGACTCAGTGGTTAAGAGCACTGACTGCTCCTCCAGAGGTCCTGAGCTCAATTCCCAGCAACCACATGGTGGTTCACAGCCATCTATAATGTGATCCAATGCCCTCTTTTGGCATACAGGCATACATACAGATAGAGCACTCATATACATAAAATTTTTAAAAATTAAATACTTAAAATGTCAGTCTTTTTAAAACATTCAAAATCTTTAAAATATTGTCTCTTTTAAAATACAAAATCTTTGTAAAACTCTAAAATCTATTTTGAAAAAAAATTTTAATGATTAATTTTAATTTTATGTGCATCAACGCTTTGTGCATGTCTGAGTGAGGGCGTCGGATTCTCTTTAACTGGAAGTCACAGACAGTTGTGAGCTGCCATGTGGTGCTGGGGATTGAGTCTAGGTCCTCCAGAAAAGCAGACAATGCTCTTAACCAACTGCTCTAAAATCTCTTGACAAGTTAGTCTCTCAACTGTGAGTTTCATTAAAATAAAAATTAAGTTAAATACCTTCTCACTTCAAGAGGGAGGAACCAGGCACAGTCACAATCTGAACGAAGCAAAATCGAACTCCAGCAGTGTAAATAACTCAGTGTCCAATGTTTTGGGACTCGCGTCTTCCGGGCTCCTCCCGGGGGCTCTGATCTCCACCTCTAACCGTGGCAGCACACACAGCGTGTGTGCTACGCTCAGGAAGGCTCCGCTCCACTGCTGGTGCCTTCTTGGCTGTCGTCCCACGGTGCTGGCATCTCCAAAATGCTGGTGTCTTCTGCTGCAACTGAGCTTCTTCATCAATAGCCTCGCCTGGGCTCCCTTCCTGGCGCCAACCTCAACCTCTCTATGTGTCCTCTTTAACCCTGGGCCCTCAACTGCTTCTGAGGCTGCAGCCTCACCAAAGGCCTCTCCTGGCTTCTCACAGGGCCACGCCTCAGCTGTTCTCTATCAACCCTTTTCATGCCTTCAAAACCGCCCCTCAGGTGATTCTCTTACTACCAAGTTTGTCTGCCAGCTCGCCGTACAACATTGGCCACCTCTGACAGCCTCCGTGTGCTGATGCCCAGGAAACGCTTCCAGAAGATCTCACCTCAATCAGTGATACTGGTCTCGTTTTAATCACCGCTGTTTCTTCAGCTTCAGCTGGCTGGCATCAACTACCTCAGTGCCACACAGGTTTCACATTATGGCACCAGTTTCTTGTTGACCACAGCTGCTCCTTCAGATGTGGCAGTGTGAGTCGGGGAAACCCTTTCCTCCCCACGTTGCTTTGGTCATGATGTTTGGTCATCTGTTCAGATAACCAGAGCCACAGAATCTTACTTCAAAACAGTAAGTGTGCGAGGGCCCTGATAGTCGTAAGTTACTCTCAAATGTCCCTCCGGAACCTCACAGGCCAGGCCTTCACTGCCTGCACTTCTCTCAACACTCTGCTCTTCCAGGCTTCCACAGAACAGTCATTAAAGCTTTGAATACTTCTTTTTTTCCCAACAGGGTTTCTCTGTGTAGCCTTGCCTGTCCTGGACTCTCTTTGTAGACCAGGCTGGCCTCGAACTCACAAAGATCCACCTGCCTCTGCTTCCCGAGTGCCAGGATTAAAGGCGTGCACCACCACCGCCTGGCATATTTCCTTTTTTTTTTAACTAGCTCAAACTTATTTAGTTCATTTTGAACTTGAGCTATCATGATATTAGCTATCGGCCCATGTAAATGCCTTACTTATTAAAATCTCACGTGTAGGCTGAGCGATTGCTCAGTGGGTAAAATGGATGACATGTAAGCCTAAGGGCCGGAGTTTGGATCCCCAGTGCCCTTGTAAAAAGACTTGCATAGCTGCCGCATGTGCCCACAATCCCAGTACAGGTATGGCGGCAGAAGGGCAAGCTGGAGGCATGAAGATCCCATGATTTTGCTGCCAGCCAGTTTTAGTCAACCAAGGAACTCCAGGTTTAGTCAGTAACTGGATCTCAAAGGGAAAAAAAAAAAAAAAAAAAAAAAAGGAGGTTGAGAGCAACATAGGCCAGTGTCAATCTCTGGCCTCCACAGAAGCGTGTTTGGACACACACACCTCTCCTCATACATGCACCAGCCTGTATACACACACCAATCTAATGTGTTAGAGGAATTAGCCTAAAAAGCATGTCTTAGGGCTGGAGAAATGGCTCCATATTTAAGACCCACGTACTGTTCCCAGCACCCACAGAATGGCTCACAACTAAGTGTAACTCTGGTTCCAGGGGACTCCAACGTCTTCTGACTTTCGTGAACTTTAGAATGAACGTGGTGCACATACTTACACTCAGGCACATACACACAAAAATATTTTTTGAAGAACCTCTTAGATATAATCATTTTAAAGTTTGATTTATAATCTAGATTTTTCTAGCTCAAAAGAATGTGACTAATTTAATTTTTTTTTTCTGTAACAGGGTTTCTCTGTGTATCCCTGGCTGTCCTGTAGACCAAGCTGGCCTCGAACTCACAGAGATCCGCCTGCCTCTGCCTCCCAAGTTCTGGGATTATAGGTGTACACCACTGTGCTCAGCTCATAGTTTAAATTTTAATTGTCATTGCCAAGTTATCCAACAAACAGTCACTTAAAACTTTATTTTATGTATCTGAGGGTTCGCCTGCATGTGTGTATGTGCACCACATGTGTGCTGGTGCCTGCAGAGGCCATGGGAGGGTCAGATCCTCTGAAACTGGAGTTGTGAATATCTGTGAGCTGATATGTGGGTCTTAGGAACTGAGCCCAGGTCCCCTTCAAGACCAGCAAATGAGCCGGACTGTGGTGGCACACACCAACATGCAGAGGCAGAGGCATCTTGTTCACTGTGAGTTCAAGGCCAGCCTGGTTTACAACGTGAGTCCAGGACAGCCAAGGCTACACAGAGAAACCCTGTCTCGGAGAGAGAGAGAGAAGTGGGGGGAGGGAGGGAGGGAGGGAGGGAAGGAGGGAGAGAGGGAGGTAGAGAGAGAGACAGAGAGAGACAGAGAGAGAGAGAGAGAGAGAGAGAGAGAGAGAGAGAGAGAGAGAGAGAAGCAAATGGTTTTATATGCTGAATCATCTCTTCAGTCCCCCAAATCTTTTACAAATCTGTTTCCTGTGGCTTTATAAGTGCTGGGCGTTATTGGACATACACCTTTCCCAGTCTGAAGGGTGAGAAGATTCACTTTCCTTGCTGATTACACTTGTGTTTACCTATTTCTGATGTTGCGTATGTTTCCACCTTACTGACTGA
Organism: Acomys percivali; assembly: GCA_907169655.1. Taxonomy (NCBI): domain Eukaryota; kingdom Metazoa; phylum Chordata; class Mammalia; order Rodentia; family Muridae; genus Acomys; species Acomys percivali. The sequence continues at coordinate 5,067,483 of OU015747.1, read as the reverse complement.
GCCACATAGTGCAGGGAGTAAAGAGTGGGAGTCTAGAATAGAAGCCTTCAAACATTAAAACAAAAACAAAAACAAAAACAAATATGTACCATAATTTAAAAAATAACTTTAAAGTTAATATCTAACATTTTCAGTGTAAATTTATATCATTGTAAAAACATTTTCCTAGAATATTTATTATTTTAAGAATATTATGTACAGGTTTTAAATATATTTCTCTTAATACAAAAATTCTATTAATTTATTTGGATTTACAGTAAGCTTCATAATTTGACTTGTGGAAAAACAATACACTTATTACTTATTTTATAAAATGTAAAGCCAGCTTTTATTTTCAAAATCAAATTTACCATGTCAAAGAAGTCTTATTCTGATTCAAATGAACATGTTAGTATGATCTTGTGACTTATAAACTTTAATATAAGAGACATAGAAATAGAGATTAAAAGTGAATAGAAGTACCAATGAGTGGAAGAAACTCTTTCTTTGGGGAGTAGTTGAGAAAATCTGAAGAGATCTCTGCTAAACCCCCGCTCATCACTCATTGCCAGGCTTTCTGCTGTGGGCAGCCAGGAAGCAGCAGAGACTCAGCTTCTCCAAACGGGGGTGTACCCAACAGTAACAGCTCTCCCCACCCCTCAGCAAACACTTTTGAAACTGTGGGAACACCATTATGAAAGTGGACATCTTGTCAGCTATTTTACAATACCAACCAGGAGAGGGAAGTGGAGAGAGGATGGATGGGTCCGTTGTTCAAGAACAGCACTTTGTGGAATCTGAGACCCTCTTAAAAATCCCCACCTTGGGAGGCAAGCGAGATGGCTTGGAGGATAAGAGCACAGTCTGTTCTTCCAAAGATCCTGAGTTCAATTTCCCAGCAACTGCATGGTGGCTCACAACCATCTGTAATGAGATCTGGTGCCCTCTTCCGGCCTGCAGTTGTACATGCAGGCAGAACATTGTATATATAATAAATAAATAAATCTTTAAAAAAAAAAAAATCCCCACCTTGGGCTGGAGAGATAGCTCTGTGGTCAACAGTGCTTGGTGTGCAGTCACGAGCATCAGAATTCAGATCCCAGCAGCCACATAATAAGTCTAGTGTTGTGCATACTTGTGTAGGTACACACACACACACACACACACACACACACACACCAAATAAAAAGTCTTACCAAACGCTGCACTTGGTGGTCCATGAGGACATTACCCAAGCTCTGCTTTGGTGTGAGAGAAGTTAGCCACGCTTTTGAGGATGTTTACCTCCCTGGTGATGTTAAACACGTGCACTTAAACAAGGGCACTGTGAGTGGGTGTATTTTTTTTTAAATCTACTTTATCTGGGTTCTTATATCTACTACCTTCTCTGCCCCAATGCCTTCAACCAGCCAACATTAGGTAGGAGAGAAAAAAGGTTAGTGGGAAAAGCGGGCATAGACCTCTTTGGACTACTTCCTGATGATTAGGGCCATTGGGTTCCTAGGGGAAAGTCCCATCTTTGGCCGGCAATCCAGCAAACCAGCAATAGCAAACGCAGCGTCACAACAGTGGCGGGTACCAGCAGCAGCTGCCACAGGCCCTCTCAGGGCTCCCCCATTTATCCCCTCTCAGGCACTCCCAGAATTAAACAATCTGCATCTGGCACAAATCACGCCCCTGCCAGAGCATGAGACACTTTATAGTCAGCTTCCATGGACAATCTGAAACAGCCTCATATTGGGATTAAAACCAAAACATTTGGTTTTTAAAGAAACCACTACAGAGAGGAGGGAAATGTGGGTGTAATACAGAGTCACTGGTATTGCTTGGGTTACTTACTTACCTCAATGGGTCTTTGTTGGGACTGAACAGTATGCATAGTATGAACAGTACTTGGCCCAGAGAAAATATCCAATGATTAAAATTACCATGGTAACTAACTTGTAATTTGCATGTTTCATGTACCTAGCTGTTTTTCAACTAGATAATTAATCTTTTAACATTTTGTTACATAGTAAGAGTATGAACATCTTTATATAAATCACACATATTTCATATTGTTGCTTATTTTTTCTTATTCTATTCTTTCTCCTTCCTCACTCTCTCCTTCCCTTTCCAGTACTGGAGATTAAATACAGGGCTTTACACTTGCCACCACACCTCCACCTCCCATGTAATTTCATTTAAAACTTTTTTATTAAAAACTTGAAAGCCGGGTGTGGTGGCACATGCCTTTAATCCCAGCACTCAGAGAGGCAGAGTCAGGTGAGTTCCAGGCTAATCCGGTCTACAGCAAGTTCCAGGACAGCCAGGGAGAGGCAGAGAAACCTTCAAAAAACAAAACAAAAACAAAAACAATAGGAAACAACAACAACAACAAAAAACCCTTGAACTTTTTCCTTTACAGATATTTGCTCATGTGTGGTTCTGGAGATCCGGCGTCCTGTGAGGGTGGTGTCAGGGTTGGTCCTTGCAGAGCCTGTGGTGGAGAACGTTCCATGCTTCTGGTAGTTGCTGGCAATCCCCAGCAATGAGCCCACAGTTGAGTCTCTGCTCCTGCACTCACATGCCTCTCCCTGCACCCTGGTGCCTTTCTCTTCTTACAGGGACTCAGTATTAGATTTAGGGTTCTGTAGGTCAAGTGGATCTGTTCTCCAACAAAGTCTCATCCTGAGGCGTTGAGTGAACTTAGATTTTGGGAGTGATGCTGTCCCTCGCAGAACAGGCTATCCTGCGGTTCATTTGCAAAGCCCACTCACCCTGCTCAACACCTCCAGGAGCCTTTCTCTCCACCCAGGGTCAGTCATTAGTCCGCACTCTCATGTGTCACCATCCAGATCAGAGGAGAACAAGACTGTGGGTTGTGAAGACATTTTATATTTAAAGAAATAGGCGACAAACCGGAACCCAGAAGGTGCTTTGTAGGGATAACTTCCGGAAGATGGATCTCTGAGCTTGAGGCCAGCCTGGTCTACATACTTCTAGGCTAGCCAGGGCTACATAGTGAGACTCTGTCTCAAAAACAGACACACTGGCTTTGTCTTCATAGTGGATCTCAGGTGATCTGGGGGGATGCTTAGCCTCAGAAACCATCACCGGCCATAAGGTCCGTAGGAGCACGGAGGCCTCTCGCCTACAGAGCGAGTCCCATGGCTCTCTGGTGGGTCATTACAGGTCATATACATCTGGCCCTTCCCCAGGTGACACGTCCTCACTCGCCGTTGTCCCAGCCACAAGAGGAACACACAACACACTTCAGGTTCTCGCTCCTCCTCATTCTCCCCACTGTTTCAGAAACTTCTAATCTTCTGGCCGCAGCTTCGGCGCCCCTACTCCCGCGAAGCCTTTCTATTTGCTCGCTCTCATGGTTGCTGTTAGCTGCACCTAAACTCTGTCCGCCCTTAAGCTTTGTCTCTACGTCCCTCAGCATTCATCCTTGGCCTTATTTCTATTATCGTAAATTGATTTATTTGCCTAAGGTGTTAACTGAGTTACGCTTTTATTCATCAGTGGTGATTTAGGATATGCACCTAGTTGGCAAATAATGCAATAAATATAAGTTTAAGATTAGTTTTCAACTCCACAGTAGAGCTAGGAAATTCCTTTGGTTAAATATATTCCAACCTCCAAATATGGAAATATTAAGTATCACTATCAAAATAGGTGATTACCAGAGTCAAAAATATATGACACCATAATTATAATGTTTTATAACACAATGTGAACACAAGTATCTCTTATTTATAAATAAACTTGCTATTGAGTGAGAAATTAAATATGAAAAACAAAATTATAAGCATATGAATAATTAAAAGTTTTATATTTGTGTTAGAAAATCTTTTCTTTCTTTTGGTTTTTCGAGACAGGGTCTCTCTGTGTAGCCTTTGCTATCCTCGCTTTGTAGACCAGGCTGGCTTCGAACTCACAGTGATCCGCCTGCTCCTGCCTCCTGAGTGCTGGGATTAAAGACGTGCTCCACCACGTCCGGCTCTAGAAAGTCTTTCTTATACACGTTTCTTTTGTGGCCCAGGCTGTATCTTAGGCCTCAAACTCACTATGACGTTGAGAACGACCTTGAACTCTGTGTGCGTAAGAGCATATGTGGTGTCAGAGGGTAACTTGGGAGACAAGTTTGCGTCTTCCATTCTGTGTGTCTGGGAATTGAGTGCAGGTCATGAGACTTGTGCTTTTACCTGTTGAACCCTCTCCCTGGCCCTGTTGGTTGTTTTTTTTTTTTTTTTTTTTTGAGACAGGGTCTTTTTCTGCCCCCTGAGACAGGGTTTCCCTGTGTAGCCCTTGGCTGTCCTGGACTCACTTTGTAGACCAGGCTGGCCTCGAACTCTCATCCATCCTCCTGTCTCTGCCTCCTGAGTGCTGGGATTAAAAGTGTGCGCTATCGCGCCCGGCTGGGATAGGGGTCTTGTATAGCTCAGGAGCTGACCTTGTACTTGCTATGTCATGACCTTGTACTTCTGTTACCCCTGTCTCTACTTCCCAAGTGTCATGGTCTCCAGTTCAAGCTGTGCTAAGGCGCCGGCCAACCCAGGGCTTCCTGTATGTCAGGGACGCTTGCGACCGCCCGCATGACATCTGCAGTCCCGGCATTACCCATCTGTGATAGTTGTACTCGCCTAGTTTGATAGCACATTAATTAATCCTTAGGGAGCTTTTCAGTTTGTAAAAAGGTTGTTATTCTTGGTGCCGTTATTTAGAGACTTTGGAAGTATAATAAATTATGAAGACAGCTTCAGCCTTTTTCCTTTTTCTTTTCTTTTTTTCTTTTTCGAGACAGGGTTTCTCTGTGTAGCCTTGGCTGTCCTGGACTCGCTCTGTAGACCAGGCTGGCCTCAAACTCACAGATCCGCCTGTGTCTGCCTCCCGAGTGCTGGGATTAAAGGCGCGTACAACCACTATGCCTGGCCTTAGCCTTTTTTCTTATTTGAGATTTTAACTTAAGGATTGGTGAAACAGAAAGTAGAGTTGAGGCGCACTCCCCAGTGGGTAGAGTTGAGGCGCACTCCCCAATGGTAGAATTGAGGCGCACTCCCCAATGGTAGAATTGAGGCGCACTCGCCAATGGTAGAATTGAGGCGCACTCCCCAATGGGTAGAGTTGAGGCGCACTCCCCAATG
>OU015747.1:5046965-5062362 GCA_907169655.1 Acomys percivali | reverse complement strand
CCCAATGGGTAGAGTTGAGGCGCACTCCCCAATGGGTAGAGTTGAGGTGCACTCCCCAATGGATAAAGAGCCGTTTCAACCACTGAACTTCTTTTCTCTATTGCAGGCTCAGTCCTCCTGTCCTTCCCCTGTGCTCCTTAAGAGAAATACAACTCTCTACAGACAAATTTTTTAGAGTGGAACCGTCCAACCTCACCAATGGTTGTTTTCTTTCTATTTTAACCAGAGAGGTAAGAAGGACGAAAACTCCCAACCCATGACATGCTTTGGAATTGAAAACAACAAACTCTCGCCATGGGAAGCCACTCCATGACCATTTCACAGTGGTTGCTTGTATCTCACAAATACTGAAGGGCAAGAAAGGACTGTCGCTGTCTGGCAAAGCCCCGCTCCTCACGCGGCTCTGCTTTGGCTTGCCCTCCACTCCAGCTCCCCCAGCAGCCTGCCAACTGTCCAGTGTTCTTCCATAACATATACGAAATAAGCAGTGTAATTCTTTTTATTTTATGTGCATTGGCGTTTTGCCTGCATGTATGTCTGCAGGTGCCAGATCTTGGAGTTACAGACAGTTGTGAGCTGCCATGTGGTTGCTGGGAACTGAACCAGGGTCCTCTGGAAGAGCAGTCAGTGCTCTTAACCACTGAGACATCCCTCCAGGCCAGCAGTGTAATGCTTAAGGTTTATAAACGGGGAAGTTGAACTAAGGAAAAAAAAAAATCACTTGTTGGGGTTTATGAGTTGTGTTAGGGAGTAAGGCCTAAAAACAATTTGCCTTAATATGTTTTAATTTTCACTAAGTCACTGACAAATGTTTAAAAGCCTCGCAATGATAGCGACCTCCCTCATTAACGACTGTGGCTTTCATTGTAGCGAGACCCATCCGAGACAGTGTCTGTGAAAGACGTTCTGGCCCGAGCTGCAGCCAAGGGTCTCCTGGATGGGGTTGAGGTTGGGAAGTCATCCAAACGGGAGAAGAAGAGGAAGAAATCCAAAACAGCACTGCCCAAACCTTCTGGGAACGATAACAGCATCCAAATGAAAATCACCGAGTTCCTGAATCGAGAAAGTAAAGCGAGCACCAGCACGACCCGGGGCGAGAGCGCGAGCCAGGGCGAGAGCACGAGCCAGGACGAGAGCACAACCCGGGGCGAGATGCTAACAGCCAAAACCCCTCTCCCGCAGAAAACCGTGCCTCAGCTGGGAGCTCCCTCCCAGATTCGAAAGCCCAGCAAGCCTGCCACCAGCCCTTCCACGGCCACCGCGCTGGTGAAGAGCACTATGCCTTCCAGGCCCACACACTTGGGGAGGCCTCGGCCAGAAGGCAAAGTGGTTCCTCTGAAATCCGTTGAAATCGTTTTGCCCCCAGTAATGTTCCCGTTCTCAAATCCTCAGGGGCTTAGATCGCAGCTGCCAGTAAACCATTTTTATTGCCGCTTCGTCGGCTCGAAGGTCGGTGGGCCCGCCTATGTGGCGTCGGCAGTACCCAGAAAAGGGGAGAAGCCCAAGGGAAGCGCGCCTTCCTCCCTCCTCAGGCACCCGCGACCATGGCTTTGACTGTGTGGCCCTTGTCACAGGGCGGCTGGGATTTCCTCACGTTTGGATGCTGTTTCTCACAAGATACGAGTGCTTTTGGCCACTTGGTATCTTCTAATGCAATAACCTCCAGAGACTGAAGACGGGTGAGAGATGATAATGGAGGGGAAGGAGTGAGCAGAAGTCCGTCGTCATCAGCTCAGCGCTAATGCTTTAGGATGCCCCGGCTGCAGACTGGGTCAGCTGGTAGAACTTGTCTCAGACTTGGGAGTTTCAAGTGTGGACTAAGCGCAGCTGTCTCACCTGCAGGAACACAGTACCCGCTCCCAGCAGACTGCTTTGCAGACTTCATGGCGGGGCCTGGGGCAGAGTTCTCACACACAAAAGGACGCTGGCCTTCCCTGCCCGGGGGAGCTCTAGCCAGGAGCCTGAGACCACTCCTTAGCCAGGCCTTTATGGTAGCGGAAACCTCTAGAATCCCAGTAGAGGCCAGCTCTTTCCTTCAGCACCCCACTGTCTCGGAGACGGGGCGTGGTGTGCCAGGAGGCCCCCTCACCCACTGAGCTTCAAGCAGGAGGAGGAAGCACAGGAAATCCCGAGTGCCAGGTGTGCACAGTCCAGAAGTGCATTCAGAAAAAAAGAAAAGAAAAAAGAAAAAAACAAGAAACAAAAAAACAAAACAAGCAAGAAGAAATGTTTGCGGAGAACTTGCAGAATCCCGCATAGACTGAGCACGGTAACCCTGCCTTCTGTTTATGCCAAACATCACTGGAGACAGGACAGGTTTCTACCTACGGAGTCTTATTCTGAGAAAGAGGTTTAACTGTTGAACACAAGTGACATATCATTGAAGAAACTCAAAGGTTTCTGATTCTATGCAAAGATCAGGTGACACAGCCAAATGTACAAGTCATTTCAATAGCACACAGTGATCAAACCTTGGTAACTCATTTCCGATGCACAATTAAAATATATTGTAGTACTATGTTAATTACATTAAATGTCAATTACTCTTAGCTATATTAACAATTGCCTACCAATACTGACACGATTATCATTTCTGGGTCTGATTTTTTTTCATCATGGCAACAGAAATTGTTTGACATTAAATAAAGTTGTGACTACAAATCTTACTTTTAAAAAGTTCAGAAACATTCAGAGTTTGAATGTCAAGGTTTATCTTCAGATTTCAGTCGTGTACAACTTTGAGTTCTAAACACTCTGCGGGGGTCGCAGACCGGGGTTGGTTTCAGCCCTGGTGGTCTCGCTCGTCTCACTTAAAGAACGGGTGGGCTTGGTTTTCCATAGCACACTTTCCTTAAAATCCACGAGAGAAGAAAAAGAGTTTCATACTTCAAGAGGTTTAAACTCATATTCCAAAGAACTCCTGTTAGCTGACTCTTAAAAAGCCAGGCTGTAGGAAGCAGGCAGAAGGGCTCCGGGCTCCCTAGCCTGAACTGCACAGCAGGGTCCTGTCTCAGCTTAGCCTGGACCAGGAGCCAGTTACGCCCACACTGTTTCCCGTGGTAAGATATTTTACTAAGATATAAACTACGAATCTCTTCAAATAACGTGTTTCGAGGTGCAGCCCAGGAGTGGGAGCTAGGCCCGAACGGGTTTGAAATGACTATTTTCAAGCGTGTTTTCTGGGCTAACCCTCTATGCTGCTGAGGCTCAGGGTATTTTCTTATCGCTAGCACCACGTGACTTTTGGCACCACCTATAGCCACGTCAGTGTCTCCTACTGTATCCGGGCAGCGCACTGTTCACAGAGGCTCTGGATAGTGTCGCTCGTCAGTTAGGCCTGTGTGCTCTCCTTTGGAAGGTCTCTAGAGAAGACGTGCTCAAGCATTTACTGGTACAGGAAGAAGGACAACAGCCAGGCGTGGTGGCGCATGCCTTTAATCCCAGTACTCGGGAGGCAGAGGCAGGCAGATCACTGTGAGTTCGAGGCCAGCCTGGTCTACAAAGTGAGTCCAGGACAGCCAGGGCTACACAGAGAAACCCTGTCTTGAAAAATCAAGAACAAAAACAAACAAACAAAAAAACAAGCAAACAAACAAACAAAAAAAACCCCCAAAACTCTAGTGAAGATTGCTGACCACACTGTCTTTTAATTGGTATTTTATTTTCTTGAGCTTCTTAGTGTTGCCAAAGAGGGGGAAAAGAAAATCAGGCTACTAGTATTTAATTAAACATTGCAGTAACAACCCATGTTTTTATTTATTTACTTTGTGGTGCCGGGGACTGAATCCAGAGCCTCATTCACACAAATTCAGATTTTTACCTGAAACTGTTTGCCAGTGTAAAGCCTCTGCCAGCAGGAGGAAAGGAACCTGCTCACGGGGAGTTGTCTTTCACAGCATGTGAGAAGGTGCAGTGTGGTGGTACACACTTGTAATCCCAGTACTCAGGGGGCCAGGGCAGGGGGATTGCCATGAGTTCAAGGCCAGTCTGGGTTACATAGTGAGATCTCAAAGACAAGACAACACAACAGCACAACAAATGAGCAAAACTTGGGCAGATACTTTTAATTGTTTGTCTTCCGTCTGCCAGGGGGTTAATGCAGTAGCAGTGACCTCTGGCCACAGCCTTCCACTTTGGGTTTAATGCACTTCCCACCCCTGGTCCCCTCCTCACCAGAACGAGAAGCAGACTTTTGTGTGTGTGCTGAAATACTTCAATCCTAAAAGACTGCCTATAGAAAATTCCAACTGATGACTTAGGAGGGGCTCTGTGTCCGGTGTGCGCCAGCTCTCTTTACTAACCATAAGAGTCAAGGTGACTACTCCCCAGTCATTAGCAACTGGGAAAATGCCAGCGCTAATGACGAAAGCAGAATGTTACATTACTAAAATGATTTTTTAAAAAAGTTTAATTTGACGTAAGAATAATACAAAAATAAAATAACTACCGTAGAGACACCAAGTCCGCATTTCCGATTCTTCTAAGGATGTGGCCGTGCTGTCAGATAAGTGAGACAAAGGTTGTGTGTGTGTGCAGCTACATTTATTCTCACAGCATTTTACATGAAAATGTATGAACGTGTGGCCAAGGTGGCTGTCTGGCGAAAGCCAAGATGGTTGCCTAGAAATGTAAACCTTACCCCCCACCCCACCCCCACCCCCCCTCCCCCCTGCCACTGCAGTTCCAGGGTTAAACCACTGAGCCACACCCCCAGTGTAAACACATCAGATGTTAGGTTACACCCAGCCAACTAGAGAGCTTTTGGGTTGACTAAATTGTGCTAATGTTGGGGAGACATTTTTCCATGTGGATTTTGAAATCCTGTGTTGCCAATGCTCACAAAGCAAGTGCACCATACACCAAGGGAAGTTTTGGTGCTACAAGTGAGTGGCCTGGTTTTGAGTAGTTTGTTATGTGTCTTTCTTAAACGTCTAATGTGGATTAAAAGAAAAAGTAGCCATGCCAACAGTTGTATCGCCAAGAATTTGTTTTAATGGAAATGGGTCTGACGTCCCTTCATGCAATAAGACAGACAAACAAACAAAACAATGGTTCTAAATTAGCGATGGGTGGTCTTAAACTCAGGTGGAAACAAAGGGCATGTGGCTATATGTGTATCTTTTTTATGAAATCACGCGCGTTGTGAAGGATATAAAAAATGAAGCACGGCACAGTGCCTTAGTCTGCAAAGTAAATTTCTTAGCCACAGGCATGTCGGCTGCCCCTTGGCACAGCCAAGGAACACGCAGGTGAGGTGGTAAGATAAAAAATAAAAAGAACTTTTAAGTATTTTGCCTTTTCTTCTACATATTCCAATAGAAATGTGACTACGATTCATTACAAAACCACCTTTTAGGCAATGTATATAGTTCACTGAGATTACTTAGCCTGGATACATCAACATTATACCCAGCAAAGATAATACATCAACACAACAATGCAGTATATTTCAGTAAAAATAGAATAAATAAAATAAAAATATTTTAAGCTGTATTTAACAGGTTAATTAAAAAAATGATAAGACACACAAGGCATAGTGAACATGGCTGCCTGGTTACCGAACCACAGAGATAAAGAATGCATAGATAACTGAAGTATCACTAAGTTTCAGGTAAAACATTGGCACCCTTTCACAGACAAATACAAACATACTTTCATACATACTTTTTGGCAGAAAGTGTCTGAACATACTGTTTAACATAATTTTACAAAATCAACCTGCATTTAGTTACGTGAAGCTATTTTCAAAACAGAACGTGTGCGGTAAAAGTATCTCATATGTAAAGGCTATTGTTCATCTTACTGCATCCTAAAATTGCATATATAAATCCATTTGCTACTTAAAGCTAGCTCAATATTCTTGATCCTGAAAACAAACAAACATATGTCTTTAAAAAAAAAAAAACAACAACAAATGAACAGGGTTTGGGTAGAGACTTCCTATAGAAATGCGGACTTCTTTCGAGTTTCGAAGTTGAGTGCACTAAAATATCTCACTGTGGAGCTCAAAATGAGAGACCGTGATAACTGGACTCTGAGCAGCTTTTCTCTGGGCACAGTATGGTTTTCTTATTCATAAATTTCTCAGGTGGCACCGGTCACTTCAGCTAATGTGCAAGTTGGCACCACGTGTAACACATTTTCTCAAGTAGCATTTTTTTACTGTGGCATTAAGATGCCGGTGAACAATTCTAGGGTCTCTGCACCAGAGCCACAGGCGGAGGACTTGTCACTCTGTCACCCTCTGCGGTGGCTAAGCCAGCGCCACAGAAGGGAATGTTTCTGCCACAAGTAACATCATCTCTAGAAAATCTCAGAGGAACGGGGGCTCTGAGGATGGATATATGCCCTCTACATCCCATCTGAGGCCCACAGTCCTGGACTGAGGAAGGACAACAGTCTTACAGTAGGATGCCACTGCGTACATAAATCGGATGCTTCCCTTAACTCCCTCGGAAATTCTGGAACCACCTGATGGGTATTTCCATGATCTGTTCCTGGTGTGGACCTAACTGTGAAGGGCCCTCCTGACTGTGTGGAGAAGGAGGCATACCGTGGTGGGGGAGCTGTGGTCCCTGGTTCTGGCCCTCTGCGCTCTGGCGAGGCCCCAGGCTATGGAGCAGTCTCTCGGTGCCGTGTATTTTGGTTTCTTCAGTGAGTTTAGCGTCTTTTCTACCGTGTAAGGCTCGAATGTGATAAGACTGTGGACCCCGTTCTGACAGGCACAGAGCAGTGTAGAAACTTAAATGTTACTTTTATAACTGGATATTAGTTTTGACATTAAAAGTAAACAAGACTAGTAAGACCTGCTCTCCTTTGCAACCACCTTTTAAAAATAATGTCAACGGAAGTCTAAATTTGTGTGTCTTTATGGCTAGGTTTCTTAGCTACATAAAAAAGAGGCAGGAAAATGGTATGTGGAGGACACTATCAAACAACCCATTATTTCTGAGTATATTTTGCTCTGATAGGAAAAAAAAAAATCTTGAAGGTAAGATGGAAAAATAGAAATGTAAAAGCACATATAGTCAAGTCTTACCAAATTCCCAACATTAAACACATAAACTCGAGAAAAACACAACTTAAAATGTGTTGCCATGACAACGTACGATAGGTAAGACAGCTTTCTGGACAAAAAGCACAGGGAAAGGTTGGGGCAGTTAGGGGGCCTTAGAGTCCACTTACCTCCAGGACTGCGAACTAACGAGAACCACACGGCGGAGGGTCTGAAACAACAGTGTGCGACAGAGAAACAAATGACATTTCCTTGACTCTAAATTGCATATTAGCACGTTACCAAACTAAGGATGGAGGATGGAGGAGCAGCTTCTCTCTCAGGTGTGGGCAGGAATGGCCATAGTGTACTTCTCTAGCCAATGTACAATGTAAGGCAGAAGCTGGAGATGTGTCCCGTCCCAAATGCATTCTTTCTTTTAAATAACCGGTCTGAAAACCATCTGAAAAGAAAGGCTATTTTTTTTTTTTGCTTGATTTTAATTCCTTAAATTTAGTTTTCTATCCATTTTAAAGTTTTCCTTTGCCCAGAGTCCAAAACAGTTGTAGACATGAGCCGGTGGCGTCCGTGTGCCAGAGAGCTTGCCGAGGAAGCTGGCTCGCTGATGTCTGTATTGGTGCCAACAGCCAATTCTTGTCAATTGACAGATCCACTTTCATGAGAACTAAAACCCAAATGTGGCACCCTATTTTTTTTAACAGCAATTTAATGGTATCTGTTACTCAGGGTCCGGATGCCTTAAAAGCTGAAAACGGCAAAGCGCCAAGGGACCCCGAGGTTGCTTGTGACAGATCCAGCCCAGAGGACAGTGACACTCCAGGGACGCAGCGTTGGTTCTCTAGAAAGGGTGTGGCCACATTCTTCTCTGTGTGTGTGTGTGCGCGCACGAAGTCCTGTTCACAATATTTACAGTGAGGAAAAGACCTTCCACTGCTCATGATGTAATTACAGAAAGGAAAAAAAAAAAAGAACAACAACTCATGCTTCTTTTGATATCACATGGTGGTGGCAAGACGAGGTCACATGCTTGTCTAACACTGTGTGGTGAAGGATAAGTTCTCTGGAGACGAAGCGCCAGCAACTGCAAGGAAGGCCAGGTGTTGGCTTCTTTAGTGTAGCTACTTGGTTCTCAGGTACAGATGAAAGAATCCCTGAGCCCCGGGCCGCTAGGGCGTTTCTGTGACAGGACGTTTCTGTTTCAAAGTGTCAATGAGCGATAGGACCCCCCGTTTTACATTGGTTGTGACTCTTCTGGTCACTGAGTCTGCGGGCGGGGGTGGAGGTCGGACCTTCTGTGATGGCGGCCTGGCTACCAAGCACTTCTGATACCGCAGCTGGAACAAAACAAGCGAGCAGCGTTTTAGGTACTATTCTTCTCGGCGACCGTGCTTGCGAGTCACTACCAGTATGTTGACTCTCAGAAGTTAATGGCCTGACTTCTAAACATAAGTCGAGTTCACCACCACCGCTGCTGCCCCAGAACCACCAGCTCCACCATTACCACCCCCATTACTATTTTGTGGTGGGGAAGACCGATCCGGGTCATTGTCTGTGCGAGGCGAGTGCTCTACCAGTGAGCGCATCTGAGCTGGTCGGTAAATCTCCCCAGCCTTCAGGCTCCTTGACTACCAAGTGGTTGAGAATTATACGGCAAAGTCACAGAGAGCCTAAGATAGGCCTGGCAACACTTGTTTGTTCCTGTGTTTCCTATTTTAATAGAAATGTTTTACTGAGAGTTCAGTATATACTTCATGTTCAAGTATGAGCCCTACTAGGTTAAAAAAAAAAACAAAACAAAACCTCCATTAGCATCGGCAACATGGGCATAGCTGTCCTTCACAAATACAACAGCGCAGGCCTGGTGAGATTGCGCGGCAGGTAACGGTGCCTGGTCCTCATGTCTAACACCCGGACTTCAACCCCAGGAACCCGAAGCCGGAGAGAGCAGACGCCCCAGTGTTGTCTGCTGAACCCCCACATGTGGCACCTGTGTACTGACACTCTCCTCCTCACACCGTATACACACATGCACTAATAAACACTTTTAACACACTAAAATGCACTACTAAATACTACATAAAAACACACTGGGAAAAACAGTGGCTCTTGCTTTTGTTTTTTTTTGTTTGTTTGTTTTTGGCTCTTGCTTTTGTCTCAGCAGGGCTAAGCGGTTCCTCACAGTGGGACGAAAAGGGCGAGGCTTAGCATTTACTTCTCACCTAAAACTCAACAACCCTGTAACTGACTTCCAAAAGTCAAGTCAAATGTTAACAGGCTCCCGGCATAGCTATAGCTGCTTTCCCTCAAAACTCATGAAATACCCTCCAAAAAAAAAAAAAAAAAAAAAAAAGGGCAGGATGGTTAGTGTGTCCTCTCATGACCCGCAGGCCAGAAAACGGTTTGCCACATGTCGGCTCCGTGGAAGGCATCTTGCTAAGTCTGTGTCATCAGTCACACACATCTATAGCATGAAGTTAATCTGCAGGCAAGCGTGACAACATCGAACCCTGGACTTGAAATTTCCATTTTCTTTTATGTATAAGCGTGAATCGAAATTGTACATGACTGATGAAATTCATGAGTAAAGAATCCTCCCTCTGATATATTATAAGTTCCATTTAAAGTGTCTTTACTTAGGCCTATAACGACACAGCTACGAAATATTTCTTAAAGCAAATTCAAAAGAATATGCTACTCTCTGTATCTTGGATAGTACAAATCCGTGTATTAAGTATTCCAGATGAAGAAAGCCATGGATTTGAATGAAGAAGGGCACTGCTGCACTGGGAGAGCTGGACTCAGAGTACGGGGGGTGAGGGGAGGGGGGTGCTTGGATTATACCCACGTGCCTTCTACCGCACTGCCTGAGCTACTCCAGCTGGGCGCATTAGTAATTTTTCTTTTTTTCTTTTTTTTTTTTAATTTGAAAAAGTGTTTCCAAGCAGAAAAATGAGTCCGGGAATTTGGGAGAAAAACAAAACTGTAGCCACTGATAAAACTAATTAGCTAACTGTCATTAGCATTTAAAATGTGTAATTAAGAGTGAAAGCCATTCATTTTAGACCCAAACCATCTGTTACACTCCATTTCAATTCTGTAACATAGCTAGCTTTCTTGCTCCCTCGAATCAGCACTTGTTCACTTCCTATAGCCTCTGCCTCCCCTGTGGATGCTCTACACCTGGCCCCGGGGTCACACCAACCCTGCTCCTCTCCCCTCGGTCCTGCTCCTCGACACCAAGGCTTTCGTGAGAAAGCATCAGAATTCTGGACCCACAGAACTTAAAGAAAATAGCCCCATAACTGAGGACTAGTGAATTAGAACCAGATGGAGTGTGAATTCCAGGTCTCTCTTCTTTCCTTCTCCTCCCCCTCAGGCTAATAGTGTCTTAGAGATTAAAAAAAAAAAAAGGTGGGTGTGTGTGTGTGTGTGTGTGTGTGTGTAACCTGGGCCACAGAACACAGATGGAAGTCAGAGGACAACTTGTGGGAGGAGGGTCTTTGGCAGCGGGCATCTAGAGGACAGCTAATGAGGCAGTGAGCCAATGAAGCACGTCCTGATGTGAGGGGTGGCAGGGGTCCCCTCTGCTGTGCTCATGGGCTGCACAGATGCTAGGGAGCCCAAGTGTGACTCCTCAGTCAGGGACCTCAGATACAGTGGGAGAGACATGAAGATGGGGATGGAAGAAGGAGGCCGCGCTGTGTTGAGAAAGAATTGGACAAAGAGAGAAGCCTGTCACGGGGTTGTCTAAGGGACAGCACTGGCTGGTTACTTAGGATGGGGGCAAGCTGTGTGCTTTCTTGTCCTAAGGGAGCCACGTATGTCATGTGCCTCATACGATGAGCCCCTGGGTTGATCACTGTGCGGGGTACAGATCACCAGAAGGATGGATGCTCGCTCACAGTCCCATTGCTTGGAAGGCTGAGGCATCACAACGCTGAGTTTGAAGCCAGTCTAGGCTGCACAGTGAGTTCCAGACCAGCCTAGGGTACCATGAGGTCTTGTCTCAAACCACTGAACCCAGGGCTCAGTGGTTAAGAGCATTGGCTGCTCTTCCAGAGGTCCTGAGTTCAATTCCCAGCACCCACATGGTGGCTCACAACCATCTATAATGAGATGTGGTGCCCTCTTCTGGCCACAGGTGTATATGCAGGCGGAACACTGTATACATAATAAATAAATACATCTTAAACAAACAAACAAATACCCCACTGAACCCAAACCCCAAAAGCTCAAAAGCAGTGGAGAGTGGGATATGACTTTCTCATGTACTCTGGTGCCTCACATTTGACCATGTCCCCTGGAGGGGGAGACCTGGTGGCACTCAGAGGAAGGACAGCAGGTCACCGAGAAGAGACTTGATACCCTATGAGCATACACAGGGGGAGGTAATCCCTCTCAGGAACAGTCATAGGGGAGGGGAATAAGGGGAAAATGGGAGGGAGGGGAGAATGGGAAGATACAAGGGATGGGATAACCATTGAGATGTAACAAGAATAAATTAATAAAAAAAAAAAAAGACAAAAAAAAAAAAGCTCAAAAGCTCAAAAGCTAGACATTACCCATTCCCACTTAACAATCTTTGCTGGAGGAGTTGAGATAAATAATAAAACAGCTAGTATAGCAATGCACTGAAAACAGCCTGAGAAATAAAAACTGCTTGTTAATTATTATTATTTTTTAAATACCGAGTTGAGTAACTCACACAGCTTTCGCACAGTTCCTTAGTCACATACTAAACCTAGTTTGGGATCCAGAATATGTGATCCGTAAACCTTACTGATTCTTTATAGAGCCCTGACTCCTGAGATGTACTCTCAGGATTGTGGATTCTGCCCACAAAATGACAGCGCTGTAAAGTTCAGGGCTTTCGGAGGTGTACTTTAGCCTTCTAAATCAGGATCTCTGCTTTAATTTACAGCATAGAGAACAGGCAGAGTAGGAGGGCTGGGCACAGGTGGCTCACTCACCATGCAGGCAGCCTGGACGGCCTCTGACACGTTGGCGGCATTAGGCTCACACCAGAACACGTGGCACTCAAAGCGCTGGTTCCCGGTGTCCATGATGAAGGCAAACGTATGGACATCCTTCCCGACGCCCATGAAGGACAGAAACCGCACTCGGCACTCCACCAGGACTTCCTCTTCCTTCTGTAAATAGACGCCACTCAGCACCAGTGCTCTCTGGGAAGCCAGACAGCTGTCAGCAAAAACTCCTTAATATCTCATAGAGCCCAGCCCCGTAGGACTCACATCTTATTAGAAAGTTCAGATGTGGCTCAAGTGGCCGGAGAGGCCACCGCTGTCATGGGTGCCTCCTGCTGGCTGATCTCACCGTGACTGACACTGCTGTTGTGGAATGGGATTTGTGTCTCATTCTCTATTCACCGTACCCCACATTGCTCTTCACTATGGGAGGAACAGCGTCACCTGCACTTCTACATTCCACCCAGTGCAGGACAGCCAGTGCCTCAAGACCTCTTTGTCTAGGTGAGCCTCGAGGGCCCAGGAGAAAAAGATTCACAAGCCTGTCTCCATCAGTGTTCACACAAACAAAATAGTGCCCCAGATCGCGTCTCACATCATGGAAGACACATGCTGCCTAATCAACACAGTTGCCAAATCACCCTCCTCCCGCTCCTCCACACCCCAAGGCTGTGTAAAAATGTGTGTGGAGTTCATTGCATGGCTGACACCCAGGGTCACAACCACAGGCAGTTTGTGGGGTTTCGTGAGCACAGCTGGAATACCACCGGCTTTCAAGTGGTAACATCCTGACTTGTTAAATATTCGTTCGGCAATGAGACATGCTTCCCAGGCCCTGGTCGGGTAGGTCAGGGGGTATGAGAAACAAATGCTGGAGCTAGGATTCGGGAGAGAGGATGAGGACAGAGGGGTGGCGGATGGAGGGCGCAATACCAGAGGGGCAGAATCAGGCACCGGGATGGAAGGTTCCAGGCCCCGAGGAAGGCACAATTACATACAGGCAGAACCCAAATCTTCTATCAACATAGGGCATTTTAATCACATGCCAGTACAAATCCCAAGAGGTCATGCTTCCAAGGCCTATGAAAGATCATTGTATCCACAACCTCCCCGGAGCCACACAAGCCAAGGTCTTCTCCAACCCCCTCACCTTTTCACCGATGACTGTCACAGTGGCATCCGCCACGTTCATGTTCACCGAAGGCCAATCCTCCTTGCTGGATGAGGTCATAAGACTTTCTATGGCACTGTTCAGGGTGTCCATGCCTGCAGATACAAAGGATCATTGACAATGCACTCTCTCATAAAGGGCCGGCCACTTAGTAACAGCCACGTGTGGGCTGAGACCTCTGTGGTTCCTGGAGCCAGGCTACCTTATCTTCTCGTTTGCTCAGAAGAAAGCCAGCTTTTTCTGACGGAAAGAGAGTCTGAGCACCCCCAGGGAGCCGGTGCACGTGTGTGCCTGTACAAGCATGCATGTATGTGTCGGGGGTGGGGAGGGGAGGGGTGGTGTGGGGCAGGGGAGGGGTGTATGAGTGTGTGTTTCACTGGGTCCTGTCTCTGAGACTGTGACATTCCAACCTCAAACCTGCTCCAAAGATTGCCCTGCTCCAGGGTGTCGCCTTGGAGAGCCTGGGGAAGAAGAGGCAACAGGAACCAGCACCCGCCAGAGTGCTTAACCCTCCTCCACACTTAGTCAGGCCAAGGTCGATGGCCCCTTTATAGACACACTACGGGCTGTCCAGTGGGCTCCTTTGCTAGCTGTAGAACAAACAAGTTTAAAACAAACTAATCTCTCTCTCTCTCTCCCTCTCTCTCTCTCTGTGTGTGTGTGTGTGTGTGTGTGTGTGTGTGTGTGCGTGTGTTAGAAGACAACTTTCGACAGTCAGTTCTCTCCTCTCACCGTCTGGGGGCCTGAGGATTGAACTCCTGTCGGCAGCTTGGCTGCAAGCTCCTTTATCCATCTTGCCTGCCCAGAAGTAACAAGTTTGTTGTGTAACTCAAAGGGTATCCACTCTCTTCAACGCATCCCACTTGGGGGTTTCACTATATTCACAGCGTAGTCACCACATCCATTTTAGAGTGTTTATCACCCACGAAAGTTTTAGGGGGCCCACTCTCCATGGTCCCTGTGGCCTCAAAGCAGCTCCTTGCTATCTCTAGGTACGTGCCCAGCCTTAGCGTTTCATGTTAAAAGTCCCACACAGAGGACTTTTATTTTTTTCTTAAGGGGATGCCTTAAGAACATTTACCTCAATGTTTTCAAGGGTCACATGCGCTGTGGCCTGCTTCAGTACTTTTTAACCCTTTCCTCCCCTTGCCAGATAAAATCCCATTATCTGTAAGTATTAGTTTGTCCATTAGCCAGGCAACGGGCATTTGGAGCATCTTAGCTTTAAACTGTCAAGAACAGCAGAATGTTTTGCAGTTTGGGGGGAGGTGGTGCTTTTGCTTTTCTTGGGTAAGAACACAGGGTCAGAACTCCTGTGTCAGACGACAGTCACAATCGCTCTTCTTCTTCTTCATTTATGTTAGGGGTAGGGGTCTAAAGGTTACGATCTTTACCCCTTTTAGGATCCCAGAGATCCTTTCCCCTCATCCCCAGCAGAGCGCAGGGCCCTGGTTTCTCATGGCGTCTCCCAGTCACGTGGACACTACAGCCTCGCCGTGAGCTTGGGTAAGAAGAACGTCTCAGTTCCTGCCACTGGGTTAGGACCCGAATACCGGAGACAGCACTTCTGAGTCAGAGTGTAAAGACATGGGGCTCCAACTGTTTTTCCTTCTTGTCCCCAGTGGGTAAGAACCGACGCAGGAGGGAGCCTGTCCCATTGGGGAACAGTAGCGAGCACTCTATAGTCCTGGGCTGCTCATCTTCTGGAATGCTTGGGAAAGCAGGAAATCAGATCTGAACCCCTTAGAGTCCCTGCAGGCTGGGATCATACGTCAAGCTGGGTTAGCTTGCCCTCCATCACCCATGTGGCCAGGATGATCACCTAAGTATCCAGGATGCTGACACCACAGAGGCATGACTCAGGATAAGGTGAGGGGTGATACAGTGGCCCTCGCCCTCATGGGAGGACAAACGGCTCTTGGATGAGGAAGCCTTGCGAAGTTTTACCTACCGACAGGTCTCTCTACAGGTAGCATGCCCAGGTACTGCACGTGGAACTTCTGTACCAGCTCCGTCTTTGGTGTTGGAAAATCTACTACAAGGAACAAAAGCAGCGTTTTTCTCAGTAGTCCCAGGAGACACTGAAAGCCGGCTGTCTGCCGGGATCTGCACTCCCAGGTGGCCACCCACACCAGGATGCCTTATTCCTGGACATTCTGTAAGGACTCCAGATGTGGGGGTCTTGTCAGGCTAAAACCTATTGATACAAACAAACAAACAAACAAA
>OU015747.1:5036811-5046955 GCA_907169655.1 Acomys percivali | reverse complement strand
GCCGCAGAGGAGGAGGAGCCGCTGCAGACATACCTTGCAAAGGGACATCAAGACTGACGTTGGTTCTTTCCTGTAAGGAGCTGCAGGCCAGCGCTTTAGCATTCTTCCGTTCAGCCATAATCTAGACATGAAATGAAAGTGCAGCTTGGGTTCACGGTTACAGACCCCCATGTCACCAGCCAGTGCTGCTGGTGAAGTGTCAGGAGCTGATTCCACCGGGATTTAAGCTAGCGCCATCTCCTGCCTTCCTTCCCTGTCAGTCTCTGCATTATGTATTAAGTGAGAACGTCACTTTCCCCCCCACTGGGGAAATGGAGCGCCTCTTCAGATGCAACACTTCTCTTAAGTGCTCAGAATTCACTTCTTCCATCTGCTGGCTCTCACCTCTGCTGACAATAACCCTGCACACGCCTTTGGGCAACATCTGGTCCTTCTGGCCCCTGAGCTCCGGGAAGCACAGAGTGACACACTTCCCTGGTGGCGCATGCCTTTAATCCCAGCACTCGGGAGGCAGAGGCAGGTGGAGCCCTGTAACTTTGAGGCCAGCCTGGTCTACAAAGTGAGTCCAGGACAGCCAAGGCTACACAGAGAGACCCTGTCTCAAAAAACCAAAAACAAAAAAGAAGCCTGGTCACCACTCACCAGTGGGCCTACAAATAACTCCCTTTCAATCCCAGCCCAAAATTTTCATTGCAAGATGATAAACACCATTTCTCTAGGTGTTGGATGTATAATAGGGGTAATCTGACCTACATGGGAGGAAATGTGTGAGTTACACACAAATATCCCTTCCTCCATCCTGTGAGGGACTGGAGCACCTGAGGATGTGGGTGGGTAACCCTGAAGGAGCTGATACTGATGCCCTGGACTTCCGAGGACCACTGCATATTAGTGTCAAGGCCTGAGCACCACTCTGCCTGCGTCTTCCTGAGTTTGGTTTCACAGGTAACCCGCCCCCCACACCCCCCGCCGCCCTTCCTCTTGCCTTCATCTGCTCCAGCGGGACCCGTGCCCTGACCCATCTTACCTTGGAACAGATTTCGTGGAGACTCGTGGCGATGGCTTTTGCTGGTGTGTCACATCGAAACACATGACATTTCAGAATCCTCGTGTCTTTGTCTCTGGCTACATAGGCAAAGTCCCTGTGCAGAGGAAATTTTACCAGGATGTCAGGACAGGGAGCCTTCCACCAGCGTGCTCTCTGGCTGTGAATGTTAACCGAGCTCACAGCCAGCTTGTCAGTGGTGAACTGCGAATGCAGATTAGAAACAAAACCCAACACGTCCACAGCCACAGATGGCAGAAGCGGGGTTCAGTGGCTACTAGGGACCGGCTGCTGTACAACACGAGAGTGTCTTCTAAGCCCAGGCCCTTGAGTTTCGGGGTGGGGAACTCTGCAGAGGGGACACTGAATTCCACAGAAAGCGGCCGTCTGGGGCAGTTAACAAATAAGATGATGAACAGGGAGTTGGGAAGCAGGTGAATGACAGAACGATATGATGGCAAGCAGACAGCAGACAGCAGATGCGAAACGATGGGCTGTGATGTGTGGGTGTGCGCACAGAGGATGGGCCGGCCCCACAGCTGCCTGAGAAAGTTGACGGGCAATCAGGTGGGACATACAGATCCTGTGCACGGGAACGTTACCAAAGGCACATGACACTGCTCAACAGCCACACACTCTGGCTCTTGGGGCAAGGCCTAGCCTCCCGTCTTATACATCTGCTTAGCTCGGGCAAGTGGCCTATGGATCGCTGTGTCTGTTTACTCATACCTGTTATGGCATTCCTTGGTTTCAAAGCAAGCATGCCACACAATTAAGTTTCCTGCTGCTGTTAATGGAGACAGTGGTTCTCCAAAGAGGAAAAGGCCTCACTGAACAGTCCAGGCTGGCCTGGAACTTCAGTCTTCTTGCCTAATTTCTCAAGTGCTGAGGCTGTAGATGCGAGCTATGCCACGTAACAGCTGAGTTTGTTTGTTTGTTTGTTTATTTGTTTGTTTATAAAAACAAACCTCCATATTATTTTTGGTTTCAGATGTGGATTAGTTACATTTTATTTATTTTTTTAATTATTTAATTTATTTGCATTGGTATTTTGCTTGCCCGTATGTCTGTGAGAGGGTGTCGGATCTTCTGGAACTAGAGTTACAGACAGTCGTGAACTGTCATGTGGGTGCTGAGAATTGAACTCAGACCTCTGGAAGAACAGGCAGTGCCCGTAACTGCTGAGCCATCTCTCCAGCTCCCGTACAGCTTAATTTATTTTTATAAATAAATATCTAGCCTTTTAAAAGAGTTGTAAAGATATATTCTATTTTTTTAATTGTATGTATTGTGAGAATGTATACATGGGTGTGCAGGTGACCCCTGAAGCCAGGGGCATCAGATCTCCCTGAAGCTGGAGTTTCATCTGTTGCAGTGAGGTGCATTCTGGGAACCTGACTCAGGTCCTCTGCAAGAGCAGCATGCACTCTTAACTGCTGAGCCACCTCCCCAGCCCCTATTAGTGGGTTTTTGAGATATGGTCTCATGACGTGGGTCAGGCTGGCCGCAAAAGGACAGCAATTCTCTTGCTTCTACCTCCCCAAGTGCCGGAATTACAAAGTGTGAGCTGCCATGCAGGTTAGATTGCTTCTCTTAATACAGGGACCGGTGGCATCTTCACAGATGACCACATGAGCGCTTAGGTGGAAGTGTTGTAAGAGGGATGAAGGAAGGCTGGTGAGCTAGAGGGATTGGCAAGAGAAACCTGCCTCCTTGCCTGTGTGTCTGCGGAAGCCTTGGAGTTGGTCCTAAAGGGAGGCTCCAGGCTAGGGCATCCCTGTCTGCCTACCTCACAGGCTCTGGCTGCACCTGCCCTCGGTATCTGTCCTGTCATCTCAGCTGGCACCATCGATGCTGGAATCAAATGTTCCATAGCCTGCTGGCCATAGCCCTGCACTAGATCCCAATGTCCTGGCTTCTCTCACCACCTGGGCGTCCTCTGACTCGTTCGCCCCCCTTCCAGGACTCAGCATTCTAGCAGGGTCTTTTCCCTGCCTTTGCTCACTGCCTTGTCTCCGTTGCCATGGCTGGGCTCGGCAGGGGCCCCAGGTTCCTGGTATGTACTGCCCTTATCCGTGGGCTTCCTTCATGTCCATGAAGCCCCATGAAGATGGCTTGTGCTGATTTCCAGTGCCTGGTCTGGCCTGGCCACAACAAAGCCTTCTAATGTTATGGGCTGAAGCATCAGTCTGCTCCACACGTCCTTAGTGCCTACGGGGAATGGTGGCATTTACCCAGGGATGTGGATGGATACCATGGTGCTGGGTAGAGGGACAGGTGTGGGTGAGTGGGGAGTCACAGATTTTGGGGTGTGGGTAGACTTTGAGAGGCAAGCATATCCGGTCTTTCTCCACACTGTGTTCCCAAAGCCTGCACATCCTAGTCTCACACGGCATCAAGGCAACAGGTGACCGGAAAAAAAAAAAAAAAAAAAGCAACACCTGGCTTCTGGAGCCTGCTCAAGGGAAGCCTTGCTCTTGGCTGCCTCGTCCCCCGGATGGTTCACACACAGTAAGGCACACAACGTCTTACAACCCTTCTCCTTCCAAGTCCCAGGTCTGGCTGCCATGCTTCTGAGGCCAAATCTCTTCAGATTCCCTTGGGTCTTGCGTAGAATGTGTAAAAAGGTGTAAGTCTTGTTCTTGGCCTAACTCACTGAGACTCTGTGAAAAGTGTCTTTGCAGATGTACCAACTCAGGGAAATCCTTGAAGGGAGGCAATTCCTGCCTTAGGGGCGACAGGCCAGGAGCAGGGCCGTGAGCGAGGCACACACGAAATGGCTAGCACGTGTGTTCTCCTGAGATTTCTACAAGAAACACGGCCGCATTATCTCTGGAAGACCCACTGTAGACCTCTGACCTCTAGCACTCAGAGAACGTACCAGCTGCTTGAAGCCACTTGAGCTTGTGGTAATTTGTTAGAGTGGCAACAGGAAACTATACAGCTGGCTGCCCTAGGACTTTACCCAGAGCGTAGTATGGCATTCGGAATTTATATATATTTTTTGAAACAGTTCGCTCCCACAGCTTTCTTCTATGCCAGTGTCACGATGCATCAACAATGCAAACACAGACAGACAAGTCTCCAGCCAGGAAGCCCGCTGGCAAACCTCACACACCGGTCAGAGCCACGCGAGCTGTGTCCTTATGCCCTCGCCAGGGCCAGAAAGGAGAAGGCGTCTCAAATGCAGCTCAAGTGATGCGAACAAAGACAAGAGATCAGCCGGGTGCCTGGGAGGGGCCCTGGTCACCCCTCTGCACACAGCTGCACACACCCCGCTGCTGGTGGTGTGGCTCTAGAAAGCTGTCTCAGGACACTGCAGCCTCTAAAAAGGAGGTGGGGGAAGAGTGGTAGAGAGGAGGCCACCCAAGGTGAGGCTGGGAGATGTTCCCAGGGCCGAGGGACAGAACGGCAGGAGACTAGCTTGTCTGGGTGAAGGGAAGGCGGAAAGTGTCCTTGACTCCCTGGACCCTGACCCTAGAGAAGGGAATTTAGGATCCTTTTTAGAGAAAAAAGTCCCTTATGTACTTTTCAAAAGATCACTTCTCTCTTTGGAACTTATTAAATACATATGGAAGCACACATCTGACTATTCAACTTCCAAAGTGGTCAAAATGGCACCAACTAGCTCTGTATAAAATTGTACTGCCCCTGCCAGTACCATGATCCTATAGGTCATTATGTGTATACCTAGGGGCTCTTTCATGTTTATTAGTCAATATCCTATATTCCAAGGAAATAAAGAAATCAGGTATATGCACAGGGATACACACACACACACACACACACACACACACATACACACACACACACAGACACACACACACACACACGCACACACACACACATCCCTCCATGGTCACAGGACCCCTGGAAGTTGGGCAAATGACCATTCGAGTGCTAGGCCAATGAACTCAGGAGGAGAAAATCAGGGGTTATGACCTAGCTGTTCCGCAGCAGCTTGGACACTGTGTGGCCTATGACATAGGGTATGAGTCCCCACCGCTCAGTGGGATAGGTAGCTGGCTGGTCTGCAGTAGGGACATTTCAAGAGCTATCCAGAGTCTGTATATATTAGCTTCCAGAGAGAGAGCAGTGTCCTAGCTCTAGAGATGGTCTCCTCTGCTGCCCCCTGGTGGGAACACACAGCCGGGCATCTTCCAGAGACTAGTCTAACAGGTCACCAGGCCCCAGTCACACGGTTTCTGTTGTTCCATAAATTCTTCTAGACACGTAACTGTAGGAGATGCTCTGCCTAACGACAGGGACTCCTTGCTTGATTTCACACCCTCTACACGGCTGGACCGGCGGCCATCTGTCAAAGCAGATGCAGGGCAGGCCAACGTGCTCAGAGCCCCACTCCGTTTGTTTCCTGCCGTCGCGGGAACTGCGGGCTCCTGTTCTATAGAGCAGGCTTGCAGCTGTAACCTCATGTCTCCTTAAACTCTAGCAGACGCTAGTGACAGGACTCACGTCCCGCTGGCAGCTTGATTACTGAACCCGTGTGCCTACAGCTCATTCCTTCTTGTCCCTTTGCTGTTCTCGCCGGTAATTATTCCCCCAGAGGACGAGCCTCGGGTTCTGCCTGAGAGGAAAATGTCAGCGCTGAGACATCTTTGACAGCCTCAAATTTCTTAATGGCAAAGTGAAGAACCAAAAATTGCTTTCATTACTCTCTGCTCCCCGGCATCCTAGCCACCCCACTGGGGCTTGCTCCGACTTTATGGGATGAACGAGTAAACAATTCTTTATTCAAATGGCTTCTATTAAAAACAGCCTCTTGGCTTACGCTTTCATTCTCTCTGGCAACTCTCAGGACACAGGGAATTTACTTACACATTTTTCTCTGCCAGATGAACGGAAGGGGTCTAAAGACCTCTTGGCTGCTACACACATTAACTGTCCCTGCTATAACCACCGTGATAAGTGGTGCCCAGATAGAAAACCTCATTTTCTTATGGAACCAGCTTGCTTTGTTGTTGGAAGATTTCGAGTGATTGAATAAAAAACAAAAGTGTGTGTGTGTGCGCGCGTGCGCTTGTGTGCATGTATACACACATACACACACACACACATACATATGTGCATATACATATAGCTTACTTCTAATGAGAAACTGGAATCTCTTTCCTTTTTACCTTTTGCTGGTTGAAGTGGTTTTGCTTTCTAGGGAGATCCAACACATGACGACTTTGTCAGCTACAGTGATGGCCCGTGTGATGGCCTATGTGTGTGATGGCCATCTCTCTCTCCTCTTTTCTATTCCACTCATTTCCCATTTCCTGCCTCACCAAATCTCGTCGACTGGCATTAACTGCCTCCATGGACTAGTGACATCTTTTATCCAGTAATTCATCTTTGTTCGGGTCAAATATATGTTTTATGCAGAGATGTTGCATAAATGACCCACGGCAGACATTTGGTAAGTGGTAGTTGCCATTGTAAGTGAGGAGGAAGTAAAAGAAAGCCCACGTTGGGATGCAGGCTCCTTTCCATGAAGGATGCTTTACTCAGTGCCTGCATCAAATGAATGACATGGAAGCTTCCTAAACCATGAGCAGCTACCTTTCCTCCCAGTCTGCCCTTGGACGGAAGCTACAAGCCAGCAGAGTGGACCCTGGGAGAGTGTGAGGTGAGGCCCCACGTCAGAGTGAGACAGGCGCAGAGGGACTTTGGCCTCTCTACTTCTAGCACATTCGGACAAAGGCTTTCTCTCTCCCCTCTGTTTCACATATGGAGCTGAGCACAGGACTTTGGAATTTGGAAAGTGGGCCCACGCCAGAACACAGAGTGCTGACAGGGTTCCCAGGGCACACCAAAATCTGACTACCAGTAACTCCAGGACCTGAGGGAAAAACCTGCTTCCAAGACTGTCTGCTCTTATCTTCAGGTTATAGTTGGGGGATGGGAGGAACAGGAGAGAGGGAGAAAGGGGCGTGAGAGATGTCACTACCGCGGACGGCCAATCTAGAGTATCTGTCTGCCTGCGGGTCTTGGTTTTCTGTTTCATTTCCCACAACATCACCTGTGCCACATGTGGGTGTCAGGGTCTCATCAAGCAAACTTAACCCTCCTTCTGCCTCTTCTAGGAAGATGCTAAGTGCAGAAAGGAGCAACCCAGCACCTCTCTACCTGGGGTGAGCACACAGCCACGTCCTCTCCAGGTGCTTTGAGATGTGGATTGTGTACACAGCCCGCCTGAGTTCTACAGTCTGCTGTGAGCGAGGAGGCTTGAACAGAAAGGGTAACATTCTCTAGTGATCACTCTCCTGTTAATACTGAGAACAGCTGTCACAGTTGGGCCCTAGTAAGGAGACCTGGATGCATAGGGAAGGGAGGAGCTAGCAGACGTCTGGACACCCCCTCACCGTGGATTCCCACGGGGCTTGTAAGAGGTAAGAGAGGTAAGAGAGCCTCCACCCCATGCTCAGGCCTGGGATGTGTCCCCTCCAAAGGAGACATTCTTCATCATGCCCTCCCTAGACCATCCCCTAAGTATGAGCTGCTCGGCCCATGTTGTTTTCCTTGCCCACCCACCACGCTTGTGGGCAAGCAGAAAAAAATGGTCACTAGCCATAATACCGGAAGTGTATACAGGCATGAGCCCAAAGCAAAGAGGAGCTCATCCTTGGGTCTGTCTCTCCACTACGGTTGGCACTTCTCAAAATGCATTTCCTCTACCAAACAGCCTTTATTTTTTAAGTGACAGCACTGAAGAATGTTGGAGCGTCAAGCGTCCACACTGTCGATTCAGAGCATTTTTAAAACTGTATAAACACCTTGAATTTCATGGGTATGGCCTCTCCACGGATAACACCCTTCAGGGAGGGAGGGAGGGAGGGCTCCCTGGCTGTGCTGTGGCTGTAACGGATACCGCAATTCTGGCTTCTACCCAGGAAACTTAAGAGAACACAACAAAGTACCAAATTGCCACTCTTTAAGAAACAGGTACAATGTGGCGGGGGACCCAAACATGGCCGTCACATTTACTCCCCAGCATGCTGAGTCATTTGTTCAGCCATTAGTGAGAGAGACCTGGCGGGGTGACCATTATTTTCTGCCACCCAGCCCATCCCCTTCCCCAAACAGGACCAACACAGAAGTAGGTTAGGGGCCCAGATGCAACCAGGCTCGGGTGCAAATGATGGTGATAAAGGTTAAACAAAATAAAGTCTGCCTTCTGAGGCAGAGAAGGCTGTGAGGATGGTGACGCCATGGAAGAAGCGGTGAGTTGTGCCAGACACATGTAATGCCAGGAAAGGGAGAAGTGAAAAATCGCTGGTTACCTCTCTCTGAGTCCGGGAAGGCATGAGGGAAGAGCAGAAACAGCAGGTTAGCATCCACACTGCATCCAGTCTACAATAGCAGCGATCAGCACCGGCATCCCTCCGGATTCCCCAACTCGGTAGCCATAAATAGCCTTTCTGTGCTTATTTTAGCTGAGCCCTACCACCCAGAAGAGTGTATTTCGAGCCACCGTACGATGAAGCCAAGAGTTGCCAGCTGAATTTGCAGAGGCAACAGATCAGCCGGGGGAGGTAACCATGCTTAAAATATCACCGTCAAATACAGGAGGCTGTTTGCAGGGAAACACTGGCAGGGAGCTAGGGAATGTAGCTTCACTCTCCAGCCCCAGCTTCTCACAATTAAAAAAAAAAAAAAAAGGAACCAACAAACATACAGGACCGATGAGGCAGCTGCAGCCTTACCTGCTTCACAGCACCTGGACATTCTATTAGAGCTGCGGCCATGACGCCCAGGTGCTTTAGTGAAGCCCTTAGGGGGTGACGGGGAGAGGCATGGAGCAGAAGTGGGACAGGAAGGAGACAGGACATGAAAACTTCCAGGTTGTGGGTACAGAGCAGTGCCAGAGAAGGGGTACACATACAGAGAAATGCTAGAGAAGGGAGGAAGGGAACGCAGAAGGGAGTTGGGAGCATGTGTGTGGCAGGGACAGGGGGAGGTGGAGACCGACGGATGGACAGGCAGACAGATGGACAGACACTACAGCAGCAAGTTTTGAGTTTCATTCTCAGAGCTACCCTGAGTTGCCAGTCGACCCTAGAGATGTCACTGAGTCCTCCATCCCTCTCTGCTGTGAGCCGCAGGACAAAAGGGCGCAAAGACAGCGTCCTCTAAGTGACACAGGCCTTCTGTGCACCAGCATTCTGAGGAGGCCGAGGGCTGGATAGCTAAGCCATGAGAAGAGACGCAGGGACCTGCTCCCTCCTACACACCAGCCCTGCAGCTGTTGTCACCCGGGCCAGCAGGGCCCTGAGGATGGTAGTTAAAATGTAGTCAAGTACACCAGACGGTGAGCTAGGAAGGTGGAGGGAGCCATCACACTCCACCTCAGAACGATTACCACTGGGGGCTGGGATGTGTGCTGTGCCCACAAACCCAACTGGAAGTTGCAAGGTCTCAGATGAAAAGCCATGAAAAAGGTTTGAGTGCATTTAAAAACTGGCACTGTAAGAAGGCGCTGAGGTAGGCTAGGCGGTGGTGGTGCACGTCTTTAATCCCAGCACTTGTGAGACAGAGGCAGGTAGACCTCCGAGTTTGAGGCCAGCCTGGTTTACAGAGCCAGTTTCAGAACAGCCAGGGATAACACAGAGAACCCCGTCTTGAAGCACTCCCCCTCCCCCTCCCTGCAAAGAGGCTGAAATAACCTAGCACACAAATTGTTACCTTGGAGGGGAAGATTACGGAGGATTTTTAGTCAGCATATCTATATGAATAGTATACAACAGGCACAAATGCATTTTAAAAATCTATCTCCATATTCCTGGAAAATCACTGTCATCACCATAGGCCAAGTGCTAGCATTTATGACTACAATAACACACTCTATCTAGACACTGAGCTCTGGTGTCATATGGTCTGTGCAGGCCTTACCAGCAACCTGACAAGGTCATTAGTACGGTGTTCTTGGACACAGGAGAGAACAATTTCAAAGAGTTTGAGGAACTTGGCCAGCAAACCAAGACAGTGTTTGTGACTGCAAGTTTTTCTTGGCCTGCCTTTCAGGCTGAACAAGTTTGCTTAGGGTGGGGCCAAAGGGCTTGACAAGGAATCTGGGTTCTTGGAGGCTCAGGGAGC
>OU015747.1:5025143-5036801 GCA_907169655.1 Acomys percivali | reverse complement strand
GGATGTTTCTTAGACTCACTGGATGTTCCTTGGAATATTGCCTGCGGCTGAGGTTCCTCTGTACTGTCCCTGCCCTGCTAGCAAAGGCAATCTTTTAAGAAAAATATTTACTTATTATAATTTATTCACATTATACCCCGATTGTTATCCCCTCGCTCTTATCTTCCCGTTCCCACCCTCCTTCCCTCTTCTGCGCTATTTACCTCAAATCGTGAGCATCAGAGCTCATGTCAGAGGCCGTTTCCACTCCCCCTCCGCCCCCCAACACACACACACACACGTGGAGCAGGAGCTGTCCATCCGCTACATCTGAACAGGGGGTCTAGGTTTTCTGCTTGCATTGCCCTTAGTTGGTGCATCAGTTTGTGCAGACACCCCCCCCGCCCCATCTAGATCTCCCAGCCTTGATGGTCCCTGTGGAGTTCCTGACCTCTCTGGGTCCTTCTATCCACCCACTCTTTCATACAACTCTCAGCGCTCTGTCAAGGTAACTTTCTTTAGTTCCATGATGCTCTAGAGTCTCAGACAAAATGCATTCCTAACATGTCCTTATGGTCAGTTTCTTTTTTTAAGAATAACAACAACAACAAAATGTTCTTTAGGAAGAACAAGCAAGTGATGTTTCCTTGATTCAAAATGATTTACAGCAAAAAGCTTTTAATTTCTCACCCTTCACAGATGCCTATGTCTGGTGTATGACAACTTTGCCCAGCAGCCCTAAATCTAAAGACTTAGAATAGGAAGTTTCTTCTGAATGTAGCCTTGGCAAGGGACTCATTTGAACAAAAAACACCAGCACGCAGCTCTGTGCTTCCCCCTGCAGAAAGAACTGGGGAACGTCTAAATAGAGTTAATTCTTTGGAGGCTTAAGAGATACTGCCTGCTCTAAGTATTGAAGTAAAACCAGCCATAAGTAGAGATGTTAGGGGAGTGATGAAATGCCACTCAGACACCCCAAAGAGTCCCAGCCAGCAGCAGCTGCTCTACCACTCAGTGCCCTCACGAGAAACAACATCAACACCACCACCACCAACACCAACACCCATCAGCCCAGAGCTGGGCTGTTACACAAGATGAGAGTGGAGGAGGCTAAATTTAGTCGCCAGTAAGCCTACCCCCTGCTCGGTGGGAAGCATCAGGCCCGGAGGTCAGTTCCAGCAGAGTCGCTCACCAGGGCTGCCCTGAGCAGCACGCACCTGCCGCAGCCCCTGGGAAAAACAAACGCAGGAAAACTGGCCATGCTTTCCTTAATGTAACCTGAAACAACAGAACTACTTGGCACGCGCAACCGGCATTCTTGAAAATTCCTGAAAGACAAAAGAAACAGCACGCCAGAGTGGCACAGTATATATAGTATGTTCTCTGGAAGAGGATATCATCATTTGTGCCCTGGCCGAGCCATTTCCTACTCAAGCAATAACACAGCTGTCCCTTTCTCACACCCTGAGCTCACAAGGAGGTTTCTGCTACACCCTGCTTTGGTCCACTGCTGTGGAACCTATACACGTGCTTTTCTTCATTACTGTGGGTCGTTGGACCCTCTGGGCACAGAGTCACCATCACTCACATGACAGTGAACTATGATGAGTTCACTGGTTTTTCGAGACAGGGTTTCTCTGTGTAGCCTTGGCTGTCTTGGACTTGCTTTGTGGACCAGGCTAGCCTCGAACTCATATCAGTCCACCTGCCTCTGCCTCCTGAGTGCTAGGATTAAAGGTGTGTGCCACTGCGCCTGGCCAAGTTCACTGTCTTACACCTGCTATTGCACCTGAAAGTCCATTCTCCTGCCAAGCTTCACAGCCTTAGTAACTGACTTTGCTCTTGGTTGGGGCCCTTGGTTTCTCCAACTCCATCTGTAACATGGACAAACCAGTAGGACACACATCTTAACAGCTGGGGGCTTTATGTCTGAGTTGATCAACAGAGAGCTCCTGAGCTATCGTGGATGGTGGTGTGAATTTGATGTGAATCTATGGGGGCGGGGTGTCAAGAAAGGCAGGTCTGCCCCACCATAACTTGCTTTGAATCATGACCTCTTTTGTGACCTGAAGAGACAGTCCATAAGGAGGGCCTGCATCGCAATTTTTACGTTCAGTTCTAGAGGGGCACGGAGCTGAAAAGGTCCAGCAAGGCCCTGCAGAACCTCCACCTTGCTGGTGGAAAAAAAACAAACAAACCTCAGAACTGAAATGCATAACAAGTTTATGCAAATTTCCCATCTGGTTTCTGGCAAGATTCACATGCTTCCTTCCCTACAGCTGAGGATGACAGAAACACCTGCCCTGAGCCACGGATGCCACCGTCCTTTCCACCGTCCTACGTGCTCCTGCTACAGGCCAGCCCCAGTGGCAGCCATTAGCTGAAACAGGAGAGTGTGACTGAGGATTTGCTGTGGGGTAGAGATATTAAAATTCAAGGCACATTCTTCTCAGCAAAGGGCGTCTAATGATACCAGCGAGAAGACACAACAGTCAGCAGGCAGCTCACTGTTTAGAGGACATACTCTGAAAAGCAGCCATGAGCCCTGAGTGCTTTTTTTTCCTTCCCTCCGAAAAAGTCCATGCTGTGAGGAGTTGAGGGGTCCCAGCTCCCCTTTGTGTGGCGTTACAGACCAGAAGTGAAACACAGAAATCTGCCTCTCTGACGAAATTTAACATTTAGTTTCCAAGACACCGGTAACTCACTCTATGCTACAGTTTGGAGGGAAAAGTGTGAGATCATTAAGGAATACAATTATGTAGATTATACATGAACACTGAAGGCATGGCTTCCTTTCTGAAAGCAGAGACCATAAAACAGAGGCACATGCTTCTATCTGATAGCATAGAGAAATGCCTGTTGTAGGAAAGACGGCAGCTCTCCTAACTGTGCCAAGAAGTGCCTGGAATGTTAAAGTCTCTGGCAAGGACCAAGACAAAACTCCTGGTAAAAAAAGAAAAAGAGGTGACGCGCTGAGCATGTGACTCGGCGACACTATGCTTAGAGAGTGGAAAACAAACACAAAACCCAGGAAGCAAAGCCACGCTGTGCCTGAGGGTGAGTTCCCTCAGCTGTACACCTGGCTATCTAGAGAGTCTCTTTTGGGTAAGTCATGCCTTCAATCGCTTTTTGGGTTTCCAAGGTAACTTGGGGCTCTCACTATATAGCCGGACCTCGTTTCTTTGGGTAGATGGGAGGAATGTTAGGGTAAATTAGACATCAAATGGGTTTTGTCATCTCCCACTTAGATGCAAGTATTCCTGGCAATCTATAAATTCAATAGTGTCTAAAGAACATTAGACAGCATTAGAAAGAATAATAGTTCCTGCTGCTGAAAGAAGCACAGGCAGTCTTGTGGGGCATGTTTTATAAATGGGAATCCAAGGTCTGGAGAACTTCAGCAAACCTGCTGTAACCCCACAGCTGGCAGATGGTGATCTCTGAGTCTGGGCTGCACTTTCCCGAGCTCACCCTTACCCTGTCCCCATTCTCTGTGTCCCGTGGGAACCTGGCACCAAGCACGCTCTCATTAGGTGACTTGGCTTACATCCCCTCTCCTGCAGGAGGCGTGGCCTTAGTTTTGTGACTGTTCTCTCTCCTTCTTCCTCTGCTCCTTCCTCCTTTTCCGTCTCTTGTTTCTCCCTGTCTCTGGCTCGCTCTGTCCAGACCAGACTACGGTTCTTCACTGCTGATGCCAACAACAGTAATTAACTGCTGCGTTTGGCTTAAGCTTCCTTCCTTCTTCTCCCATTACGCCCCAGGCTACAATCACCCCCAAAGTCCCTGCCTTCCCAACCCTGCAACCCCGGGCTCCCAAACATACCGGTCTCTTCCTATTTTGGAACTTTGTCTACTGCCCATCGCCACGCGTTCTGTGCAGGTCCCCCTTGGTCACTATGGCCTCCAACAGGCTCCACTGTCCCCACTTAAGAGCTAACTTGAACCGTATGAATGAATGGCTCATAAGTTCTCCCCCCATGTCCTACAACCAGAAAATAAAGTCGGTGCGAGCGAAGCCTTTCCGGCTGGCGTGGGGCAGGCAGTCAGCAGCCCTTCGGAATGAATGAATAGCTGAATTGAGGGCTGCTGAGAAGCCTGGGAACTCTGCCTCCCGGCTGGCTGGATTGCTTCTTCTCTTACCGTTATTCATCACAGACGGTCCTTTAAAAATGACATAGGTTCATATTACAGTTTCATGTCATCTGAAGTCATGTTAAGAAGATGGGCTGGAGAGATGGCTCAGTGGTTAAGAACACCGTCTGCTCTTCCAAGAGGTCCTGAGTTCAGTTCCCAGCAAACACATGGCGGCTCACAACCATCCAGACTGGGACCTGATGCCCTCTTCTGGCCTGTAGGCGTATGTGCAGATAGGGCACTCATATACATAAATAAATAAGTCTTAAAAAACAAAAGGAGGAAGAGGAGGAGGGGGAGAAGAGGAAGAAGAAAAAGACGACGACGACACCCCCACTTCACTGCAGCGGGCAGGAGCTGAGCTCTCGGAGGCTCATTAATCTCCTGTGACTATCAGAAAGCAAAGCGCACCTGTGCTCCTATTAGCTCCAGCAACATTGACAACAATGTTTCTAGGGTCCTTAACCAGATTCCTTCTTTGGGACATTTGTCTAAATGAAAAATAGTTCCTCTGCTCCTACAAATACACAACACATACATATAGATTGCTATCAAGATTTATTGGCTCCACAGATAATTTTCTTTATGTTTGTGTTCTGAGAAATAAACTTTAGCTTGTGACTCAGGGGAAAGACCCAAGATAACACGCGTGCTGAAAGAGCAGATGGCGGAAAGCTATGGGAGATCCCGAGAGTGTCCCTGGATAGGCATGGCACCCCGGCAAGAGTCACTCTGATAGTGTGACGTGTTTATGTTCTTCCTATATAGTAAGTTTACTATTTTTAAGCTGCGTGTGTGTGTGTGTGTGTGTGTGTGTGTGTATGCGCGCACGCGCACACATGCGTGATATGTGTCCGTGTGTGCGGAATCAGAGAACAACTTGTAGGAGTTGGTTTTCTCCTTCCGCTATGCGGGCTCAGGGGTTGAATTCAGATCCCATGCATGCATGCATGCGTGAGTGTGTGTGTGTGTGCGTGCGCGTGTGTGTGTGTGTACACGTGCTTGCACA
Source organism: Acomys percivali (assembly GCA_907169655.1). Lineage (NCBI taxonomy): Eukaryota > Metazoa > Chordata > Mammalia > Rodentia > Muridae > Acomys > Acomys percivali. The sequence continues at coordinate 5,031,679 of OU015747.1, read as the reverse complement.
CCGTTTCTAGTATGGGAATGTGCACACAAATGCATACATACATTTTTGGGAGGTAGCTATACTTGAGGTTTGGCTTGGAGCCTTGAACAGGCTAGAAATGGGCCTCACTCTCAAGCTGTTTCCCTAGTCTTCCGTTTGAGTTAGGTGCTAAATTGCTCAAGCTGTCTTTGAACTTTGGATCTTCCTTTCTCAGCCTCCCAGAGTGCTGGGATTATAGGCCTCTATCACTAGACCTGTCCTTAAAGTAAATCAAATCAAATCAATCAATCAAACAAAATCAATATATCTTAAGATAATAAAAACTGCAGTGCTGTCGATGCGTCACTTCAGTTTTACTGCCTGAGTTGGCTGTTTTGTTAATTGTCTGCAATGTTGCTATATGGTAATTCAAACAGGCATAGCATGCTAAGAAGAAGTGTGAGCTTAAACAGCCTGTCCCGCAGAAATTCTCTTTGGAGAGGGTTTTACAGAACTAGATAAAGGAGACTGAACCTTCTAACTTCCCACAGGACTTCATTTCAGCTTCACTGTGGCGGCTTCTTCTTCTCCTCCTCCTCCTCTTCCTCCTCCTCCTTTTTAAACTCATGTGGTCTCAGATCAGGGCTTAGCAAGTAAGCCTTCTACAAGGGTATTTCAAATGTATGGAACCCGTGACATCAAGCCTGTAGCTGTAGGCTAAGGCTGTATTTGCTATGGGCAAGGCAGCTTAGCTATGCAGAGGATCACACACCAACTGCTTGGCCTCTGCCCGAGACGCCTGTGACCCCTGACCCCTGTCCTAGACGGCCTGACGCAGCAGCACAATGCACGAGGCAGGCAAGCATGAGCTGAATAATTTGTAGAGCGCCCAGTGCAAAACAGAAGCATACAGCTGCCTAAGAAAATCATTCAACGTTTCAAGATGGTATCTGATCCTAGCTTCACCAAAGGGAAGAGAAAAATCAGGATGGTACCAGCAGATCAGGTATGGCGCCTGGTGGCAGGGTGAGGCAGGAGGATAATTCTTATTAGAGAGAGACTCCAGAACTGGCTGGCCACTATTCCAACAGGGCACTAGCTCATTTTGGGTGACTATAACAAAAATACCAGAGACTGGGTACTTTTCACAGAAAAGAAGTGTATTCAACTTACTAGAGGCCTAGGAGCCTTGCTCCAACTCTGCTCTGGGGTGACAGTCTTTGGCTACACTGAATACGGTGACGGTACCACAGGGTAAGCATAGGGTCACTTGGCAGAACAGGAAGCCAAAGAGATTTGGGAGAGTTGCTGGGCTCCCCTCTAAAACTCAGCTCTCATGAGACATCCCTGCACTAATAACTTACAGGACGCTGCCTCGGGACCTAATTTATTTACACTGGAACCTAGCTCTTAAAGGCCTGTCACCTTAACATCAGCCAAGCAAGGACCAAGCTTCCAGCACATGAACCTTGGGGGATGACCTCAAGGTTCAACTATCATTAAGAACCAAAATGTAGGAAGAGGAGAATCTCCAGTTTGTAAATCCTCCAGACTCCAAAAAAAGTCCAGGTGTGGATTATAGCTCAGTGGTAGACACAAAGCCCTGGGGTCAATGCCAGTCTCTGTCTCTGTCGTTTTTTTCCTTATCTTTGTCTGTTGGTCTGTCCTTCCTTTCTCCCGCTTCCCCTCTCTCCTTCTACCCCCCCAACAAATACCAAGAAAAAAAAAAAAAACACATTATAGTAACCCTACATACCCATCCTGAAAGACAGTATCCACATGGATCTTTAATTCAGTCATTTTTTTTTTAATGTCCTAGCAGGCTGTGACTCTTAGAGTCTGTCAATGGGGTAGATATGAAGACGAGAACACAGCAGACCCTCGGAAACAGCATGTGCAGGTAGCTCGACAAATAGATGTGTACTCCAACATGACAGAATCAGGCCAACTCGGCCCCTATTGACAACTGTGCTTTTGGCAACTGCTTTCTGCTTTCCTTCTATCATAATTATTTCAACTGTCATAATTTATTCATCCCCCGACAAGCTTATAACTTGTAGGGTAACCAGCCCAGGCTTCCAGATCAGGAAGGCTGGCAGCCCTACACACTCCTGCCCCTTCCCCGCTGCTAGCACTCTGACTGAAGATATATTATTTTTGTATCCATATAGTTTTGCAAAACTAAAATTACTCTCGAGACCCATGTTTCCTGTCACAGGTGCCCTCAGCTTTTGGGTTCACAATTCTGTAGTAAATAGGAGATGACAGGGAAATCTCTTCAGCAACTAAATACAAACTGCCCTCACTTAAAGTGACTCAACTTGACCATTTTTACAGCTTCCTGAAGGTGGGAAAGTGATAAAACCAGTGGAAACTGTACTTTGAATTTTGATCTTTTCTCGGGCTACCAATACTTGGTACAAAGGTCTCTTGCGATGTTGGGCAGTGAGCCGTGGCTCATAGTAGGCCATGTGATCAAGAGAAAAAGGAACTAGCTGTACAACGTGTTGGTTTGCTAGGCCACAATGTCACTTATGGGCTTTAATGGCATTTTATACTTATAATATTTTCAATTTACCAGGGGCTCATAGGGATACAAGCCCAATTTAAGACAAAGAACCTCTGTATTTTATTTCCCCGTTTTTTCACATACATAGAAATGATCCTTGTAGCTCCCCAAATGCTACCGAATTTTCTGCAAGGATGCTATGGGAGTCCAGTCTTTTCATCTGACATACCTACAGAAGAGTTTTAATTATCTGTTAATAGAAATATAGAAAGTGGGAAACCATCATGGTTTCTTGTAAAACCAGGAGCAAAGGCGAATAATTTCATATGTAGGTTTAAGTCTCTCTCTCCCCCCACCTAATTTTGAACCCCCTTTATTTTTAATCAAGAGCAGAGAGGGGAAAATGCTTGAGGTCTGATAACAAGTAGAAAATGACAGTCAAGAACGCTGGAGGGTAAAAGTGTCCTGGAAAACTAGTCAAATGCCTAAGAGTCCACTGAGCTGCAGGAGACACACTGCAGGAAACAACAAAATGAAGTCAAGGTCTTGACATAGCATACATTTGAAGTGAGTCACTCCACTGCTTAATAACTCTGCCCTTGAACAATCATTACTTCCATTAACATGTATTCCCCACAGAAATAACCAAGGGACGCAGCTCACCGCCTTCCCATATCTTCCACATCCAACCTGTCAGTTCACTCTCTAGAGCATCTCTTCACCCTGGCTGTTTCTCTTTATGCCCTCTGCCGTGTACTGATGCCAGCTGGACCAGGACTGTCTGCCTGGACCCTTGGCTCCCAGTATCCTTTCTGACAGCCCTCTCCAGAATCTTCTTGTATGAAGTAGATTAGATACTGGCATTCTCCTGCTTACCACTTTTCAAGAGGTCTTGTGACGATAGAAACAAAAGTCAGATCTGCAACTACCAATCGAGGGCCCTGTGTGATCTTATTCCCACACACACAGACACGGTCTCCTTATTCCTCATTCGTCATCCTGGCCTTCAAGCCCAACTCAAGCCTGATCTCTGAGGGTGGGCTGCCTCCTGGTAGCCCCTCCCCACTGACCTACCGTCTGTTATGCCACACTGTTGACTGTCTTCAAGAACGCCTAAGTCTATGTGATCTTGCATCCAGAACGGTTTTTCCTGTGCGCCTTTGAGCACAGGCTGTCCCAATCTCAGTGTGCTTCCTCAAGTGTCTGACTCACAGACTTCCTACAGCTGCCAAACAGATTAACCTACAGATTACAAGCATCAAGATGATTACAGGCAAACTCTAAAGCAGACACTGGAGAATTGCTATCTACATTTGTTCACTGCTATATCCAAAAGCTCAGTATTTTATGAGACACAGGTACCATGCTAGGGCACAAGAGCCAATGGCCTAAGAACTCAAAAAAAAAAAAAAAAAAAAGTCACAGTTTGTGTTTAACATAGATGTTTAACAAAGAGGAAACCATGCTTCCATTCAGTCTACTGGAGCTCGAGTTGGTGGGAGACCAAAAATCCAGACAAATGTGGGTCCCCACCCTGAAACTCATCCCAGCATACTGGGGACTGTGGGAGATATAAGGTTTGCTCAGTCAGTGGTGCACAATGGAATTAATTTTTCCCATGGTTTGTTCAAGACGAAAGCTGCAAGGTGACAGTAAGAGACCGAACGCCTGGTAGTTTCCGTATCAGATGAGAATCATCACGCTGAGTGAACAACGCTGCTGCTCACAGCCTTAGCGCTCGGCTCTGGTTCTGCTCACAGCCTTGGTGCTTGGCTCTGGTTCTGCTCACAGCCCAGGCTGCTCTGAGGAGTCTAAGACTGGTGTAGGAAGTTCAAGACTGAGAAACCCATGGACCTGGCTGGCATCTCCCAACCCCTTCCCTGGGTGGCACCACCTGTTTTCACCCACAGCCCTGGCAGCCTCAGCTCACCTCTCAGGGCACAGCAGTCAGGCCTCAGGGTCTCCTTACTCTCCAGGTATGTTTAGAAGACCTAAAATAGGCTCCATGCCAGCCCAGGGGGAGCCCCAAGAATGCAAGGAGGCACCCCCTATGCTTAGCACTCCATCCCAGAGACTAAGGCTCAGCATGCTGAAGTTCAATAAATGTTTGCTAAAGAAATAAATGACTCCCCCACTATTTATATGCTACAAGAACTAAAAATAATATGGTCATTCTTTTTTTTTTTTTTTTGGTTTTTCGAGACAGGGTCTCTCTGTGTTAGCCTTGGCTGTCCTGGACTCACTTTGTAGACCACGCTGGCCTCGAACTCACAGCGATCCGCCCACCTCTGCCTCCCGAGTGCTGGGATTAAAGGCGTGCGCCACCACGCCCGGCAACATGGTCATTCTTTACAAAGCGGGATTCCTGCTGCTGAGCAAAGAACCAAGAACCATGCACCTTTTTTCCTAGAAAATGGTTGATGCTTGATGGAAATTTTCCTCCAGTAGGCTTAATTCCCATCTCAGTTTTGGGGACACGGTCAAGGGCAAGTTTACAAAATTATTTATAAAAATGGGCAATTACAAATTTCAGGTTGGTTTTCTTGACACCATTTTCTGCCTCCAAGTTCTTGTGAAAGATATCTCCTCCAAAGGAAAAGATCTTTCCAAAGGCAAATAACTAAGACAGAAGTAGCAAAGATCTGTGTGTTAGGTAGAGAACTTTCAAAACGCCCTTGTGTCAGGACAAGGCTCCAGGAGAGACGAGAGTGCTCAGTGGTCTGGGAAAACCAGGAGAAAGCAGGCAGAGTCCCCACTAACCTCCCCACCCCCTCCCCCTGCCAAGTGACAGGCCGCTGTAGCTGCGGAGTTATCAAAAGGAGGAAAGACTAATGGGCCACCTCCTCCTAACCTCCCGCCTCCTCCTGTCTCCTCCCACCCAGAGCAGTAATGAAGATTCATAGCTACACATTCATTAGGGGATCCATAGATGTGCCTGGTTACAATATTGGGCCAGGGAAATGGGTAATTGCTAGAAAAGGCGCAGATTACTGAGGAATTTAATCAAGTTGTTGTAAGCAATATTTAAACCGTTGTGTTTTTCTTTTTCAGAAACTACTTTTTCAATGCCAAGGACATGCATGCGATAAGTTGGCCGTGTTTCTACGTTTTAGGAATTTGAGGCATTTTTCTACACATGGGAATCATACCCAATATCCTACCACATAAATAAAATTACTTGGAAATGAGGTTTTTCTACACAAAGGATATTGCCTTTAATTCAAATAACGCAATTTTCAAAAACCTGTATTTTTTTTCACTCTTAATTTAGAAAAGATGTACATGAACATTTCCGGGGGCACATGTGAGATAAATACACTCATCCACAGGACACTGGCCATAACAGGGATGCCCAGCACTGACCATCTCTCTAGTTCAACACTTCCTGCCGCGATGGTTAAGTGAGATCAAAGGAATGCCTCCCACTCATTTCATACAGCCGGGAGTCTTCCCTCCGGAGTGGCAGGGCGACCCCTCCTCGGTCCAGCTGGCCGCCCTCCTCCAGGCATCGCGCTCAGCGCAGCGTGGGCAGGGAGGCTGCGGCCTTTGTCCCGCGTGTCTGCGGGACCAACCTCGTTACCCGCCAAGCCGCGTACCCCATGCACCTGCAGACAAAGGCGCGCCACCCCCTCCCCAACTTCCTCACCTTGGGTTCTCGGTCTACCAGTTACCGGGGCAGGATGGAGACGCTGTCGAGAGGTGCCCTAGCCAAGCCCGCTGGGTGCACTGGCTTAAGCGAGCGGCGGCGGCAGCAGCGCGCGGTTGGTCCTCGCGTCTCAAATTCAAGCCAGCAGCTTCCGCGCCGCCCCGCCCCGCCCGCGAGGCCGCCGCCGCCCATTGGCTGCCGAGACTGGGCTCTCCTGCAGCGCTCCAGCCAGGTGCTCCGGCCAGGTGCTTGAGCAGGTAGGTACTTCAGCTGCAAGGGGTCTTTCGTGCAAAGGGGTGATGCAAACCCTCAGGCCTGTGACTAACACTCCTTTACACCACCTCAGGACTTGTAAAGAAAGTTAATTCAGACCCCGGTGTGTGTGTGTGTGTGTGTGTGTGTGTGTGTGTGTGTGTGTGTGTG
>OU015747.1:4990687-5020169 GCA_907169655.1 Acomys percivali | reverse complement strand
CCTCCCTCCCTGCCCTGCCCCTCCCTATCTACTCCACCCCATCCCCTACCCGCTAACATGCCCCACCCCACCACCCTCACAAGCAGCATTACAGTGAAAGGCTGGGCCAGCCAGGTGCCCTTCAAGCTCAACTCACAGCTCACACGGAGCAGGAAGGGAAACAGCTGACTGACATCCATGATCACAAGTGGAGAAAAGCCATGTTTGCATCCTGCATGGGAAGATGTGGGACAGGGGACAAGGATAGAGCACTGGAGTGAAGCCAGGAGGCATTCTTTTGTTTTGTTTTTGTTTTTGTTTTTATTCTCTGTGTAGCCTTGGCTGTCCTGGATTCGCTGTGTAGACTAGGCTGGCCTTGAACTCACATTGATCCACCTGCCTCTGCCTCCCAAGTGCTGGGATTAAAGGCATGCGCCACCATGCCCAGTTTAAGAGGCATTCTTTTAAAGATATTTTATTAGTATTTTTTGTGGGTATAGGTGCCTTCCCTGCATGTATCACTGCAGTACCCCAGGAGGTCAGGAGAGGCTACCTGGGATTGGAGTCAGAGATGTTGTCGCCACAGTGTGGGTGCTGGGAACTGAACTCAGGTCCTCTGAAAGAGCAGCCAGTGCTCTTAACAGCTTAGCCATCTCTCTAGCACCGAGATAAATGCTTGCATGAAAGGGAGCTGTATTTTCCCCACCTTACTTACCATGATCTGATCTCTGTCTCAATAATTTTACTTTTCCCAAAATGTGATATAAATGGAATTATATGGTATATGGTTTTTAAAGTCATTTCTGTCACTTATTGAACGGCTAAGTCTGTTAGGAATTCATTTATTTTCACTACTGAGAATTCTACTTGCAAAATATTCCATTCTGTTTTCTATTGTTTCGCTGTACTATAGTTTATCCATCTATCGGTGACTGGATATTTGTATTGCTTCCAGTTTGGACAAGTTTAGGTGAAGCTAATAATATTAATAAAACAAACAAGTGGGTGTGGCAGCACATGCCTGTAAACTAAGCTCTGGGGAGGCTGAGATAGGAGAATCAGGAGTTCAAGGCCAGCCTAGGCTATATAGCATGACCTTCTGAAAAAATGGGTGGGGGCTGGAGGTGGGGTTTGTAGATCAGTAGTAAAGAGTGGATGCCTAGCATGGGTAAAACCTTGGGTTCAATCTCTAGTACTGTAGGAAAAGAAAAACCAATAAAAACTAATCTGAACAAATACCAAGGGAGGTATTCGGTTTTCATAGGTACATAAAAAGTTTGTAGCATCCTGAGTTGTAACGTAAATGCAGATTAAAACCACAGGATGGGCAGGGGAGACTGCACAGTGGTAGTGTTTGCCTAGCATGTGGGATGTCCTAGCATGTGGGTGGTCCTAGTATATGGGTGGTCCTAGTATGTGGGATGTCCTAGGATGTGGGCGGCCCTAGCATGTGGGAGGTCCTAGCATGTGAAAGGTCCTAGCATGTGGGAGGTCTCAGGCCCAGTCTCCAACACTGCAACCAACCAAGGAACCACAGGGTTTCCATGTCACATTTTAGATTGCTAGAAATACAAACACCAACCCCCAACCCCCCACCGCCCTGACAAACAAACACAGGGAATACCAAGTTCTCGTAGTGACTATGAGCAACCGAACCCTGAGTTGGCTGCAAAAAATGCAATATGAACAGCTACGGCAGTTACTTCACAAGGAACACTTATCGTCACCCATCAACCATCAACCCCACTCTTATGTGGTTAAGAGATGTAAAAGCAGGGTCACAATAAAACAAAATGAGAGAGAAGAGAGAAAGAAGAGAGGCGAGGAGAGAGAGAGAGAGAGAGAGAGAGAGAGAGAGAGAGAGAGAGAGAGAGAGAGAAAGAGAGAGAGAGAGAAAGAGAGAGAGAGAGAGAGAAGAGAGAACAGACGTGTCCATGAACGCTCACAGAAGCATCACTCAGGCTTGAGATTTTAAAGAAGTACTGTCTATAAATAGGTTTCTTAAAACTTTAGGCTTCTCACAGTTTTATGCATTCCTAAACAAGGCCACATCAGTAATCTTTAAAAAAATAGTTGTGAGATTGTGAAATAGAACCACTTTAATTTCTCAGTGGTCACAAAACTGTTCTTTGGAGCTTGCTGCATTGGCTCAGTTCTGGAAGGAGGTTAGCACGGCCTGTTACTGTCACTTCCTTTGCCAAGAAGCGCTCGCACGTACGCGCATGCACACACACACACACACACACACACACACACACACACACAAAGAAAATAAGCCAAAGCTTCAGGCCAGAACTGCCCATAACCTGTCTTTTCTCCACTTTTCTTCTCTTGTCTACTCAGGGACCTGATGTCAGCTGCACCACTGACTACAGAAACCAGAGCAGAAACAGATCTAGGTTTGGGCTCTTCAGGGTGTATAGGTTTTATTTTATTTTACAGGTGTTCTGCCTGCATCTATATCTGTGTACTATATGTTTGCTTGGTGCCCACAGAAGCCAGAAGAGGACACCAGATCTCCTGTGACTGCAGTTATAGACGGTTGTGAGCTGCCAGGTAGGTGCTGGGAATTGAACTCAGGTCATCTGGAGGAGTCGACAGTGTTCTTAACTGCTGAGCCAGCTCTCCAGCCCCTTCAACGCTGTTTGAATGAAGACAGTATTTATAACTACTTCACTCATCTTACTTTCCAGCTCACTGCAAGTTTCCAGTTGTGTGGGACAGGGTCATTTGGGGTCAGTTTGGTACAGTGCCACTCCGTACCTACTTTGTAAATAAGGATTTATGACAGTGCAGACATGTGCCTTTGTTTGTGTCTTTTTTATGGTTGTCTTTGCCTAACAGTGATATGGTGATGAAGATGAATAACGGAGACCCAGACAGAGCGGCGCACAAAGCCTGAAACTCTGCCGTCATCTGGTCCTGGCCCCTGAGCGAGCAGAGCCTGAAACTCTGCCCTCTGGTCCTGGCCCCTGAGCTAGCAGAGCCTGAAACTCTGCCCTCTGGTCCTGGCCCCTGAGCCAGCAGAACCGGTCATTTTCTTCATTCTACTACTATGACTATTAGCACACTACTTGTTAGCCTTGCACAATTACTAAATAGTAACATTTCTGCAACATTTTATATTTTTGTAGTGGTTTTTCCTGCTATGCCATTACAAATAGCATTCTATCAGCTATATTACATTAGTTATCTGATTTTAATTTTTGCTTCACTTTTTAAATTTTATATTTATTGATGCATACGTGTATGTGTCTGTGCAAGCATATACTGTGTGTGTGTGTGCACACAGAAGAGTAGTATACACTCTTAATAGTGGGCTGTGTCTCCATCCCCTAGCTATTTTATTAATATCCCCTATTTTGAACAGAGGTTCAGAGACAATGAGTGAACTGAATTAATACAGACTGAAACAAAAATCTCGACTTTATTCTCCAATGTTCTGTTCCTACCATAAATAGTGACTCTCTTTCTCCCTTCATCTCTCACCACCCCACACAGAGAGCAATCTGTCAGCGAGCAGGCACGCTAACATCAACTCGAGGCCTCATGTGCCCATCTACAAAGCTCATTCAATTAAAGTTCCCCACCAAGTTCAAGTATGAGGCTCATGTCCTCTGAGCTGGTACTCTCCATCAACACTTAACCTATAAAAATGATGCTGCGCTGTGCAAGATGTAAAGCTTGGCCAATTTCTGAAGTTTATGTTAAAAGAAGAAGAACATAAGGATGGAGGAGCAGGATGTGGTGGCGCGCGCCTTTAATCCCAGCACTCAGGAGGCAGAGGCAGGTGGATTGCTGTGAGTTCGAGGCCAGCCTGGTCTACAAAGTGAGTCCAGGACAGCCAAGGCTACACAGAGAAACCCTGTCTCAAAAAACCAAAAAACCAAAACCAAAACCAAAAAAAGATGGAGAGATGGCTCCATTGTAAAGAGTGCATACTCTTCTTGCAGAGACCCAGGATTCGGTTCCCAACACCCACATCAGCTGGTTCACAACCACTAGTAACTCTAGGCTCCATGGAGATTCTGGTGCCTCTGACCTCTGTGGACACTGCAATCATGAGAACACACACACACACACACACACACACACACACACACACACAGAGAGAGAGAGAGAGAGAGATACATACACACCTATACATAATTAAAATGATAAAAAACAAAGCTTTTAAAAAAGAGGGGAGAAGGTAGCATCTTTGGTCTGGCCAGGGTAGGGTATACATCATGCTTAGCTAGGGCCTTGATGAAACACAGCTGGCTGTGTGCCATGCTCCAGGGTTCTGACCCCCTCGGGGAATTGTGGGTACTAGGTAGCAAACTTGGGTCCTCTGAAACAGTAGCTAGTCCTAAGAGTCATCTCTTTAACCTCCCCCGCACCCCAATCCCTTCTCCACTTCTGCTGATTTTTTTTTTTCCCGGAAGAAAAGACGGCCTTAGAATTTCATTTTAGGAACACAGTAACCCAGTGACTAATTTTTAACAGCAAGCAATTTTAACTTCAGAATTTTAGAAAAACATGGCATGTGCAATGAGTCAAGATTAACCCACAGGAGGAACAGGAGTGCTCGCAGCTCCCTGTCTGCTCTGATGACTTCTGACTGCAAAGATGATGAATTAAATGGGCTCATGACTTATTAACTGGATGGGCTGGGAAATGTATATTTAAACACTCCTGATACATCCAGAAGACTGAATCAGTAATCCTAAAGTCTCAATAATCTTAGAAGCTGAAGGAATGTCACAAGGGAGCTAAATTACTTACCCCAAGCAAAATTCTGTATATTTACAGAGTACTGGTCAGACCGAATTGGTCTTTTAACCACCAAAGAGCGATTTTACTCTTTTGGTCAGCCACACTGTTAATTTTCATAGCCACTTTTTTATACATGGTACCTCTAAATGCACCCACCCTGTTTTTATGTTAGCCCAAAGGATGTTTGTGCACTGAGTAGACACTAACCAGTACTGGCTGAACAGAGCTTCAACCCTGAGTGGACTGCATTTCTTATCAGAAGCAAAAATCCTTAACATTTTGGTTGGCTTTGCAGGCTTATGTTGCACAGATATGTGAGCACCGTGCCCTGCCCCGCCCTTTTTGGCCTTGCTGTACTATTTGTAAAATGCAAAATGTAAATAATAAAATCTGCCTCCAAACACTGTAGTTAAGACTGAAAAAAAGAGAAAAACAAACAAACAAAACCCACAAAAACAAACCAATAAACAACCAACACAGGAAACATCCCTAACTAACACAGCACTTGGCAGGTGATGGGCAGGTGTCCACCCAGCAACCTAACCCTACAGACTCTAGTGGGCTGGCTGAAGTCTTGAAGTGGGTCTCTCAATAAGCACTGGCTGGCTTGTCTGCCCTGGCCCCCTTTTCTGGGAAATAGCACAGTACCCTAATCTACATGACCATAGACAGACCCTAACTGGTATTTCTTATGAGGTGGACTTTGTACAAGTCGTGAGATCAGGGTTGATACTCGCCTATGTTAGGTTCCAAGCTCGTCTCAGGAACCAAGAGCAAGCAGAAAGAATCAGGTGAAATGCAGAAGTGCACACCCACACTACCTCAGCATCCGCTTGACTGTGTCTGAGTTCCGGAGTCCCGGAAGACACTCGAGGTGTCTTTTGCTTAAGACTGCTCAAATTGTTTTCTGCTGCTTATACCCAATGACCTCTGTGTTACTCAGCTTTTGCTAACTATAACAAAATACCAGGGATGGTCAACTGATAAAGAGAAAAGACTTGCTTGGCTCATAGAAAACTATGAAAGGAGACTCCAGCCCATGATTTATTGGGTCTGTGGCAAGATAGGACATTATAGTGGGAGGGCGTGGCAGAGCAGAACTGCTCACCTCATGACCAGGAAGCAAAACAGAGGGAAGAGTGGGCATGAGCCCATCAGTCCACCTCAGGGGACACCTCCAATGACCTAAGCCCCCCTCACTGTAAGTGCTACCACCTAAAGTCCCCACCACTTCCCACTAGTGCCACCACAGGGATCAAACCTTTCAGAGACATTGTGCAGGATCCTAGCTTTATTCAGTCTCCAAGATGGCAAAGCCCTTTGTGTCTGGGGTTTCTCTTCAACTTGAATAGCAAAGGACTCCAAAAGCATACACCAAAATGAGTGGCTATGGTCCCACCCTGGCCGTGTCCAGCTGAGCCTCTGAGAAGCGGGGGTGCAAAAAATAAGGGAGCCGCTTGACGGTTGTAAGTTTAGGCTAGTGAGAGTCATAGACCGCAATCCACCCAAAGGCTGGTAGGAGAGACTTGGTAAATAGGGCATAACACTGGGAGACTAGCTGTGGGATCCCACCGAGTTCGTCCCATGCGTGAGCCTCGGTTTCCTTTGGGACAATGGCAACAGCAACAATTTGAGCCTGCACAGTGTTTATCAGTGAGGGCTCAACTGGGAAAACGGAAAACTGCTCTAAGAATCTGAAATAGAAGGAGATTTGCTGGGACTGGTTGAGGGTGAGGGAGGAAGTGAAAAGCTCATGCTGGTGGTGTAGGCCTGAAACCCCAGCTACTTAGGCAGGATTGCAAGGTCGAGGCTTGCTTGGGCTATGGAGTGGGTTTAAGGTTAATCTGGGCAACTTAGTGAGGTGCTGTCTAAAAAGAAAAGATAAGAAATACCTGGTTTGTAGATTAGCGGTAAAGCACTTGCTCCTAGACCCAACCACCACTACTACTGCTGCCACTGCTGCGGCCGCTGCCACCATTACTGCCTCCATCACCACCACCACCACCTCCATCACCACCAGCAGCAGCGGTGGCAGCAGCAGGAGCAGGGGGTAAGAGGGGGTAAGAGGAGGAAGAGGAGGCAGTGGTGGCCATTGCTTCTTCTAGACTAATCCAATCAGGCACACCATCGCTGGCCTGCGCAAGATGGAGTCAGTGCCCCAGGGAGACCTAGCTGCTGTGGGGGAGGCCACCCAAGGCAGACAGAGGGGAGAGGAAGTTTATTTCCTTCATCCAGGCTCAAGTGTCTTCTACTGGCCTAACCCAGGCTGAACTTGCAAACAGTGTGCAGGAGTCCAGAGTCTGGCATGACACGGCGCCCGTGCTGCAGGCCTGTGTCACCTCAGCTCTGGCAATGCTATTATCTGTTGAGCAAACCAAGGATGGAGAAAGCGGGTCAGGTAAGTTGCCTGACAACACAGTAAATAATGGTAGGCTGGAATTCAGGCCTTAAAATCCAGTTTGGTCCTCTTAGGTACCAACAAACAAAACAAAAGGCTACATTGTTTCAGGGACCACATCTGCTGTTACACAATGCGCCTTTAGACAAGCGTTCGTGCTTTAAAGACTTATTATTCAAAACTGCTCTGAGACTGTTCCCCTACAAAGGCTGTACAGGGTGTTCTTGGTCACTCCTGACACTGCGCTCTGCTTTGCACCCTGGGAGCTACAAAATCAAGACCCTCCTGGTTCACATCCAGTTCCAAGTGGAACATTTTCCCTCTGCAAGCATGGCCACAAGGGTCTAGGAAAATTCGACTGTCAGTATGTATCCTTCGTGGAGCAGCAATTCATCAAGAAAGGACTACAGTTTCCCTTTGGACGGTGAGTGTACTAGCTGCGGTGACTCAGCACATCCCATAGTGGTGGGAGCAAAGGCAGCTGGCCACACTGTGTCCACGGGCAGCGAGTTGACATGGTGAATGCTGGAGTTTATGCCCCAGGACCCTGCACACAGGGCAGTCCTGCCCACACCCTGTACATGAATGGTCCTGCCCATACCCTGCCCATGGGATAGCCCTGCCGACACCCTGCCCACGGGATAGCCTGGCCCACACCCTGCACAGGGAATAGCCCTGCCCACACCCTGCCCACGGGATAGCCCGGCCCACACCCTGCACAGGGAATAGCCCTGCCCACACCCTGCACAGGGAATAGCCCTGCCCACACCCTGCACATGGGATAGCCCTGCCCACACCCTGCACAGGGAATAGCCCTGCCCACACCCTGCACATGGGATAGCCCTGCCCACACCCTGCACAGGGAATAGCCCTGCCCACACCCTGCACAGAGAATAGCCCTGCCCACACCCTGCACAGAGAATAGCCCTGCCCACATCCTGCACAGGGAATAGCCCTGCCCACATCCTGCACATGGGATAGCCCTGCCCACACCCTGCACAGGGAATAGCCCTGCCCACATCCTGCACATGGGATAGCCCTGCCCACACCCTGCACACAGGGCGGTCCTGCCCACATCCAGGCTTGGCTTTCCCCTCTTCAGTTAAACCTCTATGGAGACATTCTCACAGACATGCTTCCACTTCCATGGTGATTCTAAATCTAGGCAAGGTGACAGTGAAGATTAGCCAAGATCACAGTAAGTGATTCAAGTGATTCAAGAGTTTAATTTTTTTCCCTCCATGTAAAATTATTTCCATCCGGTGACGAGTGTAACAGCCTAAATGAAGTCCACGGCCACAACGCACGTTCGACGGTTATGCTGGTTACTCTGTGTCACATTTGTCATTCTAGTCTACAACCGTGGGGGATACGACTCACAGCGGAACGCGCTAGCTTTAGTTTCAGTTTTCAAGGTCTCACACTACTAATGTCACTATGTCAGTGACGGAGTGTCCTCTATATCAAGATTCTAACACTGGGCTAAAAAAAGTCCTAAAATCTAAGGGAAGTGTCAGAAGAGACCATTTTCTAAACAGATTAGGCTGTGATTTTAGATTCTGAAGGCAGGCAGTAGATGTTCTGTAAAGTGGATATACTGACAACCCTTTGAGGAAAAAAAATGGCTTCCATGTTTCAAAGCTTGTGCCTTTGTGTCAGTTTTTTTTTTTTTGATAACTTATTATTTTTTTAATAAAGATGTATTTATTATGTATATAGGGCTCTGCATGTATGTACACCTGCAGGCCAGAAGAGGGCATTCTAGATGGTTGTGAGCCACCATGTGGTTGGGGGTAATTGAATTCAGGACCTCTAGAAGAGCAGACAGTGCTCTTAACCTCTGAGCCATCTCTCTAGCCCCCTATTATTATTGTTGTTGTTATTTAGGTTTCACCATGTAGTCCTAGCTGACCTAGAAGCCACTATATAGCCAGAACAGTCTTGCTCTAGATGTCACTGTGACCTGCTGAGTGGTCTTTTCTGGCCAGTTACACAACTGTTTCTTCTTCTTCTTGGACCTATTTCCTATAAAGATGCATTGTCTATAGTATTTATTACTTACAGTTTATTTTAATTCTTGAGTGCTGATATACTAGGCTCTGCATGCTAGTTTAGAAATAGAAAAGTATAGTTGGGTGTAGTGGTGCACGCCGTTAGTGCCAGCAGTTGGGAGGCAGAGGCAGGCAGAGTGGAGGCCAGCAAGGTCTACAGAGTGAGTTCCAGGGCAGCCAGGGCCACACAGAGAAAACCTGTCTCGAAATAAATAGATAGATAGATAGATAGATAGATAGATAGATAGATAAAATAAAATAAAATGAAAGGAACAGAAAAGCATGAGGTGGAAGGGGGCCCCTGTCCCTCCTGAGGTGAAGCAGCTGTGGGCAAATGTGCACTGCCCTGCCCAGGCTCCCGGGCCAAACATCAGGCAACGTCTAAAGATGCAAGACGCCACATCACGTTATACATCATCTGGAAGAAGACATAGCTTTCTAGCAAGAACTGTTCACCCGTGAAATGAAATAACCCTGCTGGGAGAGGGTGATGAATTAGTTCATAAACATTGTATGTTTTAACTATATCCGGTCTCCAGCCCATTGTACCAACACCACAGGGCAGAGGAGCACAGCACTGGACATGGACAGGACTTTGGAATTTCCCTCATTCTCCCACAACCCATCATGTGTTGGTTCTAAGGCTTCTGCCCCTACCTAGAGGTACAGCGAGTGGGTGGTGAGCTGTCCAGAGTCACTCAGGCTCAGAAAGACCAGTTGTGAGATTTACTGGGGCTGCATTTCACCCCAGTGATGCTCACAGGAGGCTCAGCACCCTGAGGGAGGGAGTGGAGAGTGGAGGCGCAGAGCAGGTAAGAATTGGGAAAGGGAGTGTGAGGGGCCCCACCACCCACTGCAGTGACCCCAGAGTCCAGCTCCTTACCACTGGCACCTGTAGGAAGGTGCTACATGACAGGAGCAGTAGACGTGGTCATGTTGCGGGGGTGGGGGGGGTGTTACCCAAGTTGGCCCAGAGGCCGATCTTAAGTGTCCTGACTGACAGACACAGGGAGGGGGACACACTGGAGAGACTCGGGTACTGTAGCGGCAGTTGGAAGGGGTCAGGGACAGGCTCTTCCTGTGAGTCCCCAGAACAAGCGAAACCCTGTGCACCGGTTGCCTCAGCTGGGCGAGGCTGTGACTAACCCTCTGGCCTCCGGACTGTGGGTGAGTAAATTCCCGTTGCTTTCAGGCAGAGGGTCTCTGATGAAGGCAGCTTCAGGGGACATACATACGCTGACTTGCTGTCTATATGCCTTGTGCTGCTCGGCTCTGCCCTATCCTGGGCAGGGACTCCCAATTCCTCATCCAAGGATGCTTGCACATGGTCCTAAGCATAAGGCAACTGTGTGTTCATGCTGATAACTAATAAATGTGGGTCCAGCGCTGGACCAGCAGTAAGAAGTCAAGGTTTCAGAGCAGGTTTGGTGCAACGCTGAACAATTCATGTAAGATCCTAGGCTTTACTTTCTTCATCTATCCTGGGGTACAACATGTGCAAAGTTCCTGTAAGGTTTCAAAAACAACCAAATAGACAGACTCGAAGTCGCCTGTAAGCCTGAGCCCATGAAGTAAACTGCAAAACCACAGTCCCGATTATTCCCTCTCCTTCTCCCCTTCACTGGACTTTCAAATACTTTACTCAGAGGACTGTGTCATGATGAGTCACACACAGTGCAACATAAGACATGGTTCTGACTGTCAAGGAGTTTACAATCTAGCCAGGGAAGGCGCCACACCTGCAGTGCTAAATGACATAGGAGGCTGAAAATAATCACATGGTTGCAGCGAAGAAAGGCTTCACAGGGTGTGATACTGAATACCCATCGCTTCTAGGCAGAATTTTTGAGGACAGTTAGCAATATGTTAGTGACTGTGCACGGGATGAGGACAAATGCAGAAAGTGGCACCTCCATCCAACCTTCAGTGGACACTCAACGGAAAGGATGTTGCGAATTCGATCATCGAGATATTTGGTTTGGTTGTTACTGCAGCACATGCTAACCTGCACTGACTGATGCTTATAGAAGTTCATAAACAAAAAGGCTATGGAAGAGATGGGAATAAGATAAAGTCACATGAACAGCATTGTCACATAACACTTCTACAGAGCTTAAAAGCTAGATCACAAAGCACTTTATGGGACTCACAGACTCATAGAATTACTTGCCTCAGCCACTTAGTGTAACACATCCTCTGAGGCCAGGGCTGTGACGTTCTCGCTCACGCCTGAACTTTGGTGCCAAGCATAGTGGCCCATCTACTGTGAGGGCTTAATAAACGCATATTTAAAAAATACTCAGAGATTTAGATGTTCGACAAAGGGAGATAGGGAGGAAAAGGGAATTATGCAGGGTGGCGCCTCGGGGTAGGAAAGAACACCAACTCTACATCACATCATATCACTTCAGTGTGTACAGGAACAGACGCTAAGTATGATGATATAAGCACAAAGTATACAGCGCCCTCTTCTGGATCATGAAAAGCATCTTCAGTCCCCGGCTCTGAGATTAGCATACTTCTTTGGGATAGTCTCTGACAGGAGAATGATTAGCAGTCTTCTGGCTAAAAGTGACTAGTGTATCATGCTGGGAATCCAGCTCAGCAGCGGTAGAGAACTTGACTAGCACACGCAAAGCCCTGGGTTCAATCCCCGGTACCATAAAAGTGAAACCAAAATTAAAACTTGCCCAATAGGGGGACCAGATTTTGAAGACGAGGCATATACTATCCAACCCCACCTGTCATTTGTGCAGAGCAGGCAGCTTCCTGACCCTATCTGATTTTAAGAAACCTTTTCTTTTACTTTCCATCCCCCAGCTTGGCGAATTTAATGAACAGGGTTAGGCTTTATCTTTCTCATAAATATCTTCTACAGCCTCCGTTACGTCAATAAAAAAAGACAAAGCGACTATTAAGCTGAGGGTAGGTTGGAGATAAATCAGACCGTTTCCTTTAGGCATGAAAGGGTCGCAAGACAATGGCTCCAGGCCACTGAATTTGTAGGGGAGATAGATTAAGAAATTTCCCTCCATGTGCAACGTGTAACGTCCTTAGTAATCACCGCTTATCTTTGAAATGGCGCTCCTGGTGGCAGCAGAGACTACACCAGCGAGCGGGCACCTCTGGAGGTGGGCTGCTTCCTGTCACACTTTAGTGTTCTCTAACTCATGTAGAAAGCCCAGAGTGTCACTTGGATTGGTCAATAAATACTAGCTGGCTGTAGGGAGATATTTTTTAACTTTGCTGTTTGCTTTACCTCTCAGGGACTTTACAGGGGAAGAAAGCAACATCTGGAGACACCCCTGTTTCAGAACGCTCCCCACTGCCTGGCCTGGAATCAAGGGGGAGGTTGGGGCAGCCTGTGCGTTAAACACCCACTGGAGGATGGGGCGTTATAACCGTGCTCTGCTTATTTATTGAAATTTATATTCTACTTGCTTTCCAGAATGAATCAGTGGCTTACAATAAAAGACACATTAAAAAAAAAAAAAAAAAAAAAGTAAGCTTAAAATCAAGCTGAAGGCAGAGGAAGTAATTCTAAAAACCAACAAGGATGGGTGAATACTAGAAAACCATCCAACTATTTTGGACTTGTAGAGACAGCCAAGTCACACGGTTCCATGCACAAAAGTTACTACGGATGAGAAGTCACCTTTACGTGAAATGTCCTTGTAGAGAGGGAAACACAGAAAACTACATAATTGTTTACTAATAATCAAATTCCTTGTGTGCAAGTTCTTTAAGAGACAGTGTCTTCTAGAACGTTCCAAAGAAATGTGCCTGCAAGTCTTCAGATCCAGGGCCATTTTGCAATGTGAAAGGACATCTTCAGTGATGACTCTATGCAACAGGTACGGACTTTCTTCATCAAAGTCCTGTTCCTAAGGAGCAATGCTTTGCACGGAAGGCATGGGGCAAGGTGGCAGCCAGCCAGAGTCTCAACTATTTGAGCATGGAGCTGCTTTTTCCTTAAGCACCAAGATTGAGATGTACGATGTTCCAGCTCGAAAGCACTTCGAAAAGTTGACTAAAATCTGTGTTTTTCGAGCTATGACTCCTTAGTGGCCACAAGTAACATGGACGAGTTAAACAGACTAGCAAGAAAAGCAAACAACGAAACAGGGCGGGTGGACGCTGCTGCATTCTGGTTTTGTTGGTCACAGGTGAGGCGCGGGAGAGAGGCAGAGCGCTTAGTCACAGCATAAACACTGTTCCTTATAAGTTATGACAAAAGATTTTAAGTGCAATGACACAAAAGTCATGATTTTTAAAAAAGAAGACAGGACTTCACATAACATTAGAACAACTATCCTTATAAAACCTGTTTGCATGTAGAAGTGACAACACTGCCCTCAGCGAGGCAGAGGAAAAGCGTCTTCCACTGCTGCTGCGTCCAGAGTGGGGCGTGGCATGTGCAATCTAGGGAGCAGGCTACATGAGGATTCCTTGGGAACTGAGCAAGCATGGTGGCGTGCACTTGCCATCCCAGCACTCCAGAAACCGAGGTGCTGGAAGATGAGTTCCAGAAGAAGGCTGAGTTCTAGGCTAGCCTGGGTTAGCTACCTGTAAAACTATTAATACTACCAAGATATCAAAAACACTTCTAACTGCCCTAAATTCTTTATTTTCCTCAGAGGGTCTTCTAGACACTTTGTAATCTCTATCTTCTGTCACCTCTGGGTAGTTGACCTTCCCTCTCCCTCCCCCAAGAATTTTATATTAACAAAGCCAAATAGTATATATTATTTTTGTTGGTGTATGTGGTCTCGTTTCTTCTTTCTGCATGCTGCTATGTGAACCAGCAGCTTGACACTTGTTTCTCTCCTCACCTGCGGAGGGACACTGGGACCGGCCACAGCTTTAGCTGACACTCTACATGTGAGAAGCCAGAGCTGGGTAGGCGCCACATGGAGAGACGCAGCCACTAGCACAGGACCCCATCTGTAGGGAGCAATGTGGCTTTCTACTCCTGGCCACGCTTCCTTCCTTCCCTGTGGCTCTTTCCTTGACCAGGAGAATCCTCCCAGGGAACTCTCTACAAAACAGCCCAGAAGACAGAAATGCCCAGTTGGAGTTACAACCCAGAAACTTGGGACGTGGTACCCACCGGGACCCAAAAGTTGTAAACTATGAGGGAGTGAAGGCAGCATGGCTCTCTCATCCTTAGAGAGGCCGGGGAGGCCAAAGTGAGGGCCTGTGAGAAGTTCAGCCTCGGTGACCCAAGGGTAATGGATGACAGCAGTGTTGTGACCCAACGGCTGGCTGGGAATTCCTTATGGGATAATAGTCATAAATTCTCACTTTTCTTTATCAAAGCGCCATGTATTTCTAGGGCTTTAATTCCCAGAGACCTACATATCCATTCTGGCTTAGTGAGAAGCTCAGGGAAGTAACACACCATGCTGGGGCCTCTGAAACACGCTGGGTTTGGAAGAAGCTTCAGATCTCTCTGAGGAGCTCCATGAAGGGGTTTTAACTCATTCACCACCGTTACAGTGAACCAGGAAATCACACCGTTTTCAGAAAAATCAAGGTCAGAATAATGCTAACCTTCAAAAACCTTTTTTTTTTTTTTTTTTTTTGGACAGACCCTCACTATGTAGTCCTGGCTAGCCTGGAGCTCATTACGTAGACAAGTGACCCTTAAACCCACTACGATCTGCCTGCTTCTGCTTCCTATGTGCTGAGACTAAAGATGTGCACCTGCACACCTGCTTGTCAAAACATGGTCTTCTGTCTCCCACGATGACCTCGGGCTCTGCATGAAGCAAAGGGTGGCTTTGACCTAACTGTCTTGCCTCCATTCTCCAGAGCTGGGACTGCCTTAGTCAATTCACGCTGTGGGAGATTTCACAAAGGCATCAGCACACTAGGCAAGCGTTCTACCAACTGAGCTGCACAACCCACTCTCACGTCCCCTAACTTGTATAAAATACATATAATTTAATACATTTGACGAACACATGTGTATCATGCCTTGAGGAACTATTACCGTGTTAATATAGAAGCACTGTGAGCAATCCCCCTGCACTTTTGCTACCGGAGGGATGACCCCTGATGCAGGGGGAGGGGTGGGGAGACCAGGACACTGAGAAAGTGCCCCTAACAGAGCAAGCAAAGAACCACAGTTGGTTTGCAAATGGGGACTCCCGGGGACCCCAGTTTTCTCTTAACCTGCTCCAGCTCCCAGAACTCCCTAATTCCCCACAGTGGTCCCCTCCCAAGCCTCCTTGCGTTCAATAGGAAGCAAAAAAAAAAAAAAAAAAAAAAAAGTCCCATTGACAACTAACTTTGCTTAGGGCATGCACAGCCCTTCAGTACCCAGTTCCTAGCTGAGCATCTGGGACACGGGCTGTAACAGAGAGAAGCTCTGCTCACAACAGCCCCAGCCTTCCTTGATCTTACACACTCACCCTTGCTCACGTGACTGGTGTAGCCACTGCTCCAGCCAGCACTACTTCTTGGAATGCTCCAAGATGGTGCCCTGGTTCAGGAAATGAACCGACGAGCCAAGAACATCGTCTCCCCACAGCCAACTCATCACTTGGCTCAGGACTCAGGATTTGGAAGATGGACATTTTTCAGGGATCCCCAGACTTGTTTGCATCCTCTAGAAACGGCACTGCAAGGCCCTGGCCGGTGCTGAAACTCCGCACAGGGCACTGGGCAAAGAGCAGAGCCAGAACCACCAAGATGGATGAGGCACTTTTCACAAGGATTTGGCTCCTATCGCCACCGTTAATGACAGTGCCACCGTGACTGATGTGACTGAAAATGCCCACCTGAATCCCCCGAGGGGAGGTTTTCTAGGCCATCACTCACAATGTCTTTCCTTAAAGGTTATTCTGTGTTCAAAGTTCAGCCGAGCACCTCAGCGTGATTAAAAGGAGGCCAGGAAGGCCCTTACGAAGAGATACACTACCCCTGCACTGTAACTCAGCGGGGCAGTGAGGTAACTCCGAATGCACCTGCTTATCCTGAGGTTGTGTTAAAAAGAAATTGACTCTAGAGGGCACAATAATCCTGTGTGTGTGTCGAGGGCGGGGGGCGGGGTGGAACAGACTCATTATTCTCTTTCCAAAGACTTCTCTCCCTGAGGCATGGTCACAGACACCCCCAGATTAAACTTTTACCAGCAGAGCTTGGGGTTCCATCAATCTCTCATCACTGCCTGGCTCACTGACTCCTCAGCTGGATGATGGCATTGGGTAACTATGCCCCGTAGGAGACCCAGCAAATTACATCTGGGAAAAGCAATGGTGGACAAGAGAAAATATAGGCAACTTTCAGATTAGCTAAAAAAAAAAAAAAAGGCTAACAGTGGGGTAGGGTGGGGACAGGACGGATGGCCCAGTGGTTACGAGTGCACACTGCTTTGCGTAGGCTCTGACTTAGTTAGGTTCCCAGCACCTGCATCAAGTGGCTCACAACTGCCTGCAGCCCCAGCTCCAGGGCAGCCTCTGGCCTCCACAGGCTCTGCACACATTGTGCACACAAACACCCCCATACGTGTCATTTAAAAAATCTTTAAAAATCCGTCAAGCAAACAAACAAACAAAGCAACTGGCTCGCTGCTTCTAACTCCTTGTCATCTCAAGCAGAAATGCCCTCTTTCCCTGGCAATCCCTCCCTGTTTATAAAGGCACGCTCCTCCGCCCACGTGTTGCTGTGGCCACCACGCTGTACTATGCAAGTAGGGCTGAAAGCAATAGAAATTAGTGACCATGGGCTAAAGCAAACCTTTCCCCACCCTTTAAAGGTGACTATCTCGCGTCATTTTGTTCTAGGGATTGGAAGCTGACTGACAGCCCACCCCCAGTTTTTGCACTGTGTGAAGCCGTGTGGTATGGCCAAACAAAAGAACAGCCACGGTGTAAAATGACTCTCTCAAATGCTGTGTGCTGTAATTTGAATATGGAATGTCTTCCTAAGGGTCAGATGCTAAGGGCTCAGACTCCACCCTGGGGGCTAGTAGGAGGTGGTGGTACCTTTAAGAGAGGGCCTAGTGGGAGGAAGTATGGTCATGGGGCCATGCACTTAAGGGCATCTGAAGACCGTGGCTCCTCATCGCCCTCTTTGCTTCCTGACCACATTTTCCTACCACGAATGTGTAACTACGGAGTAAAAGCAACAGAGCCAGATAGTCACAGGCTAAAGCAAACCTTTCTTCTTTTTAATGGTGATTACTTCAGGTATTTTGTCATAGTGACAGGAAGCTGACTGGCACCTTCCTCACAACATAACAGACTGTACAAGCAGCTACCTCCTTTAGTCTGTGCCAGTTCATTTTTAAGCAACAAAGGCCCGGGCAGCCCCATTTAAAAAGCAGAAGCCATGCCGGTTATTTGAAAAGAGAGAAAGAGGACCTGTGGCTGGCAACTCAAAGGCCATGGAGAGAACATGAGGAAATTCTCCCGAGAGCAGTCATGGTGACAGAAAGCTGACTGACACCCCTTCTCCCACTAGAGCAGACTGTGGGGCTGATGTGGTGTAGCTTAGACAGGAGTGGAGTCTGGGCTGCAGAGTGAGCTTAAGGCCAGTAACTGAGCAAGTAACTGATACGAGTTCCAAAGGAAAGAGTGGAGAGAGGGCTGGGGGTACAGGTCATGTGCTTGCTTAGCATGGTGTGTGTGTGTGTGTACGCGCGTGCGCGTGTATGTATGTGCCTGTGTATGTATGTATGTGTGTGTGCGTGTGTGTGTGCCTGTGTATGTGTGCATGTGTGTTTATGAGTGTATGTGTGTGTGTGTGCGCGCGCGCCTAGGTTCCAATACCTAGTGCTGCAAAAGAATGGGGGGGGGAGGTCAGTTGGAGTTGTTCTGTTTGGTTTGTTTTCTTCCTAAGTGAATAATCGCGGTATTGTCAAGATCCAACCAAAAGTCAGCAGCGTTTTCAAAAGGCATCAAAACAGAACAGCAAAACCGGAAACAGGAACACACATAAAAAGCAACTTGAGCCAAAGTCATTCGTAAAATCCACCAGGGAGACTATTTAAGAACACCCAGCACAACCCTTTATTCTATATTCGCTGGATTAAAAAGTTCCTGTAGATCAAAGCCAGATACAACAACTAAGCCAAAGACAGTTTCAGGATGATCTGCGACACACAAAGATCTTATTATAATCAGCATCACAATCAGGGAAGAGGTACATAAAGCACTTCCCAGGAAGAGACGGTCTGCTGTACAATTCACACACACACACTGTTTCACAGGCTACACAGGGACCAGCAAGCTTGAGCACACAATGTTGACGGCTGCTACTAATTACGGGGAGATTTTTAATCTCCATTAGAGCACACCCAGTGGGGTCGCCACTTACAATCATTATTTATTGGGTGCAATCAAATTTTTCTTAATAAACAAACCCCAGCAATACAGTGTTAGCATTAATGTAAACGAATGAGTTTACAGCCCTGAGCAGCCTTTTCCAAAGAGTGTTTTACCTGAATGTATTCCCATGAAGGAAACCGATATATAACCCCCCACCCCACACCCCCAGCCCATGCAGAGACTTGGTGTTCACCTTACAGACCTGCCAGGAGGAGATGGGACCTTTAAGAGGTAGGGCCTGGATGGAAGCACTCTGGCCACATAAGCATATGCGGACATGGTGGGACCCTGGCCCCCGTTTCTTTCTTCCTAACAGCAACTGTGCTAAATGACCATGTAGACCGAAGCACAACGCCTCCGAGAGGGGGAGTCCAGAGTGCAAACAGGGCCTGTCCCTTCGTCTAACAGTCTCCCACTTGTCTCTACACCATGGGCTCTCAACCTTCCTAATGCTGCAGCCTTTGAATCCAGCTCCCCAGGTCGTGGGGACCCCCAACCATACAATGATTCTGTTGCTGCTTCAGGATGGTAATTTTGCTACTGTTACGAATCATAATGTAAATGTGTGCGGAGTCAGATGTTTGCCAAAGGGGTCGCCACCCACAGGTTGAGAACCGATGCTCTAGCCTCTTCTCCTATAGATACCTTACGTGATACCCCGGAAACCCTGACAATCGCATCTCCTACCTGTCCTCGCGGGGAAACAAGAGGGCTTAGCAGGCTCGATGGCCTTTGGCCAACGGAGACAGGATCTTGGTGTCCCATCCTAGAAGATGGGTTACATATCTGTCACTGGAAGAGGACGGGAGTCTCTGCTGACGTTCCCTTAGGTTGAGAGATTGGGTTCGTTTATGTACGACACTTCTCCTAGAGAATAAAGAGAAAGGTGCTCCCCGGGTGTAAAAATGCTGAGTTTAAAGCCTACACAGGCCTCTGGAACAGGGAAGTGACAGACCTCCCACCTACTGTTGCCATGGTGGCCTGGAGGGCCCACCGAGACCAAATGAGCAGTGGTTCTCTGGTCATCTGCCTCCGTGGCATCCACACACCTGAGGACGTCCTCCTTTACACAGCAACGAGGACTCAACACAATCAGCCTGGCTGCTGGGACCTCTAAAACTCAAAACTTCCTTTTCAGCCTCGGACTCTGGGGGTCTCCATGTTGTCTCACTGTGATGAAAGGAGCCTGGCGTGGGTGGCCAAGAAGGAAGAGGCAGCCTCGCTTTGCCAGGCAGTAAAGTAAATGGGTTAAAAAAAAAACCCTAACAAAGAAGGCACCCATGCTTAAGCCAGGGCAAGGCTGCAGCCAGAACTGAAACCCTATAAGCAAACCCCAAAGAGCCAACACCAGAGGCAACCCCAGCTCACACAGCCCAGGAAGACAGTGGGCGGGGTTTCATCATGCACCGCCCCCAGATGGCCTCTTCATCCAAAGGAAAACTACTACCCAAGGAGTTCCAAGGAAAAATGAAGTCACTTGAATGCCTTAAGAAAAAAATGCTAAACCCAAAACACTTGCAGAAACTCTAGAGGTCTCGTGGCTCAGTGGGGTGCCATGTGCTGCTGGGGAAAGTTTGGGCCCTTTCAGTCTGGCACATGCATGTCTTATTCATTTTAACCACATCAAGAACCACCCCCATCTCCCCACCCCGCCCCCCCGCTCGCCAAGAGATGCCATTTTCTCAGCAAGGAAAGGTACAAAGAAGAAATGCAAAATGGTCTTGGTTTTTTTTTTTTTTTCCAGCAAAATGAAACACTGCTATGTTTTATTCATGCAAAGTGAAAACCCCTTTCCTTTGCAGCATTACAAATTGAATTTGCTCTTGTAAATTGCTGTTAAGGAAAAAGAGAATCAAAGGCAAAGGAAAGTTAAATAAATATATATACCCAAAATACAAAGGCTCCTTCTTTCCTTCTTTCAGGGCATGAAAGCTCAGGGGACGAATGGGAAGAAACAGAACCTTTAAGACACAAACTTGCTTCTTTATTCACTACTCCAAAAGGTGTCAGGCTCAAAGACACCCCCACCCCTAACCACAGAGTCATATGGAAGCCCTAACTGTCTAGGGCTTCTTACACTGTGCTCTTTGGGGGTGGGGGTGGGGGTGGGGCTGTGAGGGGGCTGCTCCTGCTCAATAGGTCAACTGAACTCATCAGGGCTTGCAAGCACTTCTTATCCACCATCTCCTGTGATGAACTATCCTTGAAGCCACCGGAAGTGCGACTTGCCCCTCCCCACCCACAGCGCTTTGGAATCGAAGCCATGTAATTAGCTGCATCTGCTAAGTACATGTTGCATTAAAAAAAAATCAAAAGTAAATATTCATTAGCCACTTACATGTTTTCATCACTGTGCTAATTACTATACACACTGGCTGGTGCACATACACATGCTCTGTTGTCCCCGGCAGGATCTTCGTTTCTCAGATGAGAGAAAACGAGGCACAAAGAGCTCGAACAACTTTGCCATCTAGAACCCAAATCATGTTCTCTTGTGCACATGCAGCGGTTGGATTTATTTTTAAAGAAACAGTGTAGACTGAAAACTTGCATCAGTAAAATCTAACCTCAAAAATACACAACAGGACTAAGGATGTGCCACGGTGGTGGAGCCCTTGCTTGGCATGCTTGGGGCTGTTGGTCAAGCTCCACTGCAAACAAAACCAAAACAAATGACAGACCCGTACACATTACTAGTCATGCAGATATATAATGGCTTCTACTTTGGCTCCTGCTGTTCAGATAGTCACAGGGGACAGAAATCAGTAAAGTAAGAGCTCTCTACCGAGGTGCCACGCCTTCATAGATGAGTAACGGTCGCCTCAGAGTTTGTTTGTAAAAGTTATTCACTGGAATGAAGGCAAGAACTCTGGTCCGACGACAGCACTGGGCTCCTCACTGCGGTATGGACAGCTCAAAGACGCGCTCTGCTCCCAGGAAGGTTCAACCCCATCAATACTCAGAGAATTCTTTTTATTTTTTCTTTCATTTTTATTTGTTTGTTTGGTTTTTCTTTCTTTTTTTCCCCTTTTCTTTTTCTTTTCTGGTTTTTCGAGATAAGGTTTCTCTGTGCAGCCTTGGCTGTCCTGGACTCGCTTTGTAGACCAGGCTGGCCTCGAACTCACGGCGATCCGCCTGCCTCTGCCTCCTGAGTTCTGGGATTCTTTTTCACATCTGCTTCCAGCATAAATGCTTGTTCCCTGACCGTCAAATACTCAGCCACAATCCTTCCTTTCTGGTCTAGGATGTGGAACTAGTCACGGACTAAGAGATGCACTGGTGCTTCATGTACAGGAGGGCTGTGTGAGACAAGCCGAACCCTCCCCTTACAAAGGACAGGAGAGACATCTCTTTGACACCTCTGAGTTTTATCTACTTGTGTAGCAATTTTGTCCCTTTTCAATGTCCAACTGTTTGACCCAAAATGCTAGAAGATGCCCCTGTACCTTGGGAATTGCCAAAAATAGACTACAACGGAAAACTTCAGCTGCATGTCACCCTGTCTGTGGGCTGCTTGGCAATGGGGTCCGAGTACAAAGCTGGCTAAAGTTAGCTGTGACATGGCTTGAAAATCAGAACATCAGTTTCCTGTCACCTTGGAGCACAGAAGATTCACAGTACTTGAGGAAACTCATTTTCAGTAGAATTCCATAAAAACACACACATGGAATGCAATTGTTAAAACCAAACATTTCAAGTGTTTAAAAACAAAAAAGGCTTTAGCCAAACCCAGGCCCCTTATCCTCATGGCTTAAGAACCAAAGGCTTAGGCTTGTGTATGACCTCATCCTTTCAAACCAGCCCCCCGTGAAGAGAAGCTGGATGTGAAGCATCCAGGACGCAACCAAGCACAATGACATTGATTAGAGAAAAGAACAGGGAGAAGCGAGAAGTAAAGGGGCTCAGGCTGTCCAATGATAAAATGAGGGAGAAGCATGGAGACACCAAGGCAGGAGTCAGAGCTGAGGAAAGGACAGAAGCCGGGGAGGAAAAGGCTGGGACAGCTTGGGAGGGGTGGGGGGGCGGGTGGGGAGGAGTGGAGACCCTCCCTGGTCTGTCACATCTATTACCAGCTTCTGTTGAGTTGTATAGAGAGAGGTGCTGTGAGACCACACTTCGGCGCTGGGCTTTACGGGCCCAGGAACTCACCGGCCGTTGTCTCGGCCCACGCCCCACACGCGGATGCTCACGATGGGCTGCGAGTGTAGCACGGAGCGGTCCATGGGGTCCACCAGGCTGAGCATGTCGTTTTCCAGGATCAGATACATGTCTTTGCCCTGGGAGTCAATGAGGAAACACGGAGGACTTGCATCTGACGTGTCCCAGCCTGCTTTCTAGCCAGCTCCTATCTTTAACTAGTTACACTTCTGGATCTAGACAAATCACTAACAGGAATATGCCAGAGAATCTTCTTTTATGAAGCCCCCACACCCCCCAGTCTCTGGCAATTCCCCCCTCACCATTCTTCATGCTTAAGGACCCATTCCCCTTCCTTGACCCACAGCGATGTCTAGCTCCTCCCCTTTCCCACTCTATGTCCACGGGATGTGGCTGGCAAGGGATGGGCATGGCTTTGTAGCGCTTCTCACTACTTCCTGTGCTTGTTTACTGAACGTCGGGTGTTACAACGAATGTCTGGAGTGCTTAGAACCCTCAACTCCCCTGTGGGAGCTTGGCTTACGTTCACCAACTAGCAGCTGGGTACACTGAGGCTGAGGGCTAAGTACTTGCCCAAGAGCTGATGCAGAGGCTGCAACGGGCACTGCTCTAATCCCGAGAGGGAGACTCGGCTGCGGCTTGGATTTGTAGGGTGTGTGCCCTCTCTCCCCACACAGGCTGGCTCTCTAAGAGCAGGCATGCTAGCTTATGTAGCTTTATTCTTCCCTGTGCAATCCTCCTGCACACTGTAAAAGAGCTATTAACCGTCTGCTGGGCGGCTGAAAGATGCTCTCTCCAGAAGGCAGCTCCCATGCGGCCACACTGAAGCTAGAGAAGCCAGCCTGAGTTGAGCATGAGGCTTCATGTTGGGGCATGGGGAGGGGCTCCAGTCCCAAAGGGACAGATGGGTTGCTCTTGGTATAGTTCCTGAGAACGATGTCGAAGGTTCCTAGACTGACCGAGCTGCCACGCTTGGAGTGCAGGGGCAGGCAGACAGTGCCTCTGCGGAATAGTGTTTAAGCTGTGGCCAGTGTCTGCAGCTGGGATGCAGAATGCCCCAGAGCCTTCCCTCAAGAGCAGATAAAGTTTGTAATTGAAATCACTAACAAAACAGCAACTTGCACGGACTCATGTGGCCAAAGCATTCCCCACAGAGCCCGAACGATGGATTGCCTGCTGCCTTGAATCTATGGCTATCTGCAAATGATATTAGTGTCAATCGCAGAAAACTTTCTTGTAAACCCTAGCTGAGGATGGGAAAGCTAGTATTTTGACTGGAGGAGAGCAAAGGCTATTACATTTCTTGTCCAGAGATGTGTTGTGATGTCACACTTCAGTGTCAGAGTCTGTCCTGATGACTGGACGGCCCCTGGGAGACAGTGAAGTCTCTTCTCCCATGCATGAGATCAAAGAAGTCTGGTTAGCAACGTAGCCCAGCCCATGGCAAGGCTCTTCCTCGGGACAGACTACCTCGGGGACACGGGGGAACCTGCTTCTCATCATGTGCTGCTGGGCAAAACTAACAACGCAGTTGTAAGCAGTCCAGTCTGAAAGCAAAGTTTCCTACCCATGTTCTGTTGGGGGGACACATGCCGAGCACTAGTTAAGATGTTCCCGCTATGTTCTGCAAGCCATAGAGCATGAATATGGCTTTCCCTGTTTGAATGATTATTTCTCCTTCTCCTTCTCCTTTCTTCTTTCCTCCTCCTTCCTTCTCCTTCTCCTTCCTCTTCTTCTTTTGGTTTTTGAGTCAGGGTTTCTTTGTATAGCCTTGGCTGTCTTACACTCCCTTTGTAGACAAAACTAGCCTTGAACTCACAGCAGCCCACCTGCCTCTGCCTCTCTGAGTGCTGGGATTAAAAGCATGCGCCGCCACCACCACCCAGCCTGTTTGTTTGATGTATTCTTAATGCAAATGCAGGGGTATTTCCTCAGTACTCTCTATTCGGATATGCTCTCTTATCGTTTTGGTTGTGAGCCCTTATATATTATCTTAACTAATAGTTCAAAGTAGACTTGCTTTATTAAAAGTGAGACAACATGGAGGCACTAATTCCACAGCTCGTGAGCAGTGACTGTCAGGTTCCAAACCAAGAACACTAAGGGCAGTGGGTCACCTTTCAGAGCAGGAGTGCAGGTGTGGGAATCATATGTCACTCTGAGAGTCCTGGTTTGTCTTGCCCCAAAAGTGTTACAAGGTGGACATTTCATTGTGCACACATAAGTGGGAAGGCTTCCGAGCTACGAAAGGTCAATGATGGATCTCTGAGGATTAGAAGGTCAGGGAACTCATTCGGCCACTGAGAAATGCTCTTTCCTAGGGGCACCGTCCTGAGTGGCATGTGGTTGGGGCAAACTGTTAGCTACCCTGGTGCGTCATGCTGACACATGTTGCCACTGGCAAACACATGGGGCCCCTTGCTACAAGGCCTCACGGTGCCTTGGGTTTAAGGAGACACGGCAGGACGTAGGAAAGTAGCTACTGACCATTTCCATGGGTGACTTACCTCTCCCCAAATGCCGACTGTGTCCCGGATGTCATTTTTACAGTAGGAAAGCTGCCGGATGCAGTTGTTGACAGCGACACTGCTCTTTCCGGGGGCGAGGTCTTCCTCTGCCATCTCTACCCAGCCCAGAGAGCGCACAGCAAAACACTGGAAGACAAAGTCAGAAGGCAGCAGGTGACTCGGCGGTTGGGGCCCACCTGTATCTTGTTACTCGGAGCTACAGGGCAACTGCAGGGTCTGCTCAGTGGGCTCTCATTTGTCTTGCTGTGGCTGACCTCCTGACTCAGTCAGCAAATACGCGACTGCTGGAAGATGAGATTGTCATTGTTTGTAT
Source organism: Acomys percivali (assembly GCA_907169655.1). Lineage (NCBI taxonomy): Eukaryota > Metazoa > Chordata > Mammalia > Rodentia > Muridae > Acomys > Acomys percivali. Next base: position 4,994,649 of record OU015747.1, on the reverse strand, counting down.
ATCCAATCCCAAAATGCTTGTGGATAGCGTGGAGTGGTGGTGCAGTATTTTCTAAGCACAAATCCCACGTACTCTCTAACATTTAGAGGTATTTCATTTATTGTTCCCTGCCCTTCTTTGGAAAGTTCTAGTATTCACTATTTCCCTTTAATGTAAATAAGATTACCATGTGCTTATTTTCTGCTACAGAGAACAGCAAACACTAACCCAGCCACGAACCCTTCAGTCTACAGAGGTGACCTGTCTGCCCGAAATGCGCATGCAACAGTGGCACAAAGGTTGTAGGGACAACCCATTGCTATTCGATTGGGTTTAAGGCTCACTCCATGAGAGGAAACCAATGCCCAACACCACTCGAGCGGCTGAGAACCTGAGGCAGGATAGGCCAAAGACCAACGGGAAAATGAAATGCTGCTGTCCTGCTAATGGAGCACAGCAATACAATGACTCCCGAGGACACGCTACTACGCTCATAGAGCAGCGCCTTGCTCAGCCGTTATCACAGAAGCTTCCTCCTGCAGCAGGTGGGGATGAATACAGAGACCCGGAGCCAGACAGTATGCAGGGAGTGAGAGACCGTGTAACACTCAATCCTAAATGGGGTGCCTCCGTCAAAGCCCTCCTCTCAGGGAACTCTGCGGGAGAGGAGGCACGGAGGGCACCAAGGAAACAAGGCTTCTAGACACAACGGGGCTGACTCCTATCTGACCTCATGGAGACTGTGGTAACACGCACAAGGCTTGCACTGGTCTCAGCTAGATGGGTCCCAGATTACACGTAAGGGCAGGCCCCATGCCCTGCAGTAGATGCCAACAGATCTGTTTTGGAGGGTTTTTTTCTTTGTCTCATAATGCCTTAGACATACCCCCTCTTATAAGTATTGTAGTTATACATTATAGTTTTGGATTTTGTGTCTTCATGGGATTTGCGTGTGTGTGTGTATGTGTGTGTGCATGTGTGTATCTGTGTGTATCTGTGTGTGCATCTGTCTATATGTGTTTCCTGTGCTTTTTCTTCAGCTCATTTTTTAAAATTTAAATTTCTGTTTATTTATTTTATCATATTCAGGTTTATATGCTTTTATTTTATTCCATCTTTGTATTATTATTATTATTATTATTATTATATTCATTTTTAAGAGATGCCTGTTTGTGTTCTAATGAGAGGCACCAAGATAGGGTGGGGATGTGGGTACGTGGGGAAGATCTGGGAGGAGTTAAGAGGAGGAAAAAACTGTAATCAGAATATACTGTATGAAAAAAACTATCTAAAGCCAGGCGTGGTGGCGCACGCCTATAATCCCAGCTCTCGGGAGGCAGAGGCAGGTGGATCGATGTGAGTTTGAGGCCAGCCTGGTCTACAAAGCGGGTCCAGGACAGCCAAGGCTACACAGAGAAACCCTGTCTCGAAAAACCAAAAAAAACCAAAACAAAACAAAAACAAAAAAAACAAAAAACTATCTGTCAATCACCTATCTACAGATTTATGTATCTATCTATCTATGTATCTCTTTCTATCTATCTATCATGTATCTATATACATATCTATCATCTATGTGTGTATCTATATGTGTGTATCTACCTATGTATATATGTATCTATGTGTGTATGTATGTATCTATCATCTACACACAAACCAAAAAAAAAAATCAGTTACATTTTTACTCCCAAGACATGAAACACAACACACAACATGAGCAATGCTCTTGATCCCACATCTGCTGCCCCAGACAATCCGAATTATGTTCTCTCACTCCTCCCTGCATCCCAAGGTCATCCTGTCCCCAGCGCCAGGCTGGGCAGACAAACAGCTACCTCCTGCCTTGAAAGCCAAGAGACAACTTCTCAAGAAGTTGTCAACTTGAAAATGAAACAAAAACAGTCTATCCCAGTGTGACCAACATGAAGTTTGGTCTAACCTCCTCCACTTCAGCACCGTGACCAGAGTGTGCAATCCCCTGCCCGGGTTGTTAATCACACTTCCTCAAGGGGAAAACTCAACAAAATGCTAAACACAGAAGCAACCCATTACGCACACCGCTCGCAGACGCTCTCAGCCTAGAGGGGAAGGAGAGCTGGGTAATGCCTGCTTGCTGCTGTGCAGTCAGCGCATGTGTGAGCTGCGTCTACGACAAATGAATCCCTAAAAGAAGGCCGTCCCAGGGACTGTAAGAGCTCCCTGGTGTCTGCCTTCCGGGAGGCAGCTGTGGTGAGCCCCTCACAGTCTTTGTTCTGCAGGGAGGGGAAGACACTTGTCTGCTGGCTGGCCTGCCCCTCCTGCAGCTCTGCTTTGTCAGCTCCCAAACCAAACTCTCTTTTTCCAGGTAACTAGTCAAAAATGCCCAGGCACACATCACCAAACACCTGCTTTATTGAAACCTACTTCCTGGGTCTGAGCTCATAGGCAGCCCAACCCCACTATTTCTCCAGAGTGCCAGGGATACACAAACATGTGTCTCCCACTGGTTCCCACACGTGCTCTTGTTAGTAAAATCAGGTCACAGCCTAGCCTATGGCCTTGACCTTTAGACCTTGTCAATTTCCTCCTGCCTCTGAAAAACTGACTTGTCATCTGGATGATATTTCCTTGCGTTGCACACACTTTGTTTATTATGCATTCTTACGTGTGTGTGTGTGTGTGTGTGTGTGTGTGTGTGTGTTCTTTGGATTTTGGGAACTACTCTTATGTGTATGCAGGTGCATGTATGCAGACACCAGAAGTAAATGGTGGGTGTCTTCCTCACTCTTTTCCACCTTATTTCCTGAGACAGGATCTCCTGTTGAACCTAAAGCTCACCAAATCAGGACGGCTAGCCAAGGAATAGGTCCCCAGCTCCTGCCCATGCCCAAGACCATTCATTCCCTTTTCAGCATATCACAGGGTCCCTGTCCAGGCCTCAGCATCCACACAGAGGCTGAATCCACTAGGGCTCTGACCAAAATAAATATGCATTCATTGTCCAACCCACCACTTTTGAAGCCATAAGGGGTGGCTCTTAATTAACGATACGGAGGGTAAAAGAATACTGTCTATCCTTTGTCCCTTGAGTGCAAGAACAGATGGATTTCAATCTAAACAAACTCAGGAAAACACAATGGCATTTTTCTTGGCTTAAAAAAAATACACTCACCCAACCTACCATAAGTACATTCAGAATTGTCGGAATTGTGTCGTACAGATAAGGAAACAAAAGCCCAAACTATGTTGGCGATGGCGTCACCACCGCCACCGCCGCTGCCGCCACCACCATCATCATCATGAATTTATTTAAAATCACAGCCATGCAGTTGTTTGGTTTCTGACCTAAAAAGTTTCACCACCATTTCATGTAATCAAAGCAAAATGGACAGAGGGAATCCTGTGCTCCTCCACAGATGGCTCCACCTGGTCCTTTCCAAAGAGTTGAGGAAAGAGCAGAGCGCCGCATGGTGCTGCCCCCATGTGGCCAGGAAGCTTCAAAGCAGTCACTACGTTACTTTACCTATCTGAATTGGCTCTTGGAAACAAAAACTTCATTTTGGGTAAGGGAAGACTTGAAAATATACATTCAAGCCAGCAGTGGTGGTGCATGCTTTTAATATCAGCACTCGGAAGGCAGAGGCCGGAGGATATCTGAGTTCAAGACCAGCCTGGTCTACAGAGTAAGTTCCAGGGTGGTCAGGGCTACAACTGAAAAACCATGTCTTGAAAAAAACCAAACCAAACCAAACCCCAAGCAAACAAACAAACAACCCCCCCAAAAGAATATTTTTATTCAAATTGCTTGCCTTTCAAGAGTTTTTGAAAATGAAAAAAAAAATTAATATATACATTTTGATGGCCACTCATTCCTTAGCAGCACTCGATTAAGAGGGCGATGAGCACTGGTGCAAGGTTTGGACAGTGTAAACAGATGGAGCTGGGTTCAAGCTGAGGCTCGGCAGGGTACAGGGTTGGACGGTGTAAACAGATGGAGCTGGGTT
>OU015747.1:4974225-4985969 GCA_907169655.1 Acomys percivali | reverse complement strand
TGTGTGTGTGTGTGTGTGTGTGTGTGTGTGTGTGTGTGTGTGTGTGTTTAAGCACACACTTGTAGGTATCTTACAATGTTCATCTTCATATTGGAAGATAGTTTATTAGAGGCTTATTCTGTGCCACTTATAGACCACAGTCCAAGTGCTATGTGCTTGATAAGATGCAGCGAAACATGTTCTTACAACACCAGCAACTCGGGCACCGTATCTGTCGTTTTCTTTTTTTCTCGAGACAGGGTTTCTCCATGTAGCCTTGGCTGTCCTGGACTCACTCTGTAGACCAGGCTGGCCTTGAACTCACAGAAATCCACCTGCCTCTGCCTCCCGAGCACTGGGATTAAAGATGTGTGCCACCACGCCCGGTTTCTAGTTTTCTAAATGAGAGGCGGAGGCACAGGGCGTGCAGCTGAACTGTCTAAGGTTGCACAAAAGCTGAGCGAGCTTCAACTCTCATGGTGTGTGCGGGGTCACCACCTGGATCTCATGAGACAGGAAACCAAGCCAGGGACGCCACGGAGGGACAGAGGCAGCCTAGCTGCAGCATTAGCTCTACCATTCTGATCTCTGTATCTGCTTCTCTAGGAAGAGAGACATCCACCTGAGGAAGCCCAGGCACGGGCAGCGCACTCAGTAGGTATCTGCTGGCTGATGAGGTCCCGTGGGCCGAGGAGCATACCTCGCAGAATCCTGCTTTTGTTCCTGCTCAAGCACAGACCCCTGCGTGCCTGGGAAACCGTTCTTACTCCCCACAAGCATGCGTGTAGCTCAGTTTTGTCTCCCAAAGGAGCCCTGGAAGAGACCCGGGGTGGGGGTAGGGGCATGTTCCCAGCTCCACACGCCTGATTTACACTACAGATTGTGCTTTGGCTGCAGAGCTGAGGAGGTTTTGCATAGGGTAAGCACGGAGTGAAGCCACAATGCATGTGAGAAGTTTTACTCTCCCAGGGAAAACAGGGTTGTCATGTAAGCTTTAGGGGAGATGCTGGGCCAGGGGAAAGGAGCATAGAGGGCCTGGAACCAAGAGAGATAGGCTGTCCCCATCATCACCGCTAGCCTGAGGAAGCACGGCACGGACAGACCTAGGGTACCCTGGGAAAAGAGGAACGTTATGTACAGTTCATCTTTAAGCAGCAAGTGTATTTGCAAAGAAAAATGCCATACTACAAGCAAGACTGTTACTATTATTCTAGCCAACGGTTTGATATAAGCATGCTCTCTAGGAAGTGTCTGAGGCAATTCAGAACCCGTTTGATCTTCTACCCTGGAATGTGCTCTGGCAGGAGATCCCACCACAAATGATGCCCCCCTCCTCTGGGGGGGGGAGCTTCACTAAAGTTCCTCTTTTGAGCAACTCACGTGTAAAAGCTTTCAATACTTGGTAGGGCATAGACCACATTTTCAAGTCTGCTCACTTGCTAATTCATTTGAAACCTCAGAATTGAAACTGTAAGTGAGCGGCCAGTCTGCACGTCCCCAGCTGAAGTGCAGCCAAGTAATGTCTTGCCTTCATGTTCCAACTCTCCTGCTTTAAACAAGTGTCCTTTCCCTGGCCCGTCCCGTGCTTTCTTTTCCCATATGCTTTTACCTCTTCATTGGGATTTTCCTATGTAAAACGGTCCTCAAAGGGTTTGGGGTGATGGGCTCATCAACAGTGTCTATGTATATGAACTCCCGTAAAAGGTAGAGACCAGCGGACGGAGGTGAAATCTGCAATCCCAGGGCATGGGAAGCAGAGACAGGCAGATCCCTGGCTGTGCACTGGTCAGCCAGCCTAACCTTACTGGTGAGTTTCAGGTTTAAAAAAAAAAAAAAAGGCAAGAGAAATTGAGGAAGACACCTGACATTACGCCCTGGCCTACGTGTGTGTGTGTGTGTGTGTGTGTGTGTGCATACCCACATATCTGGATATATACATATATATGTTTGCATACAAGACACACAAATATCACTACCACCACCTCCACTGCCACCAATCTCCAGGAACACCGTCAAAAATGCTCCTAAACTCAAGAAGACTTAATGAAGAGAAACATGTGTTAGACATGTAGTTCAGACGAGGGGTCAACACTGATAGTGATGTGTTAACATTAGTGAATCAATAATGCATGCTAAATAAGGTAAAACTCATAAAAACAAGGCTGTCTATTGACCGCAACACAAACATGACCGCAGGCCCGTTCCAGCTGCCACGCTTCCGTATTCACTAACTCGGTGCGGGCAGCCACTTCATCCAGCATCTCCCCAGCTCTTTCCCTTTCCTCACTTTCCTCACACCTACTACTTTCATTTAACTGGCTTGCCTTGAACTTGTGAGTCTTGGGATTGGCCTCTCCCTCGACTGGAAGGTAAGTTACGCGAAGGGCTTGGGAGTGGGAGTGTAGCGTGCCCAGCCCCCTTAGCATGCAGCCTGACTGCTGCAGAGGTTAAGCGAGTCCATGCATAGGAAGGCGGGCTTACAGCAATCCCTAATGCCCCGGTAACTTTTAGCTGTAATTACTGCCCTTCAAGGGACTCATTTTAACTTTTACTGTTGGTCTTCAAGAAAGGTTTTGTTGTACCCCTCATCAAAAACGTAAAAATCTGGAACTTTTTATGAAGTTTCTGAAATGAGTTCATAGCATGTGAAGACCTACAAAGAGCTCAATTAAAAGCAGTGCTGTTGCCAGCCCCAAGGCGCATTTATGAGCCATTTAGTTTTCAAAGCCGACTCCAAACGAGCTACTCGCTACTCACTCAGGAAATGCATTTAACCACAGCAGGAGTCCTCGAACACAGGGCTCTGGGGAATCTCAGAACCTGACCGCCTCATTTCACAGCCCAGTAAACACAAGTCCCAAGAGCATTGTGGGGAATGCCGCTAAGAACCATGGGTATTTCTGTGAGTGATAGGGCAACGAGGGTGGAAGGCTATCCTGAAAGGCATCCTTGTCCGTACATCCTCTCACCAAAACACTCCCAGCCTCAGGGGCTTCCCCAGCCCCACAGAGATGAGGGAGGTCAGCTCAGAACCAGGGCATTTTAAGAATTTGCTTTATGCATTAGACACAGTGAGTTCTGAAGAGTAGGAATTCATGAATTTGTAAGTGAGAAGTTTGTTGGGCATAGTGTTAATCCCAGCATTCAGAAGACAGTGCAGGTAGATCTCTGTGAGTTCAAAGCCAGCCCACTTTACACAGTGAGGTTGAGGTCAGTCAGGGCTATGTGATAAGACTCTACCTCAATAAATTAAGCTAATAAACAAATGTAAAAAGTAAAAAGGAGACCTTTCAGGGCAAATTCCAGAGGTGTAGATGCGTCTCACGCTTGACCTGAAGATAGACAGATGGACAGATGGAATGAAGACACTCCCTATGCATCTTACAAGAAGAAACAAAAACAAAAACAAAACAACAATAACAAAACCACAGAGTAGATGCTTCTATGAACAGGCTAGTCTGAGAGGTAAGAGTGGAGCTCCTCACTCAGTCCCAATTGGTCACTTGACTGGGTGCTCCCACCTAGTGCTGTCTGAGCTGGAATGAACAGTTGTGGCTCCTGTAGACTCACGTAGGGGCTGTGCCTAGTCTTACCACAACCACATTTTACCCTGATTCTGTATGATAATGTGTTTGCGTACTCAAGTGTATGCCTGGGGAGATGGCTGCGGGCCCCTATGAAACCTGATCGTTCTAGAAACTAGAAAGTCCTCTACGGGTGAGCAGAGTAACAAGGAGATAGACTGATAGAGCATGCTGTGTGGCAACAGGACCCATGGATCCCCCAGGTTCTGAGAGATGTGACTAAGGATTTGATCTGATCACTAGAGCGGGGATGACAATGAGGAGAGAAGGAAGCAGTGAACCGCTTAAAGCTGGTAAAGACTCATAGAGAGAGGGCAGGGATTAGGCTCAGTGGGGCGGTATGAATGAAAATGGCCCCCACAGGAAGTGGCATTATTGGAGGTGTGGCTTGTTGAGGAGGTGTGGCCTTGTTGGGGAGGTGTGGCCTTGTTGGAGGAAGTGTGTCACTGGGGGTGGGATTCAGAAGCTCAAGCCTGGCCCAGTGTCACTCTCTTCCTGCTGCCTTCTGATCCAGATGTAGAACTCTCAGCTCCCTCTCCAGCACCGTGTCTGCCTGCACGCTGCCATGACGACAATGGACTAAACCTCTGAACTATAAGCCGGCCCCAGTGAAATGTTTTCCTTTATAAGAGCTGCTGTGGCCATATGTGAGCCTTCAATATGGAGAGGCTCATTATGAAGCTCAGAGGACCAGGATGGAATTTATGTATAACACACTAAAACCTGCTCCCAAGTCAGCTATACGCCTCAGCTTCCTATGTCACTTTCCCTCCAAGGTTAACATTTTAAGTCACAAAAACAAATGAAAAAATATTGGGGGGAAATGTTCTATAGGTGTTCCATCACTTATCACGCCCATCTCTTCAGTTTTAATGCTGCTAATGGCAGCGGGCCAGAGCTGGCCACAATGCCTCATCGGATCAATGTAAATGCTGGGGAAGGGTGCAAAGCACGGGGCCCCGCATTCTCCTGTGCAGCTGGGCAATCTTAGCATCATCCATAGTACTGGTATTTATGTAGAACTTTGATTTTTTGTTTAAAAAAAAAAACCAACTAATAAAGCACTTAGTGGTAGCAAATTTACCCAGCATGACCAAAGGCCTGGGCTTAGTCTCTAGCACACCAAAATAACAAAATCAGCAACAGTTCCCACCCTCCAATCTAAAGCCATATGTGTTAAGGCTAAATCTTCCCACCAGGCCTCTGGGGGCTCAACTTGGACTGGCCTTGAACTGGAGGTCCCAGAAAAGGAGTGTCTGTGTTCTGAGGCTGGGTGCCTCTTCCCGCCTCGTGCTACACCACTCTGGGACTCTGGATTGATGACTACTTTAACAAGTGTGCTCCATAAGAGAGAGGGGAGAGTAATCTATTCCCTGCAAAGCGAACAATCTCTCTCTTCCACATAGACACAGACGCTAAATACAGCCAGTCAAAAACTGCTTTCAGGCTCACTGTGTCTATAAAACACCCCAGCTAACAGCCAGGCCACCAAAGGGGAGCAGGGAGCCAGGTCACTAAAGGGGAGCAGGAAATTCTTCCGGCCGTTGACTCCCGTCTGCATCAAAGATGAGAACTCCTCGGGGGGCTGGTGTACAAGGAGGCACTTCACATGCTTGTCAGGGTTTGTCACTAAAGCCAGTGCACGCTGCACGGCCCCCTCTCTGCTTTCATGCTATTTACAGCACTCCAAGACAATGGTAAAAAGTGTAACTGTTGAAATCATCAGTTCCAGGCTCAGAGACTGTGCGCATGTGACGCCTTAGAGGTGGCCGAGACTGGCCACAACAGCTAGACTAAGCCGCACAATACCACCAGAGACTGGATGCCCACAATGGCCCAAACAGCTAACACACACACACACACACACACACACACACACACACACACACACAAACAGCTAATACACACAAACAGCTAGCACACACAAATGCCACTTTGGGGAGCTGTGACATTGGGCTATTTTCTAGGAAGAATTTGGGAGACAGTAACATTTTATGCTGTCTTTAGACACATCCTTTCAGTCCGCACACTGACTCTGGGAGGTCTCCAGGCAAAGAAAAGCATCACTTCATCCTATAGATGGGAAAACTGAAGTCCAGAGAAGTGGCTCATTTAAAGTCAAGCAGAGCACTATCACCGAGCAGACTGGGGTCAGAACTCAGCTTTTCCAATTCCCACTTCACCTTCCTTCCTCTCGGACAGCACAGTGTACCAGGGATAGGAATCCTGGCTATGTTTCTCCCTTCTGTTGTTATACACTTAAGTATGCCATTGAAACACAGACAGACAGACAGACAGACAGACAGACAGACAGACAGTCACCCCACTAAATTCTACCCATCTCTCTCTCTCTCTCTCTCTCTCTCTCTTTTTTTTTTCAAGACAGGGTTTCTCCGTGTAGCCTTGGCTGTCCTGGAATTGCTTTGTAGATCAGCGACCTTGAACTCACAGCGACCCGCCTGCCTTTGCCTCCCGAGCGCTGGGATTAAAGGCGTGCGCCACCACCGCCCAGCTCATCCCTCCTTTGGCCACAGATTATCACTGTGTAGTCCTGATTAGTCTAGAATTCTCTGTGTAGACTCACACTTGTGGCAACCCTTCTGCCTCTGCTCCAGAGTACTGGGATTAGAGGCATGAACCATACCATCTGGCTTCTTCTTAATTTGAAAAACAGTTGTATGGCCATAGGTGAACTTGGGCTCATGGGATGAAACTCTCCACATTGCAGCCCTGGAGAGAATGAGAGTAGTGACCCAAACACACACGGTAAGAGCTGCCCTGTACCTACACCAAGACAAGGGACGGCCCGAGGGATCAAAGACGCAGCCCAGCAACCAGACTGCCTGGGTCCCTGCAGCTAAAACTCTGAGCGTGCATCTCCTGGGCTTCTGGGAGATCAAAGCAGGTGAGGCCTGTGGCAGTGCCAACAGCAGAGGGTAAATGAAGCTAGGTTTAGCTAGAGGCCTGTTGGTAGAGCATGTGTATGTTTTTGATGAGGGAGTCTTATCTAAGGCAGTGGTTCTCAACCTTCCTAATGCTGCGACCCTTTAACACAGTTCCTTATGTTATAGTGACCCCAACCATAAAGTTATTTTCACTGGTACCTGTAATTTTCACTGTAATTTTGCTACCATTATGAACCACAATATAAATACCCGTGCTTTCTGACGGTCTTAGGTGACCTCTGTGAAAGGGTCATTTGATCCCCAAAGGGGCTGTAATTCATAGGTTGAGAACCACTGATGTAAGGGTCTCTCAAAGCCAACTGAAATTATCAGTGTGTCTGAGCTTAGTGAATTGATCTCTTCTTTAATTCCAGCCACATGGTAACCATTTATAGTAGTTACTTTGCTGTTGTTGGTCCTCCTTATCTGTATATTGGTTTTTCTCCCCTGAATTTCTGAGATTATATCCACTGAAACCAGGCTTTCAGGTCCTTGTGAAGAGCCATGTGGACACTGGGACTCGAACTCGGGTTCTCTGCTAGAACAAGCTCTGTTCAAAACCTCTGAGCCATCTCCCTAGCCATATAGTAGTTACTTTGGGCCCGTTGTGACCATCGTACTTAACAGAAACAACCTAAAAGGTTTGTTTTGACCTACGGTTTCAGAGATTTCAGTCCGTCAGAGTAGGGAGCCCATGGCTGTGGGAGCATATGGTACAGGCTCGAAAGAGCAGCGTGGAAACCAAAGGCACGGCAGCAACAATCGAAGGTTCTTTCCAGGTGACCTCCCTTCAGCAGCTAGGCTTCCCCTCCCAAAGGCCCACAGCCCACCAGTGCCAAGGGCAGTTATGCTTTCAGCTCCTTCCATGTTCTCCACAAGTGGAGAGACCATGGCCCCGTGGGGGAACGTTTCACACTGAAACCGTTACCCTGTCACTGGGATACGAGGCCACTATGGCCTCTTACAGGTTACCAGGCTTTCTTACCGAGTCTGATCAGTAACCTGGCAACGTGCACACACTTGCCGTTGAGTAAACAAATGCCTGGTGAGTGGGTGTTGCAGGCAACAGCTGAGATCCCCAACTCTTGGGGTCAGTACAGAGATGGGAAATATAGAAGCCTGGCTGCTGACATGATTTCCCTACAAGCACCCGATCCAGAGGCGGAGGGAGAACTGAGACTGTGCTCCCCGCGGCTGAGCTGGGGGGGGGGGGTCAAGAACAAGGCTGGAGATGTGTTGGTTATTTTGGGGGGAACCGTGGAAAGACATCTGCACCCAAGGGATTGTCCATGAGGAACCCCGCCCTGCTGGGTGAAGGACTTACAGTTGCATCTGCCTGAGGCTGCATATTTCTCAGAGTGCCCGTAACCCAGCGCTCTCTCCCAGAATCCCATGGGGCCAGGCTTGGAGCACCTGTTGGCCCACTCTGTCAGGACAGCCACTACTGCGCTGCAGGCTGGCTGCTGCTCACCCCTTCACCTGATTCCTACAGAGCCCCTTCCAGGGAAGAGGGTGAGCCTGCCTTTCTTTGATTAGCCTTTTCAGGCATCTGCCACCAGGCTCAGCCATTAATAGTCAGTGACGATGTCTCTTGTCCCAACAGCATCCTGCAGAACTCAGAGACTTGGCCATGGCAGCCCATTTCCTGGCTTGCTCATTTGGGCAAGGGTAGAGTAACCGGAAGTTAATGGTGGGGGGGGGGTGAGGTGGGGAGGAGAGAGGAGAAGCCAGGCTTCTGCCGGGACCTCAGTATTATGCCCAGCCATGTTGGCAAAGAAAGGTAGGGAAACAGCTTTAGAAATACGAAATCTGTCCTCTGGGCTAAGAGGGAAATGAGCCAATGACACTGCGTGTCGGCACTGCTGGCCAGGGGGTGGTTGGGGGGCGGGGAGAGTTGGGGGGGTATGGGCCAGACCAGGCAGGGCTAGGCCAGGCAGCCTGGTTTTGTGTCTTACTATTCTGCAGCCAACTATGCCCGAGCAGAGCCCTGACTGGGCTTCGTGAATGCTCACTGGAAGTCACACCTTCTTGACTGAGCTATGGTAGCTACGTGCTGCCCTTCACAAAGGGCATTCTCTTTGAGTGCCTGGAGGTGAGCTTTTTCCTCTCAAATTGGCTACTATGAAGCTTCCCAACATACACTCCCTGTATTGTGACCTCACCACTCTCCCATCAAGAGTCTGTTTCTCCACCTTCTGAACTGGAGACCTAGTTTGACTAACAGAACATAGTGGCACCATTCCTCCCACCCCCAAAATGGGTTTCTCTGGACTGGTAGCCTTGCCTTCCTGTTCCCTCCTAAAAGCCCAAGCAGCATGGAGTGGACCTCGGAGATGAGGCCTGTAAAGGGACTAGAAGTAGATCTTCAGGGTCTGCTGCCTCCTAGTGGACTAGGGGGGAACTACATGGCTGTGTTGCTGTGACTTCTGTACGGATTCCTAAACTTGCAATCATGAGCAAAATAAAGCTGTTTCCAGCTGCCGAGTCTTGGAGCAGTTTATTATGTAAACAAAGGACAAGATCCCCAAATCAATCAGCTAAGGAGCAGCAGGTCTTGATCGTGAACGTAAGCAGGCCAGGTCTAGAGTCTGTGCTGACCGTCCTTGGCGAAGTGTGGTACACCAAATACCTTGCTCCTCTGGCATCAAGCATTCAACAGATGCCTTTCCACCCAGTTAATGAGTCAACCATGCAAATCAAATCAAGCGTCTCTCACAGCTCAGAACTTCCGAGGAAAACTAAATCTAGACCGTGGGAATATTTTCCAATGGTATCAACTGTGTGCAGCTATGAAATCCCACAGAGAGGCTAAAGCAACGATGATGAATTCGTTACCGACCAGAAATAGATCCGAAACAGAGAAGACACTCCCTGCAACTTCCTGTTTATCTATTAGAGTTAATCTAGTCAGCTGCTGGCTAATATAATTACCCCATGGAAATATATGCTAATAGGAACCAGGGGAGGCTCAGATAAATAAATATTCCTCAGGAGAAGTATTAGAGCCACGTGCTCATATCCCATTTGTTTGAGAGCTCCTCTGTCAGGCGTCCCTAGCCCTGACTGGCACCGTTCCTTCCTTTCTCCACGTGGGGCAGGGTGTAGCATGAGCAGGACACAAGCAAAGCTCTCATAAGATCCAGAGCCTGGGTAATGACGCGGCCGGGTGACCCAGCACTAACTGCCAGTGGCCATAGCCCTGGAAAGGACTGCAGCATAAGGCCGTGTACGCCCCTGCAGAAGACACAGAAACGCTGGGTCTTGTTTTGATCAAGTTTCAAACTCAACTGGGTCACCTACGCCGTGTTCTCTGTAGGGCTGCTGCATCCGCGTGGCTTCTGGACTCAGCAGTGAGCCCTTGATCCCATTACTTTCTTATCTACAGTTCCAGCAGCTGCTGCATTTGCAGGACAAGCTCATGAGCAGAGAGAGCACAGGACCCGTGACACAGGAGCCAGCACTATACTTCTCTCTCTCTCTGGACTTGAACAGACATGACCAATTCATCTCCAGGTGCTATAGATTGGGGCTGCTACGCTTCATGTGCAATCTTAGACTTCCTCGAACCAGACTTCCTCGAACCAGGAGGGGCTCCTAATACGAGTCATGCTCATTTTACAGATGAGGAATCTGAATCCAAAAGGACATGATGCTTTGGAGAAACATAACTTGTTTCTCCTTCTTTGAACTCAGAGACTTATGTCTTTGAACTCAAAGCCCCTGGTCATAAATATCACAAAAATGATTTGGTATAAGCTACAACAAAGATAGCAGAATTGGGTGGCTAGAGGCCCAGGAGACCCATGGCCTCTAGTGTCTCCTTCACTCACGCAGAGGCACTGCACTCACTTAAAAAAAAAAAAAAAATCTATGCCAGGCGTGGTAGTGCACGCCTTTAATCCCAGCACTTGGGAGGCACAGATAGTCGGATCTCTGTGAATTCAAGGCCAGCCTGGTCTACAAAAGAGAGTCCATGATAGCCAGGACTGTTACACAGAGAAACCCTGTCTTGAAAAAACAAAACAAAACAAAACAACAACAACAAACAAAAAACAAAACAAAACAACAACAACAAAAACTTTAAAATCACTTCTAATTTTATATAATCCAATGATTCCAAAAGAAATTCCCAATATTTTCCACCAGGTGGCACAAAATCTCCTTTATAGAAACCCAAGCACTTATAACAAAGGATGGGAAAGAATTGGTATATTTTTCCCCCTTTAGAGCATTAACTTTTGTACATTTGATTTGATTGTAGTGCTAATAATGTGTTTAGTCAGCAATGCACTGTGTGTCACGGAAGGGACTCGGCTCAGATTTCAAAGCAGGAAAACGGGACGAGCCCAGCAAAGATTGGAAATATTAGGGTGTCCGTCAAAGCTTCCTATCTGGCCACCTCAGTACAGTGAAGAGTGGTCATTTGTGATCATCTGTGAAAGGCCTGGGTGTGGAGGGACATTTAAAACATTTTCTTCTCTCATAAAAGTCAGGAAGAGAAAAAGGAGTAACTGGAGAAAAAAGAGTAACTGGAGAAAAAGGAGTAACTGGAGAGAACCTTTTAAGAGTGTCACAGCAGACAGTTTTGCATTTAGTCCTCCAGGGACTAGAAGTAAGTGGCTTTGTGGCTTGTACTCTGGAACAGAGAGGGGACAGCAGAAGAAAACCTGAACAAACCAGAAGGAAATGATCACTTAATAGCTTTAAATTCCTCCGTCAGAAATCCCCTAATTAGCTGATCATTTAACAGGGGATGTTTAAGACTGGCAATGGCGCTCAGCGGTAGAGCGGGCACTTGGCACGCCTGAGCCTAGAAGCTGAATCTCCTATACAGGAAGGCAGAGAGGTGAAGGAAGAGAAATTTAACACTAGAAAGGAAGAGTCTTTATGCCACAAAACTCAGACAAATAAATAAAAAATGGTAGTGCCTGGGGGCGGCCTGGCATGTGGGTGAGAGGTGGGGTCTATAATATTACTGACGGGATTGTAAGTTATGGTAGGCCTTCAGAAAGCAATTTTACAGTAAGCGACAGAAGCCGTGAGGCTGATGGCCTTTGACCTGGCAATAGCAGTTGTAGCTTACTCTACCAAAGCAGTAATTGAAAAGGGAAAATGGTCACCCATCTTTAGGAAGTTGCAGTTTCCGCTGTGTAGTGTTTTGAGTGGCCCCAATGGTGCCACTGCCTAAATGTGTGTGTGTGTGTGTGTGTGTGTGTGTGTGTGTGTGTGTGTGTGT
>OU015747.1:4907909-4970189 GCA_907169655.1 Acomys percivali | reverse complement strand
CACACACACACACACACACACACACACACACACACACACACACACACACACACACACTTTCTAGAGATAGAGGTGGAATTAGGGATGTCACTATGTTGGCTTGGAAACTGGGGTGGGTGGGTGGAGGGTGTCCCTATCTAAGAGTCAAAGAGTCTGGAGTGAAGTTCTTGTTATGACAAGGGGGCGAAGGGCAACGCAGGAACAAGGGCGTAGTCGGGGACACGGACCGACATCACTGTTCTGATGAAGCCCACTGCACGTAAGGGAAGGTAGCCCCACACGACCTAACGTAAACCACAGATTCATAAAAGCCCTCAACTCCTGTGCTATGCGAGTCTGCCCAGGGTTCGCCCCTGACAGGGACGTGATTTTCTAAATGGTTACGGACCACAGCACAGAGCCGTGCCGCGCTGGGAAAGCTCTCCCCCCCCCCCCCCCCCCGGCAGACCTCGGCTTGGAGGCAACTCTTTCCACTGCTCCTAGGCAATGAGAAAACTTCTTACCTTCTACTGTGCCAGGCAAATACTAAAACATTTTTCATTGACTTATGGGACTAAATGAAACTGCTAAGATGCCAGGATGGTCTGGAGACTCTCTCCTCAGATGAAATATCAGCAACAGGAAAGTTCTCAGCCAGCTAACTTTTCAACTGAAGTTCCTTGAAAACGAGCGGCCCGTGGCAACCCAGAGCTTACAATCAGGGCCACTGAGGCAGCTTCTCACTAAGAGCAAACCAACTTCAGCCCAGATGCCCTGTGGAGAGGTGAGCTGATTAACTGTGTGGCCTAGGCAGGGTGGGGGTGCCACGCTTCATTTCCAGTGTCAACACAACTGGCTTTCTTTTGGGGGACTAGGGGTCCGAACCCATATACAGAATACAAGAACATTCAGATCAGCACACTAACTGTGAAAAATAATCTCTTCTCATGAATATAAGAACAGGGATGCTGTCCATTCTAGCTATCGCCCTTCCCCTATATCCCTCCAAGTGTGGTCACCCTCCACTGAGTGTAACGGGAGAGCTGGGGCCTGTAAGGTCAGAGGGGCTGGGAACCTGAGATGGGTGCAGGGATTTTTGTTTTTGTGGTTTAATATATGTCTGTTTTCCTGGGAAAAGCCATTAAGTTTTGCTCCTATTTTAACATATATTTAAAACTTTATTTTGTGTATGTGTGTGTATAAACCTGAGAGTATGTGTGTGCACCCAATGCATACAGGGGCCTGGAGAGATCAGAGTGGGGCACTGGATCCCCGAGAACAGGTGATCGTGAGCAGCCATGTAGGTGCTGGGAAGCAGCCCCAGGTGCTTTGCAAGAGCAGGAAGCCGGCTGAACAGCTAGGTCATCTCTCTAGTCCCACTGTTCCTGTTCTCGTAGGGGACAGAGGCGGGCTGACTTAGTCACTCTGCTACAGAAAATGCTCCTGTCAAGAGCAAGCGCCAAGTGCAAAGAAAAACCAGAAAGCTATGCATTTCTTTTCCAAGCAAGGTCCACAATTCCACATCAGGACCCTGGCGGCCAAGTGGGCAGCTTCCGCCCTTCCTTCAGGTTGAACTTTGGAAAGGGGCATTAGGTGCGGGATGGGAGACCATAGTCAAGATAACTATGCGTGCGCGCAGAAAGACCAGAGGGAGCGGAAGGCAGAGGGGATGAGAAGTGAAATCAGGGGGAGAGTGCAGAAAGGGGGAGGGAGAGAAGGAGAAGAGAAAGGAAGAACAAAAAGAAGGAAGGCAGGAAAGGAAGAGAGGAAAAAAGATGGGAGGGGTGTCTGAAAATCAGACTCCTGAAATCAGAAATTATCCAAGAAATTACCCTGTGTTGGGGCAGGAGAGGCCGGAAGAACTTTCTAAATGGAGCATTCAGAAGACTTGAGAATTTAATTAAAACAGGCCTCTGCGTGGGTGTCAAATGTTATGCCTTTCTATATATTTGCCATCTGGACTCAGGAGAGCCTGTGAGGGAGATGCGGACTGTGGCACCAGGCCGTGAACCCAGCTCTTGTGCTGTGGAGCTGTGGAGGCAGCTGGCAACTCCCCAGCGGTCACCCACGTATACATAAACAGGAGCAGACGACAATGAGTGCTTATTGCAAAGCTCAAGTGAGGAGCAATGGCAACGGCATTACGACCTGGGCGAAGGCATTTGTTTTTAAACGCTATTTTAAAAGAATTCATTGATATCAAGGATAAAACTATTTTTCTTTCTTGTAAAAATGACCATAACTTTTCTTTCTCTTTTTCTTTAAAAAAAAAAAACAGAGAGAGAGAGACTAACACTTTTTCTTAAATTTTAAGAAGAACAACAGAATATATTCATTTAATTATTTTTAGTTAAGAGAAAATACTTTCTACATTTTGCTATTTAATATGTTGGTTATTTATTTTTATAGTGCTGGGGCTCGAACCCAAAGCCTTGACTGTGCATGCCAAGCACTCTGCCCCCAATCCCAGGTCTAGTAAATACTGTTAGCTAATAAAAATCTAAAAATTAAAAAAAACAAAAACAAAAACAAAAAACAAAAAAACCAAACCTACCAGAAGTTCTTTGGCTCAACAGAAAGTCTACAGTCACTTTGGTCTGTAGTGTGTAGAATAGACAAGATACAGGGAGAGACAAACAGGAGGAGGAAGAAAAGGAAACAACAGGTGGGTTCTATGCTTCAGGTAGGAAGTGACACACAGACAAGGTGAGACGACAGGGCTGGGCGGAGTACATCTCCCATAAGCAGCGACCTGCCTGGGAACCTTCTAGGCAGAATGGCTAACGTCTGCTGTGGCCACAAGATGTCCTGGGCCAGAGCTATAGCTGGAATTGCCCCGTCCTGGTGCTTATCCTGGCCCTGCTCAGAGTGCAGCATCCATCACTCTAAATATGATGGTCACGCACAGGTATGGGAATTGCTGCAGAGCTCTGGCTTCCGTAGTGTGTACTGAGCCACTGGCCCACCCAGTGCCGGGAGCACAGTGCCTGCCCTTCTAGACCAGGGGCTGTGCAAGGGTGGGTCTGCTTGGGAAGGCCAAGCATGTGACTGAACATTTTCAGTCTAACTCCCCTTGGTGGTGGTGGTGGTGTGGTGATGAGTGGTTGGTGGTGGTGGTGGTGGGTCGTGGTGATGGGTGGTGATGATGGTGGTAGTGGGTGGTGATTGTGGTGGTGGTGGTGGTGGGTGGTGATGGTGGGTGGTGATGGTGGTGGTGATGGTGGTGGTGGTGATCTTGGAAAAAGAATTCTGCAAATAACGAGAGATGGAGTAGCAACCTTCTGCTGGAAAAGGCCCTCTTCAACAAATCCAACAGGGTCTCACTGAGGATGATCTCAGGGTCTTTACCATGCGCTATGGTTGCAATAATGTGTCCTCTCAAAACCCCCGTGGGAAACACTCCCATGACCTCAGTGTAGGGGACAGGATGGAGACTATGGGGGTGCTAAGGTCATCAGGGCTCCACCCTTGTGTGTGGATTAGTGCTAACTACCAATGCCCTCGATCCTCAAAGTTCATCCTCTTGTCCCCACTTTGCTCAGAGGGTGAGGCAGCTCCCCAAACCTGGACCCACCAGCGGAGGAGGCAACACGTTTCTGTTCATTCAAAGCAAATCACTGTAGTGCTCAACCAAACTAGAGTGGAGGGAGCTAGGGGTGCCGCCGTAGAGTGCTATCAGAAAGCAGAGAGGGGGAGTGGGTACCGGAAGCCTCTGGGAAAACCCCTGTGTGCTTCATGTGGCTTTGGTGGGGGCTGTCAGGACACTCCTGTGTGTACCTCAGAAGTTCTGAAGCCAGCACAGCCATAGCAAGCCATGGCTACACCCCAGCTCCTATCTCTGGTTGAGTATGCTGCTGAGGCCTCCCACTGGGGTGTGTGTGGCATGGTGACATGAGGGAATAAGATGTTGTTAGCACCTGGCCTGCCTGTCTAGAGGTGTGCCAAAGATGGCAGTCCCTGCCCTCCACTTTCTTTTCATATAAGAGGGGGAAAAAAAAAAGCTCTCAGTAACCATAAAGTTCAAATTACAATGTTTAACCCTGGAACATGGTGAAGATGCAACCCTGGGATTCTGAGACAGCAAGGAGCTGGGCAGGGCAGGGCAAGGGCATCTGTGTCCTCGACATCTGGGTGTGGATGCACTGCCTTCCTTTCTTTAAATCCTCTCTGGGGGTTTTAGTGGATGTCACATGATCTGAAAGGTATAGTGGCCCTCCCATTTAACTATGGTTTTGGCTTCTTTTGTTTAAGTTACTCGTGGTCCGAAAATATTAAATGGAAAATTAAATTACAAAACTGTTTTGTGCCAATATGCACCGTGTCACTAGGACATGAACTGCCCCATTGCCCAGCATATCCTGACGTTATGTGCTGCCCTTCTGCTGGTGATGTGGCCATCCTGGCTCCTGCGTTGACTGTTGTGTTACTGTAGTATGCACAAGGTCGGGACCTCACTCTGAGCTCGGACAGAGACTAAAGGGTATTAGAACGTAGATCCAGAAGACCAGGGGTGCTGCCGTGTGGCTTTGTGGTCTATTACATGAAAATGACTCAAAGAAGTTCAAAACAAACCAAACTTGGAAACAGACTGGCAAAAGCGCGGCCATGAAGTGAGCTCCTTGGGCCAGCAGTGCACTGTGCAGTTGATATTCCAGAGAGGGGAGGGGACCGAGGCTCCAGCTGGCTTTGATGCTCCAGGAACTCAATTGACTGCACCCACTCCGACAACCATGGGGTTCTTCTCCACTCAGCACGCGGTGGATGAACTTCATGCACCACATGTCAGGAGCTATGCTGAGTATGGGGATGGGTCATAATGCCCAAGGAACTTTCTAGAATAAGATTAACAGGCACCAAATAATAATACTACAAGGGGCTTGCAAAGAAGAGTGAGTGTAACTGTTCCTGGGAGATGCCAGGGTGTGGCCCTTCCTTTGAGGAAGGGATACAGGAATAAAGATTGGGTCAGGGGTGGTTCCCTATAGGCCTGGCTGTCAGCATAAAACCTCATGGAAAGCCTACGTCAGAGCAGAGTTGCAGGCCTCGCCCTGGAGCATTTGTGTCATTGCCTCAGGTGGCATCGAGGAGCCAGTGTGCTTTACAAGTGCCAGGAGTCCGCCCTCTGCTCCCAGGCTGGGCAACCCTTGCATCTGCAAGGCCCATCTCCGAGGCTCCTCCCTGCCTCTGAATGTTCTACTCACTAGACTGGGCCATGTAACTTGGCGAAATGACAGAACCATCTTTTGATGTAGCAACCTTACTCTAGGGATGTAGCTTTAAAGCTTGGACACTGTGCTCTTCCTGTAGTGTTTACTGCTTAGGCAGCCAATGGCCACAAGGCCATTAGCCAATAGAGAGTGACTTCGTTAGGACACAGGATCCTCTCTGAAGATTCCACTTTCCACACTCCTTTGAGAAAGCCTGGCCATCTCTACATGGAGAGTCTAAGCAAGTCTTGTCCATGGGCCAAGAGCTATTCATAAAAAATATCTTGTATGGCCTGCTCTCTTTCTCTCTTTTTAAAACTCTACATCCACATAATTTCAGAGGTAATTTGGAACAAATGAATGATTTGGGAGGGGGAGGGGAGGAGCAGGGCTGTGGGCCAAGTTTCAGTAGCAAATACTTCTTTCAAAAACTTTCAAAAATACTCGCTGGCGCATGCACTAGAAACACCATCCACTGTGCTTAACAGTTTCTGGGTGAACTTTGGAAAGTGAAATGTAAAATTTTCAAACTGTAAGGAAGCTTGCAGCCCTACATTTTTTTGTGCCATCAACAGATTTGGCGCTTATTTATCTGATTTTTCTTTTCAAGCCAGCTCACGAGAGAGCTCAGTGAGAACATGCATTTCTGACACGACACATTACAAGTTACTTATCTCCCTTAACATTCTGCCTTTCTCCTCCTTCCATGCTTCGAAATTAGTTGAAATACATTCTATTTAAGGATCAAAGAGTTGGAGCTAGAGAAATAATCATTTTTCTCCCGCTGTCATCGGCACCTGTGACGATGTTATTAAGTAGTCATTTTCTGGATAGCTTTGCGTGTGACACAGCCCTCCCCTTCCGGTGAGATGAAGGGAATCTGAGAGTCTCCACCATTTCCTAATGTAGTGTGTCAGGTCTGGGGTGGAAACAGGGGTCAACAGGTTAAAGTTCAAGGTTGACTCTGCCACACGCTGGCTCTGTGATCTTATGAGCCGCTCAGGCCTTCTGAGTTTTTGCTGTGTCAAAACCATAGTGACATCCGTCCTTGGTAACAGGTAAGTGTTTGGTGGGATTAATGAGACAAGACGATAGCCTGGCCCTGTAAACATGTGCACCCTGTCGGGGCCCAGGGTTTGGTATCATTCTCAGTGCTTCCTTGACCTGGGGATGTGGCCAGCTGTCTCTTTCCTCACCTTTCATCTTCCCCTCTCTCTACTCACCCCTCTCTGGCCCTCTTCAGTCTGCTGGGATGCTTAACGGATGGCCTCATGAACGGGGGTTGGGGGGAACTGTGCGTGAAGTAAACAATCCAAAGGCGGATCTGAGAAAAGGTACCCCATCTGTCTATCAAAAGGTTGGTGGCCTGGGGAATGTAGCTTAGTAGCCGAATATTGGCCCAGTGTGCGTGAGGCCCTGGCTCCCCTTCGTGGTACGAGAATGAATGAATGAATGAATTAGTGAGTGAATGAATGAACAAATTAATATTCAAATAAATGATAGTGGTAAAGTGTGTGCCTAGCAGGCATGAAGTTCTGGGTTTGAGCCCTAGCACTGAAGTAAAAACATAAATAAGATAAATAAATAAGACAGCAAATAAAAGCTGGGTATGAGTCAGTTACTGCATGTGTGAAACTATTCATCTTTTAAAGGTCCATTGAGTGAGAAAACTCAGTAGGCACAAGCATAAGAAAGATGGGCAGAATTCAGGTGGAGCCAGGGGACCTGTCACACCAGCCACGTGGCCACACAACTCCTGATTCTCAGAGGCCATCTTCTTCGGCATGGTTGAAGTCCTGTCAGGGTCATAGGTAGCGTTTATGAAAAATGCTTTAATTTTGTTCCTTGTGGTTCTGGGGGTTGAACCCAGGTCCTTGAGCACGTTAGGTAAGTGTGCTGTCACTGAGCGACTCGTTCAGGCCTGACAAAGCTTCACAAGCAAGGAGGAGGCTGAAACTCTGAAGGACAAAGAATATAAGTCCTTTGGAGCCTGGGAAGCGTGGGTAGGGGGCAGTCACCAGGATGGGGGCAGGAGGACAGGCCAGAGTGGGGCTCTGAGAGCCCCAGGGGTAGGAGAGGCCCTCTACGACCTGGCAGTTTTACCCAGTGCCCAGCCCTGCTGAATTCTGCCTAACACACTCACAGAAACAAGGAAACAAAACTCTACCACATAAAGCAAAGAAATAAAAAATACAAGCTACACAACCCCAGACTGCGCCTCTTGGACTCTACCAGCCAGGCACAAAGATAGAATTAACGTCTTCTAAGTGTGAGGGACGTGAGACACCTGGAATAGGGAGCGGGTCTCAAGTTAGTCCAACTTCCTTCAGGGACAACAGAGGACAGAGGACACTGAAAAACCTAAAGCCAGGGCCTGGCCAGGGATTCACTGTGTCACTGATAGCTCTGCGCCTCAATTTTCCTATCTATAATGTACTTCCTGGTTGTGGGCATTCTATTGTTGCACACAACTAAATAGGACAGAGTAGCACAGCCCTGTTATAGCAAGATCAGAGGTGGACACTGGCTCGGTATCAGGGAGGCCACCTGTAGCAGAGAGCGTAAGTCCAGGTACGCCTGAGGTGGGGTGTGGAGTAGACCGCTTCCCATCAGACGTGTTGAAGGCTGGAGCTGCACTCCTTTATTTTTATTCCAAGCACGCCTACTATGAGGTGAACAAGTCAGTGGCTAGAAACTGCTTAGGATGCAGAACTGTTAGGCTTCAGTGACAAGCTAGCGGATCATCTAGTGCTAAGCAACAAAACCCTCCAGAGTTCAGTGGCGCTGATTCACATGCCCAAACCGGCCAAGGCTCGCATCTACCCAAGAGGGTAGAGCTAGCTCCAACACATCTCTCTAAAGATGGAGAACTGGGGCCGGGAAGGGAGATGCTGGAGCTCTCAAAAGCCAGAAGCAGAGCAGGGTACCAGTCTCATCGCCTGCCGGGGAAGAACAGGTCACCAATCAGAACGTCACTTGTAAAGACAGGATGGGTGGCAACAGTGGCAAATACAGAAGAGTGTGGCCCAGTTAGGGGTAGAGGTCGCCTTGCTCTCACTCCTCAAACCAAAAGAAAACGGGCTTGTTTAAAGAAACAAAGGATTTATCATCAGAAAAATAGTGAGGGGTGGAGGGGCTGAAAAGATAGCCTGCTAGGTAAACCGCTGATATAAATAAGAAAATAAATAAGCTGTCGCTTAACTGTGACCTTTCCCAGTGATAATTCTCCTGAGTGTGCTGTTATCAGGATTGACAAATATTTGCTGCCGGAATCATTACGTGAATGAATACCACATTGAAAAAGATTTTAAGGCCTCGATTCTTTATTTAAACATTCTGATTTCTTCCTCAGGGATATCCGGAATTTATGTTGCTAATTATTTCCAAAATAATGTCACTTCGGCTAAATAAACACATCTCTCTTTTTTTTTTTTCTTCTCCTTAAATAGGAATTAAGCATTTAAGTGCCCTCAAGGGTTACTCCTACGAGACATCTTCTGCATGCTAGCAAATGAACCAAAGACTAATATGATACATGGTAATTATAACACTCCTGGCCAAGAGACGTTCTTCTATGCGTAAACATTCCACGGACCCAGCACCATGCAGTGACACCTGCAGAGTAAATTATTGTCTCCACGAGCCCTAGGGAAACCTAGCCACTTCCCATTAACAAGCGCCTCTTGCTTTTGTACCTTGAATGGTGCTTCAAGAGATCAGCATCCATTAGAAGTAAAAACAGCCCTGAATGACAGACCCTGGCACTATTTGCTGAGAGGAAGTATTCCTGAGCTCCTCAACCCAACATGCACAGCCATCACCAGGCTTACCTCAGTCAGAGACCTGCTGGGGCAGAAGCTGCCAGTCTAAAAGGAAGTTGGGTTACGCCTACTAAACATGCGAGAAGACACTCCATTTTACCTCGCTCTCTGGGGTGGGAGACGGCGTCACAGAGCTGAGGGACCCTTTCCTAGAGCCCTGGAGGTCCACGGGGATGGAGACAGGCTGCTCCCACTGAGTCGCTCCTGTTGGGATGTGCCAGTAATAGGTCCCAGCAATGTCGACGATCCTTTTCCAGCCAGGCGGCAAATCCGGATCCGTCTGAAACGAGTGATCGCTCCAGATATCTGCTGGGAAATGGGAAAGAAGGGAGGATTTTACTAAAAGAGAAAAAGGAAGGAAGCTTCCAGCAGCAGTCAGGTGAGCCTCGCGCACAGAAACACCTACACTGAGCTGAGAAGAACTTACTATATAGTGTGGTAAAGTGTGTGAGATAGAAGGAGACAGAAAGAAATGGAAAGGGTGGTTGCCATCTGTGAAGATGGGTACAAATACCTCATTATCAAGTCACCCCATGCCTCCGAGAACCCCAGGCTGAAGCTCCGTGAGTTTTAAGCAACCACGCAGGCGCACCCCACATGCTTACACGCAGAGCCTCCTGGATGCTGTCAATCAGGAAGCCCGACTGGTTGGCACAGCATATCCTTCCTGGCTGTAAGTCTTAAGTTTCTGCAACCACTTTTTTTATAGTTAAGCACTGTGTTTGCATCTAGACACCCACAGAGGAGCAGTGTCTTTTTCAGGACTCTAGGACTCTGAATAGCATACTTTTAGGAAAAGCAAACTGAGATAAATAGCTGTGGAACTCAACAAAAGACCAGATTGGCTTTAAAACCGGGCCAGTAATGTAAACACATGAGAGACGGTGGGAGTGACAGGCGATACAGAACGGTGGCGAGCAAGGCAAATGGGCAAGCATCTGCAAAGCCTAGAGACACTCAAATCCAATAACTCTTAAGCACCATTGGTGCCAATTAAAAGTTTCCCCTCGGCACAATTTCAGGCACATTTAACCTATCTAAGTATTTACTCAGTTTACTGAGTAATTTGTTGCTTTAATTTTTTTTTTCTTTGTGGGGCCAGGGAACCATTGGTGGGGAGTAAGGGTGGGGTTGGGGTTGGGGGAGGGGAGAAGCTGGCTCAAAGCAAAAGTGGGGTTGAGGCATGTCCAAACCCTGGGAATCTCATCCTAAGATTGGCAGGAGTAGGCTCAATCCTCCCCTGCCTGGGGCCTGCATGCCTAGGCCCAAGTATTCCTGTGCTCCCATCTTTGACCTCCTGAGGAGACCACACAGCCTGGCAGCAAGGTTAAACTTTTTCTTCCCTTAAAAGGTCATGTCCCTAAGCATCTGGAATTCTTCCTTATTCAAATAAGGCATTCCCAGTACCCTGGTCCTGATGATGTACACTCCCTTGGATAGCCCCTACTCACTCCTCAAAGATTTAAGGAGCCTTTGTTCCTCCCAATTAAACAAGCTGTCTCACTGAAGCCTGTCTCTCAAGAAGTCTATTTCTGCTGCACTGACTGCCACCTGAGGTCTCCAACTGCACATGAATGGGGAGGAGGAGAGGGGGTTGGCATGGCAGGTGGGGGGGGGGGGGGGGGGGGTGGGGGTGGCTGGGGGGGGGGGAGAGGGAGGGAAATAGGATGGAGCCCAAACAGCACTTCTTGTTCTTAAGTTGAATACTAAAGTAATAAAAAGTACAAGAGAAAAGAAGTAGAGTGAGAAATTCAGAGTTGGAAGATCAGGGAGAAGCCACAGAGCTAACTGTGTCTGTAGAGGCTGACAACCTGGGCTCTAGACCTGAGCCCTGTTCTATCCTAAGAGTTAGGCTTTTTTTTTTTTTTTTTCTTTTGTTTTTTTGTTTTTTCGAGACAGGGTCTCTCTGTGTTATCCTTGGCCATGCCGGACTCGCTTTGTAGACCAGGCTGGCCTCGAACTCACAGTGATCCGCCTGCCTCTGTCTCCCAAGTGCTGTGATTAAAGGCGTGAGCCACCACGCCTCTGTCTCTCTCTCTGTCTCTCTCTGTCTCTCTCTGTCTCTCTCTCTCTCTCTGTCTCTCTCTTTAACACAGCCATACAAAAAGCCAGAATGCTTTATCGCACTCCCAGTGAGAACACATGTGGGCCCAGCTCAGTACATCACTGTGTGCTGTGGGCATGCATCACTGAAACTGTTGTTATAGGACAGAAGAAAAAAAGGAGGCCAACAAAAGGGGCCGGCCAAGCCCATGGGCACAGACAGACACCCACACTGTTGCCGGTGCCTTGGCATTTACTCTTTTCATTTCAATTTGCCACAGGCAAAACTGCCTCAAGTTTCAAATTATGGCGGAAACATTGCCCTTGACCCATGGGGAAATTGCGCATAACTATGTAATTCCAAGTTAATAAAATTCGCAAAATATATCCCCTCCTCCCTGTTTCCTGCCCCATTTTAGGGGGTAAATGGGTTGTTCTGACATCCTCTTGTTTTTAGCATCTCAACCGGGGCAAGGAAAGTAAAGTGCAGAGGACTTAAGTTGGAAAAATCCGGAGTGTGTGAGCGGCCTTGAAGGGTCTCATTCTACAGCTGCCAGACAAAGAGGTCTGAAGTAAACATGGGAGGGGATGGAAGGGCGCCTGCTCTGCCTCTGTGGTCTGCGAGGTCTACACGCTTACACACTTGAGAGTGAGGAATAGGCACGCACACCATCAGACTATGAACTCATGCTAGGCCAAGTGCAGAGTGCAAGGTCGGTGGCTTTAAAGCCATGTCGCTACCTAGAGTGTGTGAGGGCAACTGTGCACTAGATGACAGGAACAGAGCTGGTTCGGTATTGACCCAAACATACTGCATTGGTTCGTATTCCAATTTCTGCCGAGATCGTGTTGGGGAAGTACTTGAAAGGGGGGTGGGGCTTATTCTGTTGCTAAAAATGGCTGACGACGATGATGGACAAAGCTCCAACAGTCATCACCGGCACCCTGTCCAGAAGCACCCCAAACTAGTGTAAGGGTTAAGTGCTGGGAAGGCAGGAAGACAGTGAGCTGGTCTCATCGATCAGACTATTTCCCACACACGCAAAACAGGTTCTCAAGGGTGGTTGGATGGATAGAGGAATGAATAAAGGAGAAAAAAATCCTACTGAATGAATTAGGTCTTCCAATAGTAAACTTGGCATCTAGCAAAAGAGGAACTCTGAAGAAACCAGCTCTGTACGCTGCCACAAAGCAGACCGCTGATATTTGTGCAAGGTCAGCGTCTGTGCCCTTCAGTGGCAGAGATGACTGCCCTCACAGGAACGGCAGAGTCGACCAGCTGTCCACATCAACTCCTGCAGGTTCCATGTTTGTGGGTGAAAGTGATTGGGAATCACACTCGCTTTGATAGATCTGCTGGGAGGTTTGAGATCACAAAGGGATGCTCTTAGTCTCCAGGGGGAGAGTATCCTAAACCATGTCAGCAACAGAGAAATTGTTTTTCCTTGGATGGGTCACGTGCCACAGTAACCTTAGATGTCAGAGCCAGCATTAGAACGCAAAAAGCACGCCAGGGGATGCCGTCTGCTTCCTGCTTTCAGAACTGGCACCAAGACCAACTGTGTGTGGGAAGGTGGGTGGGTGGGATGTCTCAGTGGAAGATGGGCATGACAGTGAGATTGGCAGAATATACCGGAACTGTCCAGAGTATTTCTAGCATCTCAAGTCTCAGGACAACATTCTCACACAGCCATTAACGTGGCAAAGGCTAAAAAGCACTACACTTGGGGCTGGAGAGATGGCTCAGTGGTTAAGAGCACCGCCTGCTCTTCCAAAGGTCCTGAGTTCAATTCCCAGCAACCACATGGTGGCTCACAACCATCTATAATGTAACCTGGTGCCCTCTTCTGGCCTGCAGGTAAACAAGTAGACAATACCGTATACATAATAATAAAATAAATCTTAAAAAAAAAAAAAATCACTACACTCAGGGTAGGCGGGTCAAGCAACAAGAACTTGTATACATTATATACACTTGTATACACTGGAGGGTAATTTTAACATAAGCATGAAAACAAAAGAATATTATTAAATAATAAAGACGTTATCGTTACGTCATAGCCCAGCAGTTCCACCCGTGCTATATTTCCTAGCAAACCCACACATGTGTGTTAGGTGTATTCGGATCACAGTAGCAACATTAAAATGGCCCCCGGACTCAAAACAATTCAGACCTCCCTTTATAGAAGAATGAGAAAATTACAGCAGAATAAATATGTAACACAAACGAGCCCCGTACAGCTGTACACAGCAATGCAAAGGTCACGGCATGCCACTGATAAAACGGAGGACAACAAGGACACTAGACCCGCTCTCCTCCATTCAGAGAGTCCAACCGTGAATTATTTAGTAATAGACAGAAACGGCTTAAACTGCCGAAAATGTAAACACACAGTTATCACATAAAAAAAACACAGGCTGATGAATAGCCGAAAGTGTGTGTGTGGTATGTGAGTGTGTGTGTGTGTGAGTGTGTGTGTGGTGTGGTGTGTGTGAGCATGTGTGGTGTGTGTGTCATGTGTGTGGTGTGTGTGTGTGAGTGTGTGTGTGTCGTGTGAGTGTGTGTGTGTGGTGTGTGAGTGTGTGCGTGGTGTGGTGTGTGTGAGCATGTGTGGTGTGTGTGTCATGTGTGTGGTGTGTGTGGTTTGTGTGTGTGAGTGTGTGTGTGTGTGTCGTATGAGTGTGTGTGTGTGGTGTGTGAGTGGTGTGGTGTGTGTGAGCATGTGTGGTGTGTGTGTCATGTGTGTGGTGTGTGTGTGTGTGTGGTGTGTGAGTGTGCGCGTGGTGTGGTGTGTGTGAACACGTGTGGTGTGTGTGTCAGGTGTGTGGTGTGTATGGTGTGTGTGTGAGTGTGTGTGTGTGTGTGTGGTGTGAGTGTGTGTGGTGGCTGGGGTGTTGGAGAAAGGCACACTCCAGGACTTCCATAGTCTAAGAAATTCCATTGGTGGTGACAGAGATGTTCCCTTTATGGTTATCTATTAATCTGTCGCTTAACAGATATTTCTGAATGTATATTTTTCACAAGCGGAAATAGAGGCTGGAGAGACGGCTCAGTTGGTAAAGTGCTTGCCACCTGGAGCATGATTCAAAGTAAGCACATGAGAGGTGGGTGTGGCGGTGTGTGCTTGCAACCTCATGTCAGCACCGGAAAGCAGACACACACACACACACACAGAGAGAGAGAAAGAGAGAGAGAGAGAGAGAGACAGAGAGAGACAGATACAGAGACAGACAGACAGAGACAGAGATAGACAGAGAGAGAGAGAGACAGAGACAGAGAGAGACAGATACAGAGACAGACAGACAGAGACAGAGAGAGACAGAGAGAGACAGAGAGAGGCACACACACACATGAAGTTAGCCAAGTCAGGGTATTTTCGGAATCTAAAAAGATCCAAATAAAAAACAAGGTGTCACTCAAGACTCTGAAGGCTCTAGAGAGTGGAGACCATTCAAGCAGCCCAGCAGCAGCTTCATATAGCCCCATCGGGAATCGGCGGGAATGCCCTGGGGATCATCTTATCTGGCTCAGCCATTCACTATTTGAACGGCCCTGGACACTACATAACTCATTAGAACCTCAGATGTTTATCCGTAAAGTCCAGATCAGGCTAGCAGCTGCCTCACTGGGTCCTGTGTCACCACTCGGACCTGAGCAGGACACAGCACAGGAGCGGTTACCTGTGCGTGACCTTGCAGCCTCTCTTGTTCGCACGCTATACTTCAGCAACACAGGAAGATCCAACTCCCCACTTCAGCACAAAGAAAAATGCCTACTACAGAAATCACTGGTTCCACGAATGAGGATAATGTCAAGATAAACTCCTGGGGACTTGTCAGTGGAGAAATCATCCCAGTTCACTCCAGCAAGGGCCTCTTGAGCCAAAGCCAGAGCCTCTCCCTGCTCTTCTGGCCACTCTCGGGGCTTTCAAATATCTGTCTTTGTCTGTCTGTCTGTCTGTCTGTCTGTCTGTCTGTCTGTCTCTCATCTCTCTCTGCCAACGGAAAAAAAAATCACTTCATAACTTTTAAAACAAACATGTCTCACTTAAGGCGTAGTCCACACGTGTGCTGCACTTTTCTTAAGCTTCTCTCAAACACAGCTCAACCCCAAATGAAGGCAGTTGCTCTGTCCGTGTTTTAGTTTCCTCGGTGGTCTGCAGTCTCCGTTGGTGAAAAGTCCTGCACTCTCCACTGCATAAAACATGACTTGGCTGCATTTAGTGCTCAAGGCAAACCCAGCCCGAGGGCAAGGCCAGATCCAGGCCTTTCAGGCATGGAGCTGCTGTGACATCATAGATGCTAAGACGATTAGTGAGGACACCGAGGCAGGCTGGCTGTGGCTCGTGTGGCCTTTATTGCAGGGGCCCAGGGCTTGTCCACGGCTGCCCTGAGAGGAAGGTAGAATTGTTATCCCTATCTCAAAGGCTTGCAGAGGACAGGAGACGGATTTGAACCAAGGAAAAAAGTATGTTCTGATAAAGAATGTGATCAATTTTTTTTAGAGACCTGAAAAAAACAAAAACAAAAGCCACCAGCACTGATAGCATGGAGAGGATGGGTAATAAAAACAAAAGGATCAGAAAAGAGGACAGAAAACAGTGGTACAGGGACCAGGTGATGAGACAAGCTGCCCACCTGAACACGGTCAGGAATCGAGTGGGACAGCAAGATTCTCCACGGATGCCTGGCCCGAGCCCCCACCACCAAGCATTCTGGGTCCAAGGACATGAACACTCTTCTAACGCCGGCCCTCCCTGAAGTGCCTGCCTCCCTCGCCCAGTCCTGGCAATGCAGCAGGGCCATTCCAGCTGGCACGTCTTGCTAGATGCTAAGAAGAAATCCCACCCTCAGACACACCAGGAAGCTGACATCTGTGATGCTTCTCTTCTTTCCACCACCCCTCCATCCGTCCCTCCGTCTGTCCCTCCGTCCATCTGTCCCTCCCTTCCTTCATCCCACTGGAGCTTGTACCTAGGATGCTTTCTCCCAGTTCCTGGGTTCCTGTCATCGCGGAAGCTCAGTGCAGTCAGTCACATGCTGCGAGGAGACACGGCAGGGCAAGAGCTGAGAAGCCACAGGTCTCTTTTGAGAGTGAGTCTGTGGTTCTCCCTTGCCTGTATTTTATTCTTTTTTTTTTTTTTCCCCAAGCAACAGGAAACAGGAACTGGAAGTCGGAGAGTAAAAATAGCAAGGCTGATGGCCCCACAAAGTCCCTCTTGGCCCAAAAGTAACATGCTTGGCATGGGAACAAGAAACCCATTTATGAGCAGCGAGGACCCACACATCCCAGCCACCTCGGGCACCAACACTAACACTTAGGCCACAGGGCTCCACCTGGCCCCTCTAGGGTCTTCCCAACCCTAAGGACCAGCAGGGCAAGGAGCACACTTGCCTGGCATCCATCTCTCCTATCCTCTCTTTCAGGAGCCCAGGGAGGGGCCAAAGGAAAACAAATTAGCATGGCCCGCAGCTAGAAGCATCCTCTCCTGTACAGAGGACAGAGCAAGCATGGATGGGGGAGCGGGGAGTCTATATTTAGCAAGGTCTGCACTGCTGGGCACGGCCCATTTCCCTGAAGTCTTAGGACGGCCTTTGCTACCACTGTGTGCCCAGTGCTTCCACTGTGTGTGGTGGTGAGGGAAGGCGGATGAAGATATCTCACAACCATTTCCTGTCTAGCCCGAGCCAGGCTATGCTTTAGAGCCCAGGGCACAGATATTATTATGGTAGACAGGGTGCTGCCCATGTGACAGAAGCCAAGACTCCTCTGACACATCCAGGTTACCTGGTGGCCTGGGGCTATGCCCAGAATTTCCAGCCCTGGTGGGAGGAAGCTGAGGATTTATTTACATCTCTAACAGCCCCATGGCTTATCCCAGAATCCTCCATTTTTGAGAATCACTGGCCTAGGAAAGCAGGAAGCACAGCCATTACTCCCTATCAAAGTGGGCTGTGTTGGCTAGTTTTATATCAACTCGATATACACTAGAGTCATTAGGGACGAGGACGGTGCCTTTACCAGACTGGCCTGCGGGGCATTTTCTTGATTGATGATTGATACAGGAGGGCAGGGGGCTCACTGCAGATGCTGCCACCCCTGGCCAAGTGGTCCTGTATGCTGTAAGAAAGCAGGCTGAGCAAGCCACGGGCTGGTGGAGGTTCCAAGCAGCCAATAGTCACTGCTTAGAGTTTGGTGTGAAACCTTTTGTTAGTCAAAGAGACTGACAGAAGGACTGGCTGCGGAGACAGGGGATGAGCCCCAGAGGGTCTAAAAGCTGTGACTCCCCAGAGTCCTGCCAACCCAGCAGCCTGACACGGAAGAAAGCTTCCTCTAAACGGTTTCAAGCCTCTTACATTTCTTGATATCAACTTTTAAGAAAGCATTGAGACCACAGTTAGTCCATCACAGCCCTGGGAAAACCATTCTGAACTGAAGTGAGCTCTCCCGCAGTACTGTAAGTTAGAGTACAACCCTTAGCAGTTAGAGAGGGGTGTCAATGTCTTTTGCTTTTCTGCGTATTTTCCCTCAAACATTTACTAGGAATATATATATTAAATGTCTGAAGTAGGGGGATATTTATAGTTGAGGGTTTTCCCACTGAAGTTGAAGGACTATTCCAAACAGTATGCTCCTTCATGAAAATTCTGAAAGGCTGCCATGGACAAGCTTTGCTTTTTTTCCCTCCCAAATTAAAAAGGCAAATTTCCTTTAAATTAAGGTAACTAGATAACATCATCCATCTAGTCTCATGAAAGTTCAGATATGATAAACCTTCTGAGAACCGACTGGCTCGACCATTTTTTTCTTTCTTTTCCTTCCTTCCCTCCTTCCTTCCACCAAGCCACTCCCACCCCCACCTCATGCCTCTTTAACCAGCGGATGGCTGCTTATGCCATGCAGCTAAGTCCTCGGTGAAGCAGAAATGAGCTGGGTGAGACAGTGTGTCCGCCTCATCCCTAAGACGTCCTGACGTCGAGGACGCCTCTGTCCTATCTCCTGCTCCTGAGAGTCTGAGAGAACAGGACGCCTGATGCTGGTGCAAGACAGGAAACAAGTGATCCTTTCTAGTCTCAGCCACACACCCAGAGGAACTCCCCAAACTTCAAGAGTAAAGGTATGAAATGTAAGAGCTAATAATTATCCAAAAGGATAATGCACATTTGTGAATATTCACTTACCCAACCAAACCTATACACATCTGAATATATTGACCTGAATATGTATGTAACCTATGATCATCAGTAAGTCCTAAATCCCCAAACACACAATACAACACACATAGATTTTTCCTACTAGTCGGAAAAGGGGATGGGCAAATAAAGTCCTGAGATGCTGTGTGCTAAGGTTTGAAGGCCTCTGAGGCTCACAGTTTAGCCTGTGGTGTGATTCTGCACACTGTGTGGTCTCCGGGAGGTGGGGCCTGGCTAGTGGGAGTGGGGCACATGGAGGAATCTTCAGTGGTCCCAGCCAGCCCTGCCAGTGAGAATTAGAAGCTAAAAGCGTGATTTCTGTTTCCTGTATGCAAAGTGTCTAATAAGGCATAGTCTACAACCACTGTTGAGAAGCCTCAGGCTTAAGGACTCCCCTTCCTCCAAACTGTTAAAATACAAGCCTTGAACCAGTGACGAGTCATTATTTTACTTTGAGAAGTGTTGGGGGAAAACTGCATTGGCGCCAACAAACGTCCAGGATCTGTAAGTCTAGGCTCGACGATGGATGCAAAACGCACTTCAGGGACCACACTGTTAAAATCAGCAATATGTTGGCAATTTTTCAAAAGTCAAAGGCTGAGCCACATTTATATAACAGCTCCAGGCTGTCCACATTGCATGTTTTCCCCTTGTTGCTATCTAGCAACCTTACCTAGTGACTGACAGCAGGACCCCCTGTTCAACACCAGGCACAAGCGTGGGGGAGACCAGCAAGCTTGCATTCGGGTCTTTGTCGTCAAGTTCA
Source organism: Acomys percivali (assembly GCA_907169655.1). NCBI lineage: Eukaryota > Metazoa > Chordata > Mammalia > Rodentia > Muridae > Acomys > Acomys percivali. The sequence continues at coordinate 4,951,179 of OU015747.1, read as the reverse complement.
GGTATTTAATATGGGGTGTAAGGAAGAGCTCGGGTGGCAGAAGTCAAGCAAAGGCCACCTGCAAATCCCATCCAGAGACTACGTCCAGCGGTCACCTCCTTTGCCAGCCCATCCTTAGGAACACATTTCCTCCCATCACACTATGGGGGAGTCTGCGTTTGCCCACTGGCCCCACAGATCTGAAGGTATGCTTAATGGAGGCGATTTCCTTTTCTGTTATTCCAGCAAGGTCTTCTCTCTGGGTTGCAGTCCTCAGGCTGGGGCATAACAGCAGCGACGGCAAGACACCAGCTATTCCAAGGGATGCCTTGACCAAGCCCAAAGCTGGTACAACCGTGACGCGCAGCATACCGGTATTTGCCCTGTGCTAAATATTGGAATAACGATGCCTGGAGAATCTTGGGAATGGAAGCAAAACAACAGCCGTCTTTTTGTCAGCACACTAAAAGAGTGAGCTGCTATGTGTCGTGTGATCTCTAAAATCAAGGCCTACACGTGGGGACATTACAGCACTGCGCTCTCAAAAATCAAAATGGCTCCATGTATTGTGCTCCTGATATACAAGGTAATGCCTGCTCTTCTCCTGCCTAGCGACGCCTCCTGGGTGCTGTCCTAATCCCCACATCTGAGCCCACGAAAGTTGGGACAAAGATGGAGTGACTGTTATCCCTATTTTCTAAGTAAAGAAACAGACTTTAGCAATGACAAGGAACATGCTCAAGGTAGGAAACCAGTTCTCCAGTTAGGAAAATTTCAGTGTGAGAGAAACCAGTCAGGGAATCCCAGTGTGAGACCCGCTCTACGTGCTGAGTGAATTTTAAAGGTGAATGACACGTGCCTGTTCAAGAACTAGGTAACACCAAAGTAAAATTGTTCAGGCTGCCAGGGGCTCCGTGGACAACCTTTAACATTTGATGTGAAGACTGGGTTTAGTGTATGGATGGAGAAGGGCACACGGGAAAAAAACCTTTTCTGAAACGAAAGGGTTAAAAACACACAGGGATCAAAGTGAGGGCTTTATAAAACATAGTACTTTCTGAGTTGTTTTTTTTAAAGAACAAAAACAAAAACACACAAACAAACAACCGGGATCTTTACTATGTGACACTCTGGCTGCCCTGAAGCTCACTAGGCAGACAGGGCTGGCTGGAATTCACAGAAATCTGCCTGTTTCTGCCTCCTGAGTGCGGAAATTAAAAGTGAGTAACGGAATAAAAGGCATGGACCATCATACCTTGTTCTTTTCTGAGATATTTATTCCCTACACGCATAGAATTTAAATTGTCACATATGGAAAGCATAAAAATATTCCAATTAATAAAATAACATGAGAGAATAGGCCACAGAGTTGAGAAGAAACCTATCTCCCTCTCCCTCTCCCACAGCACTCTCTCTCCCCCCTCTCTCCTCTCCAACCTCCACCTTCTTATTTTGTGTTTTGTTTTTCATTTTCTTGAGGACTTGTCTTGTGATATTACTCAATCTGGGCTTAAACTTGTGATGAATTCTTTTCTTTTTTTCTTATTTTTAGACAGGGTCTCACCATGCAGCCTTAACTGGCCTGGAATTCACTGAGAGACCAGAAGAGCTCACCACGCAGCCTTAACTGGCCTGAAACTCACTATGTAGACCAGAAGTGCTGGGATTAAAGGCCTGGCAATAAGAATTTTAATTTCTTCCTCAAAAACTTCACTAAATCCTAATTACCTAGTGAAAGAAGTTCATTTAAAAAAAAAAAAAAAAGAACTATTTTCCTCCTCATCAAATCAACAAGGAAGTTAGTGTATGGGGCACAGTGCTGGCTGTAGAAAGGCAGTAACTGGCAGTAAAGGCTACACATTGTATCTGAGCTGTTTTGTTTTACAATCACATTATACAGTGGGTTAAGTAAGTGTAAACATTTTTAAATATAAGCAACCCATAGCAGACATTGAAATGTGTTTATCCACCTCTAATGTCTTCTCTACAGCAATATAAACTTTGGTTAGACATGTGACCACTACATTTTCCAGTCTCCCTTGCAGCTGGGTTTGCCTGGGTGGGGAACATTATTGAGATGTGAAGCTGAGGGATTCCATGACAGTTTCTAAGAGCTTGCCTTTAGAAGGATCTGGAAGGCACATGTTTCTTGTTGCCTGGAACATCACTGTTGCTTTGAATCATAAAAAACAGATTATACCTGAGGATAGTAGGAGGGCAGAAGAAAAAATGGTTCATAAAGTCTTTTTTTAATTTTAATTTTATTAATTTATTCAGATTAGAACTCAATTGTTATCCCATCACTTGTATCCTCCCATTCCTCCTTCCCTCCCGCTTTCACCCTATTCCCGTCCCCTGGGTCTAAGACTGAGGGGGACCTCCTCCCCCACTATATGGTTATAGGCTATCAAGTCTCATCTTGGTAGCCTGCTTATTCTTTGTCTGAGTGCCATCAGGCCTCCCCCCAAAAGGGAGGTGGTCAAATATGGAGCACCAAAGGGTCCATGAAGTCTTTGGGGGTAGCAAAGCCGTCCTATTGACAGACTGCTACTTCTAAGTTGCTATGAGAAAGGGGAACACACTTATATTATAGAAAGTTCCACTGATCTTAGAGCTGTGAATTAGAATTATTAGCAGCAGACCTTAACTCAAGAGTGAGAAAATGAAAGCAATCCTGTCACCAAGGAAAGACACAACTCTCGAGAGATCTGCTTCCTGCTTTCATGGGCAAACCCAAACCTGCTGCCATCTAAATTACAGTCTTTTCTTTCTTTCTTTCTTTCTTTCTTTCTTTTTTTTTGGTTTTTTGAGACAGGGTTTCTCTGTATAGACTTGGCCGTCTTGGACTCACTTTGTAGACCATGCTGGCCTCGAACTCACAGCGATCCACCTGCCTCTGCCTCCCAAGTGCTGGGATTAAAGGCGTGCGCCACCACTGCCCAGGTAAATTATAGTCTTTTCAATCCTAACTTATAGAGTAATTGTTCTGAAACACTGAGCTGTTGCAACATAGTTTTCAGAGTTACTACTCATTCATTCTTCACAATCCCCCAGTCCCAGCTTTAACCTTACCTCCCAACACTGCCAAGCATTACAAGTGTAGGCAATCAGTTGACCTAATTTGTCTCAACTCTTAAGAAGTGTCTAAAGGATCCAACCGAAACCAGCCAAGCCATCCATCCACTTCCTTCAATGATTTTAATTCTTTAATCAGTACCTCTCCCCCAGAATGTACAATTCCAGATCATGAGCGAAAAGTCAAGATTCTCCAGGGAAAAATGGGAATGTAAGAGCTTGGCTTTTCTTTTCTAGCAATGAAAGAACAGCACCCAAATCTCCAAATCCTCTCAGAGATGCCAGGCTACTGGCAGAAAAGAGGCAGGGGCATTTGCAGATCCCATCTGCCAGGGATACACGTGTACAAAGCATCAGGTTTTTTTCTTTTTTTTTTAAGACTCAAAATAGATTGTAGTATAATACAGTAATAGGCACCCGAGCCAGAATTCAAGGAAGAGAAAAAAAAAAAACCGAAATGGTTATTCTTAAAACTCTCACAACAAATTTGTGCTCCCGAGTTGATAAGCTTGTTCTTTCTATGTAGATTAGGCTATGGAGCTAGTTAGGGCTTAAATTGCAAATCACTAACAGTAAAAAGTTAAAAAGAAATCTAAACTCCTTAGTGAAAAGATTGAACTTGCTCTGTTCCAAACCTATCTCACACATTGCAGAGGTGCAAGGTAAATTTTCTTTAGAGAAGCGAATGGCAGGTTAGCGATGGTTTCTTCCTTTTCATATTTCACTTTTGGAAATTCCAGGGGGATGTCAAAATAAGATCTGTATGAATGGGAGCACTGGGAGAAAAGAGGAGGATCTTGAAGGACCAAGAAGATAAGAAAGGAAAATGGGAAATATAGCTGGGGAGGGGCATTCAGTGTGCCTGCTGGATCTGAGTCCTACTTAGCTATGATGCCCAAAAGGAGCCAGGATCCCCACTTGCTATTTTCTACCCGCCCACAGATGGACCGGTGAACCCACTAGTTTCAGATTCCAGCCAATGTGCTCAAATTATTCATCTACCAGGAAAAAAAATGTTCTTGAGGCAGGCGTTAAGAGATTTCTGATCTGCAGGGTCTTTGGGAGGGATTCTAAATTTATGGCACTACAGGAATAGCTTGTGGGCTCTTTTTTTTTTTTTTTTTTTTTTTTACCTCCCCATCTTAGAATCCCATCCCTTCAGTTGTAAAAACTTATTTATACAAAGTTTTGTCCCGATTTTGCTCCAGTTTTTTTCTTTTATTTTTCCTTTCTTTTTTCTTTTTTTTCTTCTTGCTGGATATGTGTGCAGCGAGTATCCATTTATAAATGATAGCTTCTCTGTTCCTGAATTCTGGCAGGTTCTAAGCATCCTTCGCCTTAACGCTCTCTCCATTACTTTCCTCTAGGAAAGAAATCCCTTCAAGGAAATGCTTCTGAGAGAAGATGGCTTGTCACACCAAAAAATCCTTATGTCTCAGAAGTGGGCACTAAGTGACACTCTTTGGGAACAAATGAAGCAGATGACGTTATCAGAGTCTTTCTTGTGTCAGACAGAACAGGGGACCAAGCATCTGGTGATGGAGAAAGCTTTGTCCTCCACAGCTGTGTGCTCCTTCCTCAGAGAGACAAACCATTTGTCTCGCCTCGCTACAGCAGAGCTTCGATGACTGAGCAGAGAGCACTTTTAGCCTCCTCTTTAGAAGACTGTACAGTTCGGAGGACCCAACCATGTGGCCAGGAACACAGAAGAACTACAGAAGAACTACAATTTTGTGGTTGTCAGTTCTCTTTGTAGGAAACTAACAGTATAGACTGCTTTTAAAAGCAGGAGTTTATTTGTAGTGTTCTGCCTCAGGGACTAATTCATTTCAAAAACTACACTCTCCTTTGCTGACAGAGCGAGAACTACAAAAGTTCTTACTGCAGACAAAGACTGTATCTATTTGCACTTGGCTCAGATTTTACCTTCACCCAGGGGAGGCTTTACCTCTCTCTTGTGGCCTTTGGGTTTGTTGAAGAATATATGGATAAGAATTAAGCTGGTAAGCTACCCCTATGTGGTAGTTTGAATGGAAACGGCCCCCCACAGGCTCGTAGGGATGGCATCGTTTGAAAGGATTAGGACCCTGATTACGACACCATTAAAAAAAAAAAGAAGAAGAAAAGAAAAAAGACATAACCTGCTCCGCCCATCTATCAGGACACTCTAATTCGACCAACAACAGCACAGTCATATTCTCACTGTAAAAAACTAAAAGGCTTTGTATCTATACATTTGTGAATTAAAATACATCTTTTCTTCTCTAAAGGAAAATGTCAAGTATATCTCCCCTAGTGATATATGGAGACCAAGCAGTCACAAACACATACGCCACACGCCTATGCACATAATCAGTTCTATGGAGGGTATGTGCCATGGTACTCCTAGCACGATTGTTGGTGCTCCTAGAAAGCCGAACCCAGAGGAGCCCATCAGTTATACAAAGGAAAAAGACATTGCCTAGGAGTCGAACCCTGTAGGTAACCATCTCGTAGTTAAAAACCATGCACTGATGTCCATACACTATCTGGATGGAAGTTACACAGGAGTATATGGGGGAGATACCCCTTAAGTAAATTTTGTCCACTCTCTCAAAACAATGATGTGCACTGCAAGAACACTTCTGAAGAAGGCGCCGGCCATGAAGCACACGATGCTGGTTGCTATGGGCGGAAAACAACCTGTTGTTATGGCCCTGCCCTGTCCCTCTTTGTATTCTTGCTTAAACACTTCTCGGACAAGACCCGCTCCTACCAAGCTTTGCCTCTGGTTTTCTGCTTAGAATAGACAGGCTCACATTAACACAGCATTCGGTGGCCCCTTCTCCACGGTTTCCCCCCTTTTCTGCCATCTCACCCCTTCAGGCCACCTCTAATCTAGGGTCACCTGGATATTATTAGTTTTAGGTAATGCCACGTTTCTGCTCGCCAAGCCTGTGTCTGTACTGTGGGCCGGAATGATTCCTCCTCTCTAAAACTAAAACCTGGGTCACTTCTGCAAACAGTTCTTATTCCCACCCCAACCCCTTTAAAGGAAAGAAGCTCTTCTTGCCAGGCTCCCCGCCCTTTCCCCAGGACAGACAAATTCTCAGGTCATTTTATACTTAAGACTATAGTTTCTATTATGAGACAATTTTCTCCCATCTCTTAAACAGTACAGTCAAAGACTCTGCCTCTATAGCAGATGTCAGGGAGAATGAAAGATGCTTTGCTTGTTCGTTTTTGTTTTGGCAGGGGCTTTGTGTACCACATTTGTGCATTCAGAACTTAACATACAGGCAACAAGATGCTAGCAAAAGTTCTGAGCAGGGAAACCCCTGTATTTTGAGATTATTGACAGGAGAGAACAGATGAGCTGGGGTTGTGTGTTGTTACGTACAAATTATGCATCATAACACTTGTTCAAATATTGTGCATCAACAACAGAAGTGAAAATACACAGCCAAATAAGATTATAAACTCTTGTATCCATATATTGTTCAGCTATCTATATACTGGAGATTAAAACCCCAGTCACTGGCCATTTAAAAGAGTCTTTCCTCCCAGCATGTAACCGTTGCCATGACAACGTGACTTCCAGCTATATCTCTGTGAACAAGTACACCCTCAAAGGGGTCGGGGGAGAAGCTCAATCAGATTAAATAAAGAATATATTGACCAGTTTTGAAATAGAAAGGCAACGTTCTTTAACCCAGGTTACCCGATACGACACCTTCGAAATTACTGTAGGTTACAGAATCAGGATGGATTTTTGTGAAAGCAATTAAATTACGCTTAGCATCTAAATCTTTCACAAATAAGAATAACCCATGTTTAGTTTTCACAGATCAGTCCTACAATTACTGAGGGGTTTTCCAAAACCATCCCCACCTTTACACTATTCACCGCTTTACACCTTTACTGCTATTATCCCAAACCTTCTAAACGGTGTGTTCATTAGGAATGCATCCCTCAGTTCAAAGGAGATGAGAAGAGCAAGGGGGAAATGTGAGTTCATCATCCTTAAAGTGGCATTATCTCTCCAACCTTCCCAAATTATCTTTATGTTGGACATCGTCATAATAGCCTTATAAATTAATCTGGAGACTATGTAACAGCCAATAATGACTCATAAATAGGAGCCACAAATAGACAAGTGTTTGTATAAACGTTTATAAATAGCACCAATTTTCTCATTTCTCCCGTGCATTAAATTCTCAAATTAACACTGACCCCTCTTTCCCTTCCACCTTTTCTGAGCCAAAAGTATTTAGAGAAATGAGTTGGAGGGCTGTGTATTGTTTATGTGTGTCTGTGTCCGTGTCTGTGTATTCATGGTGTGTGTGTGTGTGTGTGTGTGTGTGTCCCCGCCATGTGTTCATGTGTGTATAAATGCATGTGTGTATAAATGCATGTGTGTATGCACATGTGTGCATGTGGCAGTCAGGACAACCACAGCTGATATCATTGCTCAGATTCTAGATGCTTTTTTAAAAAATGATTAATTTCCTTTCATTTTATTGAGACGGGTTCTCTCATTGGCCTGTAACTCACCAAGTAGGCTAGGCTGGCTGGCCCCTGAGGCCCAGAGATAACCTGGATTATAAGTGCGCCCCACCTATGTTCCAGCCCCTATGTTTGTTCATTTAAGACGGAAGACAATGTTAGGTGTCCAACCATGTTTCTGTGATGTCTTGTCAATGGGACCAGAGCATCTCAGTGCTGTGGGCTAAACACAGAGCAGACTTCATCCTATGAGGCGTTTCAATGTGGGGAGCATCTGGGGTTCTCACGTTCACTAGAGGCACCAGTGGTGAGCAGAAGGCAGGCTTGGTGGACTGAGACAGAGATACAGTTAGGGCAACCAAGGAAGTGTTGTGAGTCTGAGCTAGTTTAACACTGCAAGTCCCACGACGTTCTGGGAAAACATTCAGCCCCAGGCCAGCTGTCACCTTAAGCTCAGCACAAATGAAGGACTGTCTCTTGTCAAACACTGAAGTGTCTTTTTTCTTAAGAAGAGCAAATACACATTTGCCCCCTGCCTTTAAGAACTCTCTGGCTCACAGCTCACAGGTGCTTCTGACAGTGCCATTTGTTTGCCACTTGTGTCTCTGAGGTAGAAGGATTTTCCTCACACTCACCTCTCGCCTCAGAGGCTTCTGGCTTGGTTTGTCAGAGAATAACTGTATAGCCATCCAAGTTATGAAGCATCTCACTGCTCAGTATACTTCCACAGATTGACAGACTCCAGCGAAAACTGACAAAGGGGGCTGTTAACACAGTTCTTCCCTGTGAGTGTCTAGGTCTGGGAGGAGGGCAAGATTTTATTTCAAAAAATTAGGCTCAGTGTAGAGAAACACTCCATTGTCTTTACAAACCTGCCTCCACTTTTTTTTCCCCCTTCATTAATCTTTTTTTTTAAATAAGTAATTTCCTCTACCACTCTGGAGCTGGGAAAGCATTTTATACTACTGACAAGCACAGAAAGTGAGTTCTCTGCTTCTCTGAATTAAGGACGCAGAGACTGGAGAGAGGTCTCCGAGGAATACATTATACACCTTTTTGCAGAAATGAGGAAATGGCGAACTCGGAGGCCTTCGTTCTCTTCCAGTCTCCCCACTCTCAGCCCATCAGACACACAACTGCTCCAGGATTCTGCAATCAGCTTCCTCAAAATGCTTTCCTTATATGGTCATTCCCAGGAGCAGCGGCTTCTTTTTCAGTAAATGACATTTGAAAAACCCCCAAAGAGTCAACAGCTCCAACTTAACAGTGGCAAAATGCCTTAGAGTACACAAAGACAATCCATTACAGCACTGTTTCCCTCTGCACCCGCAAGCTCTTAGGTGGGTTGGGACATATAATCCCAGTGGTGGGGAAACTGAGGCAGGAAGATTTAATTCCAGGCCAGGCCCTATGTTTTAAAATAAAATAGGGCCAGGTGGTGTTGTTACACATCCTTAACCCCAGCCAGGGCTACACAGAGAAACAAATTAGGTGAGTTGCTCCCCTATAGCTGAATGATGGCTTAGGTATGGCCAGGCCACCACGTATAATGCGCCATTCATGGTCAGAGTTGAGAGTTTTTTTGAGAGTCCTACTACATAGACTTAGTTGGCCTGGAACACAGAGCTCTACCCACCTCTGCTGCCTCCAGGTGCTGGGATTAAAGGTGTGTGCTACCATGCCTATGCCAGAGTTGGGTTTTCACTTAAATAAAGATCTTTTGGGGGGGTGGGGCTTGAGAGATGGTTCAGTGGTTAAGAGTACTGTCTGCTCTTCCAGAGGTCATGAGTTCAATCCCCAGGAACCCCACAGTGGCTCACAACCACCTATAAAGTAATCTGATGCCCTCTTCTGGCATGCAGACATACATACAAATAGAGAACTCATATACATAAAATAAATAAAATCTTAAAAAAAGAAAAAGGCCAGAGGAAAGAAGCCACAATGACAGCATCCAGTTTCAGGCTCTAAAACAGTGGTCCTCAACCTGTGGGCTGCGACCCCTTTGGGGCCCACACATTTACACCGTAACGCATAACGGTAGCAAAAGTACAGTTATGAGGTAGGATGGTTATGTGGTCACCACAGCATGAGGCGCTGTTTTAAAGGGTAGTAACATCGGGAAGGTTAAGAACCACTAGGCTAAAAGCATGAGAGCTCTAATCACAACTCCCTAAATGCAAATCTGTACTTGGACATTATCTTCAAGCATGCTTGCTTTATAAAGGATCAACTCGAAAAATCCTTAAACAAACAAACAAACAAGCAAACAAACAAATCCCTAATAGAACTAAAATTTCCAACTTTATATATCGTAAGCCACCCCCAATTTCTTAGAAGCTTTTAGACAGTAAACATCATTGAATTGACTCACTTAGTTCAGGAACACCCATCTAGGTGATGATGGAACACATAGTAGTGAGCACAGGAGACCCTGCACTGGCTTCATGGCGCTCACAGCCCGCAGGAAAATGGTGGCATCTAGTTAGCAGGTTGCAGTCACACTGAGCATCCTAAAAGAAGTCACAGGTCCCCAGGGCGTCTGAGCCATGGCTAACAGTTAGTTGGCGCCCACTGGGCTGTAAGTCCAATGAGCCCAAGGACAGATTTAGTTTTGCTCAATGCTCAATGCTTACGCCCCCAGGGCATGCCCAGGGTCTTATCAGGTGCTTAAAGACAATTTGTAAAATGAATCCCACAGCCCTGGATCTTAGTCTCCAACGTAACTGCCTACAGGAGGCTTGTATCCCAAAATTGCAAATACTTGCGGAGAACCAGCACTGTACGAAATACCAACTTAGAAATTAATTCTTTCATCTTCTAAGCCTATCCGAATGGCATATGCCCACAGTCTCTCCACTTCCCTCACGGGTCCTCTGTCACTCCTCTTTCCATTCTGCCCTGTGTCCCATGTCCCTGGGCCATGTGAGACTCCATAAATCAGCAGAATTGTGAGGAAGAAGAAGTCAGAGCACTAATCCCTACGCTCACGTGGCCGGGGAGTAGGTGAGCGGGGTGGGGGTGGGGGTGGGATGGGGGGTGGGGTGGGGTGAGGTGGGGGTGGGGTGGGGTGGGGGTGGGGTGGGGTGGGGTGGGGGTGGAGGTTAGGGTCAGGACACGCCTTCTTCCAGCCATGTGTACAGGTCGAGCTCTGCCTGGGTTCCAGGACCTCTGTGCCACCTGGTCCTTGGAGGCCTGCTGCTGTCACCTCACGACGCTCACCCAATCTTTTCCATCTTGCCCTCACCCTTAACTTCTCCTTAAACTAGTAACTTTCTCTTATACTAAAAGTCCTCTTTAGAACTCAGCTCATCACCCCTCCAGGGTGGTTATGTCACCCTAGCACCCTTGGTCACGAAAGAACACATAGCGGTTGTATCTGTCTCCTTGGAGTGTTGTCATAAAGTACCACAGACTGAATGGTTTAACGTAACAGAAATGTATTACCCTTTAGTTCCAGGGGTTAGACACCCTGAATGGAGGCTTTGGCAGAGCCGGGCTGGCTTGAAAAACTCTAAGGGAGATTTCTTCCTTGTCTTACCACCTCCTGGCAGCCCTGATGTGTCCTGATGGGCAGTGGCACAACTCCAGCCGTGTTTTGTCTGTATATAGCCATCACCCTCTGACTTCATGTAGATATACCGTCACATGGCTGTATCATCACGTGGCCTTACCCTCATGTGGCCTACTCTCCCATGGCCATACCCTCACGTGGCCGTACCCTCCCATGGCTGTACCTTCACGCAGCCGTACCCGCATGTGGCTATACCCTCCCGTGGCTGTACTCTCACGCATCTGTACCCTCACGTGGCCGTACCCTCACATGGCCATACCCTTACGCGGCGTACCCTCACGTGGCCGTACCCTCACGTGGCCGTACCCTCACGTGGCCGTACCCTCACGCGGCCACACCCTCACATGGCCATACCCTTACGCGGCGTACCCTCCCGTGGCTGTACCCTCACATGGCTGTACCCTCCCGTGGCCGTACCCTCCCGTGGCTGTACCCTCCTGTGGCCGTACCCTCCCGTGGCTGTACCCTCTCTGCCAGGGACCGGCATTAGATATCTCCGTCAATCACTTCCCACATTATTTTTGAGACAGGTCTCACGCTGAGCTTGGAGCTGGCTGTTTTGGCCCCGGGATCCTCCTGCCCCTGCCTCCTTGCTCTGGTTAACGGGCATCCCCGCACGCCTGGCTAGTTATGTGGGGACTGAACTCAGGTTCTCAGGCTTCTGCAACGAGCACTTTACCAAGGAGCTGTCTCCTTGGTCCCAGAGTCCCCTCTGCTTATAAGAGTACACGTTGTACTGGATTAGGGCCCACCTAAAGCCTTTATAGCAACGACTAAACCTACAATATCATCATGAGGTCAGACTCACGGGCACGAGTGATTCCAAATTCAACATAACTTTTTGGAGGACATAATTCAACGCTGTGACAACCCAACAGTAACATACATTACTATATCTGGAAATACTTATGTCCAGAATTGTTTAAGCACAGGAAGAAGCAGTTACCATAATGTACGTTCAGGATTTTGTCTGGGTCCAACAACACAGCAGATTCAATACACGCATGCTCACACAGACCATTACCCCAACTCATGAAAGGCCTTTGTGGAAAGCCTTGTGGTTTTATTATAGTAAACAGACTCTTAAAAGCCACCAGGTGCCGAGCTACCAGATGGTAGAGTGTTAAGAAGAAGGCAGTATGCACTTTGCCTACACATGCAGGCTAAGTCATATCCAAATCGCATGTCTCCACGAACCCCAGAGAAGCAAACTTCCTTAGCATGATCTGAGAACATTGAACAGTGTACTAACTTGGGCTGCGCCTCAGGCTCATTCCTGAGAATACATAAAACGGATGCAATATAGCAGGGTCGCTGCCTTCAGGAAACTCAGGGTGCTAGAGAGGCCTGAGCAACTCCACATGCAGATGGCAGAGGCTTGTACACTGGGGCTGGGTGTTCACCCCTCTGCCTTACCAATGCCCCTGAAGCCAACTTTACCTCTTTCTAGAGACGCAAGGCTATTACTCTAAATCCCAGCTGCTACCACAACTGTCTGTCTGTACCTGACATGTTCTCAGAGCTGTCAAGGTGAGCGCTAAGTCCCTTCCTGCCCACCTGACGCAAAGCTGGGCTACGCCCTTGTTGGTATGCCCTTATCGATAAGCATCAGTCCCTCCATTCTTTCCGCCACCATCGCTTCCCTCCCACCTGCCGCATCCCATCGGTGAGACCTGTGAAACTATGTTAGAAACATAATCTAAATGACAGCGACAAGACTAAACGGGCCTGAAGGTTCTTCCGTCTTCTTTTATTTTTTATTATTTTTAATACAACACATATCCCAGTACTGAGAACGGCCAGCTGCATTTACTATTTCCAAATAGGGTCACTCTTAGAAGAAACACTGTGGGCGGTCTTAGTTCCCTACATCACCAGCGCTTCCAGTTCCTCGATGCTGGACCAGGAGGTCGCAGAAGCCCAAGGGCCTTTGTTTTCTGGGTCCTTTGATCAATGCCTACCAAGCTCTGGCCCTTGAATCCTCTCCGCGCCCCAACACCTCTGGGGTTCCTCCAGTTATACATAGTTCTGAATGCTGGTTTGACTGGTGCTGGATGAACTTGGTTCTCTTTTTGATGATCTTGGATTCCAGGAAGGCTGAGGGAAGCCAGGGTGCCAAGTGGGAGGTGCTTGCTACCTTCATAGGCGGGGCCTAGGCTGAAGAGGGGATGGGCGGGGCTCTTCCATCCCTGCGGTGCATCTCTGCTGGTTTCTGGGAAGGCTGGGCTCTTCCTTCATCTTGTAGCCTTTGCTCTAGTTCTCCCTATTCTCTACACCATGGCGGTTTCCTGTGTTGAACAGTAACCACCACTAATAGTGTTTAATTATATGTTTAATTACTGTCAGATTCCTGCGGTAGAACTGTAGCTCCTTGAAGCTGTTGCCCTCACGGAAGTACTTGGAGCACAGTACTTGGAGCATGCCATTTGTAACTGATAAGTATCTTCAGGGACAGGATGGGATGGGGTGATCTACAGTACTGAGTTATATTTAGGGAAGAACGAGACATTCTGGTATGCTGCTGTTCACTACAGTGACCACAGGCAATGATAACCCAGGGTAGATTGCTGAAAGCTTTAAAAAAAAAAAAGAGAGATTTTTTTTGGAATATGCTCCCCCATATAGAAATGTTAAATGTTACAGGCAAAAAAAAAAAAAAAAAAAGAAAGAAAGAAAGAAAGAAAGAAAGAAAGCATTATGTAACATTTACATATATTGACACATTACCTTGCCTTTCACAAATATGTATAGTTTCTACGTCCTCTCACTAAAAAATATCTTCTAATATTTGTAAGTCCCGACCTCTCTGCATACAGTGTGAACAGCATGCTCCAGGTCACACGGCCCTGAGTCTGCCGAGAAGGGAAACTGGAAGGTGAGGGCTCCTGCGGGTGTAAATGACTTTCAGGTGAGGGAATCCAAGGAAAAGAAGTGAGAAAGGCCACCTTCTCCTTGGTGAGCCTTGCTCTTCGTGAACCAGGGAGCACAACCTTTATTTCACTAAGATTTGACCAGTTCAGCTTCTAGGGACTCTCACGGGTCTATGAATCCTTGTTCAATCCACCCAGGAAATGTAAGGTATTCAAAAGACTGCATTTAGGGTTTTTGTCCGCCCCGACCCCCCCATCCTTTTTTGAGACTCACAGGGGTAGGCTGCACAGCTGTATTTGCTGTATAGCTGACAATGACCTTGAATTCCTGGTCCTTCTGGCTCCACCTTCTGGGTGCTAAGATTATAGTCATGAGCCACCATACCCAGCTCAAAGAGTTTAAAATAAAGTTTTATCATTCTTTTGGGACAAGGTTATTAGAAAAACTGTCAGCAATAGTAAGATTTATATAAACTAATGATAAACTAATTTTAGGATATTTTTGTTTCTATTATAACCATTATTCTTTCTTTCCTCTACTATGGAGTTAGCAATCTACAGAATTTACTAAAATTAAGACTTCAATTCTAAATTATTAGTTAGACTTGGAAAAAAAACAATGCTGAATATAAGGACAATCCATTTTCATAAGAGCAGTTCAACAGCAATTTTAAATGGTACTCATTACATATGAAAAGCACAGCTTACCGTAAAACCAAGTCAGGAAGACTCAGTAAGAAAATTAGCCAAGATGCTAGTTCTTCACCTGACGCCAGGGGGCGGGCTTCTGTTTCAACATTAAATTAACCAAAGCATGTTATCATTTAGTTTGGGAAGCCCTGGGGAATGCTACTGTAGAAGCTCCTAAGTTTTAAAAAGCAGAAGAGCCTCTGATTGTCAGAGTGGCTCCGCACACTTACCACCTGTGATGACGGAGCCCTGACCACTAGGCAGGCAGCAAACCTACTAGGTGAGAGGGTGGTTACAACCAGGCAGTGGGGTAAGGGCGTCACATTTCTGGGGCTTGGGGCTTCGGTCCAGGCTCAGAGAAAAATGCCCACAGACATTTACTGAAATAATTAAAGAGTAAAACAGTCTGGGGTGCAGTGAGGCCAGGCTGCCGCCTGACCTCTTCCACACCTCACAGATGAAACCAAGTCAGCCCCATCCTCTGAGGTATGGATATAGTCCCCGAACCTCACGGTGAAAAGCCCTTCACCAGGGCACGGAGCACAGAAGCCTTCAACGCCCAAATACCAGGGTGTCTTTTGCTGTGGTCTCAGTAAGTATCGATGGGGAAACAGTCTGAATTACAATGAACTCAGCATGTTTTTTAAAAGGCACTTGGGGCTTATTAGTGTCAAGAGCATGTAAGTGTGTTGTCACATGGAAAACACGTGCCGCACATAGAGTGAGATGTTGTCTCATTCCTGAGGTCTAAGCTCAGCTCAAGTGTGTAATAGATATTTAAATGACTTCCAGAAGTGCAGCTCAATATATTTTCTTTGTATTCCACATTATTGTTTTTCTAGGCCTAACTGGCAATTTAGAATTAAAGTCTAATTTTAGTAAATTTTTACTGACTGCTAACTCCATACCATTGAACTTTATAGATGAAAGAAAGAATGATGGTGGTTATAACAGAAACAAAAATACCCTTAAAAGCAGTTTTTCATCAGTTTAAGCAAGCCTTGCGACTGCTGCCAGTTTTCCTACTAATCCTATCCCAAAGGAATGATAAAACTTCATTTTTAAGTCTTTGATCAGGGTGTGGTGGCTCATGGCTACATTTGCAACATGCACAGAGCCCTGGGTTCCACTCACATCACCCCATTAAGCTGGGCGTGAGAGTCCTCACCTGATATCCTAGCAAGCAGAGGCAGGAGGATCAGAAGTTTAAGGTCGCCCTCGGTGCGTTTGAGGACAGCCTGGGATAAGACCCTATCTCAGCCAGTCCAGAAATGAATAAACGAGACTGCCATAAAGACCAGCCACGGTGCCCTTAACCACCGCAGCCTGTGTTCTGATGGAGACAAGGGAGCTGTGAAGATGCGCTCCAGGTAACATGGAAGATGAGAATATTAACGCCATGTTCCAGGGGGCATGGCAACAATGGAACAGTGAGAGGCTTCAGGGCAGAACAGTGGCCAAGCGGGCCGGGTATTGTCATATGACCGTAAGGGAGAGCCCATCTTCTGGACCTGTAGCCGAGTGCTGATGCAGAAGACGGCAGGAAAGACGGGCAGGAATGGCTCCTTGCTACAACTGCATTGACCTTGGGGACCTAGGCCACAAGCCTGCCTTGACAACAGCCAAAGGAGTGCTGTGACTGACGTCAGCAAGAGTGTGCTTCATCTCCGGCACATAGCCCTGAAACTGGAACAAACGGCACCTCTCTCCAGTCACACCGGCCGGCGGAGGACATTTGGTCACTCTTGACCACATGAGGTTTACATCTGGTAAGAATCATCTCGTCAGACTGATGTGACTCTGTCGGCCTGTTATGTCACTTGGTGAGTCAGAGAGGAGCCTTGAAGATGAAGCGCTATAAATAGCATTGCCTTGTCAGAGAAAGATTTTACAACAGAGGTAGGTACCTAGTCAATCATATCTATACTTAAGTGTGGTTTTTTTTTTTTTTTTAAACTATCAATCATCGATGAATGCTTTCCATTTGGGAAAAAGCATTGAAAATTACCTAATGGGTATCAATCCAACTGTCAGGGGCAGAAGGGGCTTTGGCAAGGCGGCTGAACCACGTTAGCTCTCTTTGGTCCCAACACTGCCCTCAGCTCTGTAGTTCCCTGACTGTGCTCGCTATTATGAAGATCACTGAGATTTTATACTCATGAGTAAACAACAAAAATCTCATTTTATCAAGGACTCCATTTCACTCAGTAACTAATTCATAACACATTAGAAAGAAAACGCTCTGCTTCAAGATGATAATGGCAAATAAGAAAATTACTCATTAATTCAATGAGCCCTGGATTTATTAATAAGAATACTTGGAGCACATCTTTAAAAGAAATTTATTAAGGGCTACACAGAAAAAGAAATGGCAGAAAGTGCCTGGGATAAGAGCCAGCAGACACCTAGGATTTCTCTGCTGTGTCACTGGGACTGTCAGGCCGGTTCTCACTGCATCGTGAATACAGGTTCTTAGGTGGGCTCTAGTTTTTTCTAGTGCTTTTTGGTTTTAAATCACCAAAGGATTAGGCACCATACTTTAATCTGCTAAACACATTTCTGAAAAATAAATAAATACATAAAAGATAAATAAAGTTGCAGTTTAGAATTCATATCATTTAGAGATTCCCCAGAGGTTAATTTTTATAGGGAGTTATAAATCAATGGTTTAAAAAAAAAATCAAGATTGTGAAACTAGAGAGATGGTTCAGTAGTTAAGACCACTTGCTGCTTTTGCAGAGGACTTGAATTTGGTTCCAGCGCCCATCTTAGGAGGCTCACAACCTTCTGTAGCTCCAGTCACAGGGGGTCCAACGCCCTCTTCTGGTATCCGAGGGTATTCACACACATGCACACACACACACACACACACACACACACACACACACACACACACACAAAGAAACACACATGCGCACACACACATGCGCACACACACACACACACACCTCTTAAAATATAAATCAAGATCTGATACTTAATATACAGGACACATCCTTGAACATGGAGCAGAATCCTCCTGAATTACTGCTCGGAATGTCCTCCTTCCCCTGAATACAGGCAAGAACCATGAGTGATATCCTGCGATTATGTTGCATTAAGAAGGGAAAGAATGTTTTGCATATTCGATCGGGTTCTCTCTCTGAGTTCATGGGCACAGCTTATGCAGGCTGCACCTGGTCTAATCAAGCAAGCCCTAACGAGGGTGGGTGGGGGGATGGGGAGTGGGTGGGTGGGGCAGCAGAACTGCCCCAGGAGGAAAGGCGTCCACAGTGGGATGGCACTTTGTGGCAGGCAGACACAATAAGGAATTCCAGCTGGGTAGTGTCTTACTTTGCTTTCTGTTGTTATGATAAACGCCACTTTGATTATAAGCAGCTTGGGGAAGAAAGGGTTAATTCCATCCTACAGCCCTTGGTCCATACTGAGGGAAGCCAAGTGAGGAACTTAGGGGGTAGGAACTGAAACACAGACCAGGAGGAGTGCTGCTTACTGGCTGGCTTCTCGTGGCAGCTTACTCAGTCTGCTTTTTTTTTTTTTTTTTTTTTTTTTTTTAAATACAATTCAGTACCACCTGTTCAAGGGGGCACCACCCACAGTGGGCTGGGCCCTCCCACATCAATCATTAATCAAAGAAATGCCTTATAGAGCTGCCTAGAGACCAATTTTATGGAGGCTTTTTTATCAAGCGAGTGTCTCTCTTCCAAGATGACTGTAGCTTGTGTCAAAACAAACGAACCAGAACACACAACTTTGGGGACAAGGACCGGAAGAGGGCAGTAGGCAAAGTCTATGTGTACTCTTTATCCAAGGAGGGTTTTTTCATCAAATGCACCCCACCTCCCAGGTTCCTCATAACTGGAAGAGAGCTGATTCCTTTCTCAAAACGCAATGGGGTTCCACCAGCCTGGATTCACTGTGGGGTATTTACTAACAAGGAAGAGTCTTTGGACCCTCCAAGCCAGATTCTCTATGACTGAGACCCAGGGCTTACGCGTTTTCATCACAATCTCTGCACACTAAATTTACAAGCAGATCCAGCAAGGTGGTGCATCAGTTAAAAGCACTGGCCAGCAAACTTGAAGACCGGAGTTCGATCTCAGAACCTACATAGTAGGAGACAGCCTAGTCCAGAAAGTTGACCCCTGCCCACTACACACATTGTGACGTACACACAGGCAGGTGCACAAACAAAAAATAAACAAATGTCAATGTTCCCTTTGCATGATCCCATCCTGTGGAGGAATGTCTTGAGTGGATGTAACAACTGTCAATAAAGCAGTTTAGCCAATCAGCTGGGCAGGACAGGAAGTGGAAGGTGGAACTTCCTAGAGCGCACGAGGAGCCAGGAATTGACAGTTGACAGTGGAAGGAGGGCTGTTGACAGTTGACCAGTTGGGGGGGCGGAAGGGGGGGATGAGGGGAGTCAAGGGGAGAAGGAGGAGAGAAGCCTCTGAGGAGCAGATAGGCAAGTGCTTGGGATATATGTATGTTATGAGGTTTAAAGTAGTTTATTTTAGTTTACAAGTAGATCAGTATCGGTTTAGACTCTGCCCGGCATAGTGCTTGCAGCTTTAAAGTATGTTTCAGCCTCTGTTCATCCTAGGCCTCTGTTCATCCTAGGCCAAACCAACACAACTTATTGTAACACCATCCTTTATAGATAGATGAGGCATGTGAGCCTAAGCAACTTGTTTATAGTGCTGTATTTGGCAAGGGAGAGGGTTAAATTTGAATCCAGTTGTAAAACCAACTGACACTGATAGGGAAGCTGAAGAAAAATCATCGTCTTTCCATTTTCCACATGAATATTCTGCTCCATTAACACAGATAATTAAGCACTGAAGACGATGCCTTTGTTGTGCTTGCCAATATGCAAACACATTAGGAAAAGAAATTCTACTTACAAAGGCCTGTGGTTCCGTCACTCAGGCTGTGTGGGCAGCAGCTACTGTCCACAGACACTGGGGATACCAGGATACCCCGGGGCTAGCCTCCTCCATGACAATCAAGAGACAGAGCAAAATCTACCCAATCTACCCTGGGAGAACTTTCTGTTTCTCCACCTCATACCGGCTAAACTGTGTCCCTTCAAGATTCTAACATGAAATGAGTATATAAACCCACAACTACAAAATACAGCTGTAATTGGAGACAGGTCCATTATAGAGGCTAGTGGTGTTAAGTCAGTGGCTCTCACCGTCCTAATGCTGCGACCCTTTAACACAGTTTCCTCATGCTGTGGTAAACCGCAACCATAAAACTATTTCGCTGCTACTTCATAACTGTAACCATGCTATTGTTATGAATCATAACGTTAATATCTGTCTTTTCCAATAGTCCTAGGCGATTGGCCTCTGTGAAAGGGTGTTCAGTCCTCAAAGGGGGTCTTGACCCACAGGTTGAGAACCACTGGGTTAAATGACGTCTTCACGGTGAGAGTACAATTCTCCCATGACTAGCATCTTAGGAGAAGAAACATCATGAAGGGATGCACACGGGGAGGAGAGCGCATGGCATGACAGCATCTCAAGTCAATCCCAGGGGCCTCGGAGGAAACATGCACAGCCCACACCTTGACCTTGGAATTCCAGGCTGCAGAACTGTGGGGAAACAGATGTTGGTTGTGTGAGGAATCCTGTGTGGGGTGTACTTATGGCAGCCTAACAGACCTATCTACAGCAATAACCCCCAGGAAACGTTCTAAAGCAACCCCAGTGAAGTACTCCCCATGATTAGAGACATGACGGCACAACTTGCTCTCCACCCTCTGCTACCAGCATCCTTGGGGCCCTGGGTTACCTGTCCCAGGAGTGGCCTACCCTCCTCACAGGCTTCCAGATCAGCCTCCTGTGTGAAGCAATGCATACGGCTTCAGAAAAATGGGAATCCAGCTCAGTAGCCCAGTAGACTCAGACTGTGTGGGGGAGAATGCAACCACGTCTCCTAACACTGCTGAGGCTCTCGCAGCACTCCCCCTGTATGGACTCACTGGAATGCAGCAGCTAGGAAAAGTGCATTCACCCCAGATGTGCCTCTGGTGTGAATGACACTGACGCACAATCTTCCTCAATCCAGCCTAGAGATAAGGTGCAGACCCCATGTCTACTGAATTAATCCATCACGGGTGAGTGCCACCTAAATGCCAACATCCTTTACACATCCCTCTTTCAAGTACCACATACATCATTTAAAAAGAACTTTGCTTCAAAGGGTTGGGATAAACATGGGGGAAGGGGATGGAGAGATAACTCCTAGGCTAGAGAGATGGCTCAGAGGTTGAGAGCACTGGCTGCTCTCCCAAAGGTCCTGAGTTCAATTCCCAGCAACCACATGGTGGCTCACAACCATCTATGATGAGAGCTGGTGCCCTCTTCTGGCATGCAGGTGTACATGCAGGCAGAACACTATACTTAAAAAACAAAAATGTGCGTTGGGGGGTACAAATCATGATAAAATATTAAGAGTGCATTTAGGAGACACAAAAAGTCTTCCCAAGGTTCGGAAGCATAATACCCCAAAAGACATGCAGGACTGGTGAGAACTGACTTTGTGAAAGGCTATTAAAGAGGGTGCTGGTTTCATCAGGAAACCCTCCCCTTTTAAACTGTAATCGATAATTTAAAGCAGAGCCCCAGATCACATCAGCCAAAAGTTTATACAGTATAGAGGCAAAATTCACTTTGTATCTGTAGGATACTGCCCTTGAGAGAATTGTTGACTTAAAAATTTTAAGTCCTTTCGAGTTTGCCACTTTATTAATTTAGAAGCTCAAAGTATTAACAACACAATAATCAAGTATTTGTATCAAAAGTATCAATCCCACACTTTATTATTCAGATATTTGATTTGCTGTCAAAAATTTATGTTGAGTTGTACTTGAGACAACAAATTCAGAATTTGGGTAATACAACTATAAGATATTTGCTTCTTCAGTTTAGCACATTCTTCACCTAAAGTTACAACACCATCAGTGGGACTCTACGATGGTTTGCCTGCAAATCATATTGAACCGGCTCTTTGTTTCAATGTGCCTCATTCTCTGTGGGTACTGATCTGTGCCCTAAAGGACATGAAGGCTTAATATTTCAGAAGATTTTTAAAAAATATCTGACATTTCAATCCAAAGAGTAATTTCTTGAAATGTATTAAAATTACAGAGCGTGCTCTCCACAAAATGAAGAGCTGTGCAGTCTCTTTGTGCCCAATTCTCTTAAGCAGGCATGACACTTCCCATGATGCTCTGGGCTGATGACCACCAACTGGAAAGAGTACAAGAGCTTTAGAAAAGAGATGGATACTATCCTGTTTTGTCTACTTTACTTCTAGAACTCTTTAAGCCATTATGTCAATGGCTGAGCTTCTAAGATCCCAGCATTTTCATCTGTGTAAGCATGTGCCACATGGCCATCTGTGTAAGCATGTGCCACATGGCCATCTCTTTGTGATGTAATAGAAGGGAATCAGAGGGAGAAGAGATCGGATAAAAACCTAAGGCCCATTCAAATGCTAACACTCTGTCGCCTCCCATGGCTTACCAAGGGGATTTTACACCCAAATACCAATGTTCATCAGATGAGACCAGTGTCTCCAAACCTCAGTTTCCTTCTATGAAAAATATGAGCAACTTTATGCAAGATTGTTTTGAGAGCCAAATGAGGTATAGGTGTGAAGAGACTGTTCATAAAGTGGGTGAGAACCAAACAGGCAACAAGACTATCTGAATGTGCCTCTGTCATCAAAGATGACACAAGAGTTCCCAAACCTGGGGCTGGAGAGATGGCTCAGTGGTTAAGAGCACTGGCTGCACTTCCAGAGGTCCTGAGTTCAAGTCCCAGCAACCACATGGTGGCTCACAGCCATGGGTTTGGTGCCCTCTTCTGTCATACATGCGAATAGAACACTCATATAAATAAATACATATTAAAAAAGAGAGAGAGAGAGCGTTCCAAAACCCTATCTTGGCCACACATACAATGCCAACAGCTGCGGGGCCGGACATGAAGACTTGGCCCAAGATGTCAGCCCCATTTTGATACACACTGTTCCATACACACAAAAGTTCCAATGAATTGAATCTTAATTCTTCTCAACAAACAACTTTTTTCTTTCTCAAATGTCAGGGACTTATAAATGGTTGGCAGACAAGTGACTCTGTAGAAGGAGACACTGTCCTCTTCCCCCCAAGTCTTCCCTTCCCCCTGCACTTTTCACTGTTTACACAAGGAGTGAGAAAAAGTGGATCTGTTGGAGAGGAAGAGAAGAGAGAGAAAGTTGACCCTGTCAACTTCTACTCTAATCATTGACAGGCATCAGTAACAGGTAGGTAATCATTACTTCTTGACCTGGACTCTCAAAAGGGGCAGCCACCCACAGTGCCTTGCCTCCTTGATACTTTTCAGGGATGGTTAGCAGAAGCCAAGGCTGGGGAAGCTCATGGAGGCTATGTGTGGCGCCCCTCCCCCCATCTCCCCGACTGCTGCAGCACACTGGAGTGGGTATGAAGGCTCCTTGGGGGGGGGGGGTTAGACACTTCTGAAGGCACCTTTCATTTCCTGGAAGCAAAACCCAAATCTTTTGCATCTAAAAATCTATGCCTCCAAAAATTAAAGTCTCTCCAGCATCACTTAGCTTTTTATAAAAACGACGCTCAGATGAGATTAGTGGAAATCAATAAAACACAAGAGTTTTTAATTTCCCCCGAGGATAACAGAAAGTACACTTTTTCTCAAAGGGATCAGTTTTTCAAACCAGCTACATATTTACTTTGTTAATTTGCTGGTTTGATTATATATTCTCTGCTGCACTCCGATTCAGAGAGACTTACAGGCGCGCACACTGTACAGGCTGCTCTACAGCATGCTGAACTGTGCTTTCGCTGTGCCGAGTTTGGATCCTGTCATCACGGCTTCAAGAGAACAGAGACAGGGGAAGGCGTCTGCTCCAGTTGCTGAACTGGGAGACTAAATATCAGGAGTCCAAAGGCACCAATCACGGAAGCTTCCAGAAAAGGGAGTCTGGCTCTAAAGGGGATCTGCAATGGACTGCCTAATCAACCGGGGGAAAAAATGGAAGAGGAGGAAGAGGAATTGTGAGAAGACAAAAACCACGCAAAACAGTAACCATGTTGTCCCACAAGGGTCCCACAGACAATGGCGGGAGGGACGGAAAGACCACTGGTTTCTGTGCTGGTTCTGTCTGCATCGATCTATAAACACACACTTTACATCTATCTTGGCTCCTTTGCACATATAATAAGCTCATCCAATCAGTGCAGAAACATTGGGGAGGGGCGATATGAACTTGGGACCGGGGACTCTGGCCTGGGGAGATGGCTCAGTGTGTAAAAGCACTTGCTCTGCTCCTCCGGGAGTCCACATACACAACAGCAACACACCGCCTCAGTGTGCTGCCATGCGCACTTCAGCACTTCTGTGGCAAGTGGAGGGAGAAACTGGCCAGCTGTCCAGAAGCCCGTGGGCCAGCTCGTTTGGTATGCGTGGCCACAGTAGCATAACACGAGATGTTACCTCAAAACAAGGAGGAAAAAGAGAAGAGATCAAACTTGTCCCTTGATTGCCACACGCACAGTGACACACACACACACACACACAGACACACATGATAGACCTTTTAAATTAGGAAACTTAGGCTCAAAGATGTTTAATAACTTTCCAAAGACCCAGATCATCTAAGCAGATTTATAGATAGATTTGATCCTAAATACATTTTCTTGCCCACTTTATACGGTTGGAATGTGGTCAGAATAAGAAACACAGTTTTCTACCATGATCCAGGAAATACACAAGTATTTACCCAACTATAAAAATGTTTCATAAAATACTCAGCCTAAAGCCGACACTTTACATCTCTGCTTCCAGTTACGTCACATGGGCAGGCTAAAAAAGGTGTTCCTTTTTTGTGTGGGACAGTGCCAAAGAAAAGAAGCTAGAGCCATAACCAGAGGGAGGGAGGGATGGGGAAGAGGGGAGGGAGGGACAGAGGGACAGGCCCAGCATTTCCATAAAACATCATCTCAAATCTGTCAGAACTAACAGCTGCAAAAAAAAAAAAAAAAAAAAAAAAATCATGGAGGAAAAGCTTCACCCAGATGGCACCCAGACCAAACATGCTTTCAGACAGGAAACGGGTGGTGGGTCCAAGTGTGCCCCTACGCGCCAAGGAACACAAATGAAACCATGACATACGTCACCTCAAGTGACTCTGCCAGTTTAGAAGTGGTTTCTTACTGGTGTATTCCCAACTGTACAGCAGCCTGCCTTCCTCTCCTAGAAGCAAAGCAGAGACTCTGGGGCTCAGGCCACAAAAGCACAAACTGGGTTTATAAAGACAAATACTCGAGGAAAAAGAAAGCAAGAAACCCTTGAAAAGTGACATCTTTGACGTACAGCTCTCCTTACTCACTCTCTGTCCAATCACCAAGCCCCACAGACTGTCCTCTCACCTCGTAAGGACATTCTGCATCCAATTTAACCAACAGTCCTGGCATCTCAAACACGTTACCATAAGACTGTCATTAGCTCCCCGCCTTCCTTGTCCCAGTAACTTACTAATGCTGGTCACATCTTTAACAAACTTCCTCTAATAAACGGTGTCCCGGGATGAAGATGGGCGGCAGAGTCCTGTCCTAGCATGCTTTGGGGTTTGATTCCTCTCTTCATAAAATCAAAGCACAACAATGAAACAAACAAACAAACAAACAAACAAACAAAACGGACATCTTTTCTCACAGACTCACAGAGGTGAGTTCAGTTGAACATCAGCATCCACCAATCTGGCATCCATGGACCTGTCAATCACCTCTCTGTAGATTCTCTTCTGCAACCAGAGTGTTGAGAGCTGAAGTCCCCCCAATGCAATGCAAGGACAAGCTATATTAATAATGTTAAGATTTTAGTGGCTTTTTTCATGTGTTGCCATTTAAATGATGGGGCCCCCAAAATGGTAATTTTTGTGGTATATCAGCACACAGCGAGACAGTGGCACAAACCATACTAGTAGCTACTATGCCCCACGGTGCCACATGCTCCCAGTAAGAAAGCCACAGAGGATGCAAGAACAGTCACTAAACTGTCATTAAACCCCATCCTTTTAACGACAGTGCACATAGAGCACCTGTGACTAAGGTATGCATGAACTCCTGGCCTTTTCACAAAGCACTTCTTTTAGAACAACTGACAGCCAAAATGTACAGCTGCCCAGAGGTGCCGACTGGGCAGACACTTGTAAACACTGCCCTCACCGTACCTGTCATTAAGGAAGACAGCTGAGTCTGTTTGTTGCCAGTGATGAAATGCTAGCTTTCTGGGTTTAGGAAAACTTGCGCCTGAGAGTGAGCTTGGCTTCCCAGCAAGGACTCTCTGATGAGATTTGAGATGAACAAATGGTGGCATTTTCACATGGCATAATATGGAATGCATCGGCAACTGAAGACCCAATAACTCACAAAGCCAACATTCCAAACAGCCAATGTACCACAAAACTGTGTATGGAAAATGGTTAAAGAGATTGCTCTGTGGTTAAAACACCGGCTGCTCTTGCAGAGGCCCTAGGTTTGGTGGCCAGCACTGACATGGAGGCGCACAAGCATCTCTGACTCCAGTTCCAGGGAGCTCTACTGCCCTCTTCTGGTCTCTGCCAGCAATGCATGCTCATGGAGTAATGCATATAGGCAAAACACTCAGACACACAAAATTAAAATAATTGAGTCTTTTAAAAAATTATGTAGGAATAAACATCCGTACAAAATGGGTGGTGCAAAAACAGATTTTTAAAATAACAGAGTACCAAGAGGCTTATCATGAGCCTTTCAGATTCCAAACTATAATTGACCTGTTAAGGAACCATCTGCTGTTGAATTGTCATGTAACTTTAGTATACAATATCGTCTACAGTGAAAAGCTATCATAATATTCTCTTTTCTACCTATATATCCATATGAAATAAAGGCCTTTCTTCATGTGCTTCTACTGAGATTAGTTATCAGGATATGCTGGGGGTAAGGGATCTGGGAAGGCTGCTCAGCAACACAGTGCTCATACAGCAAGTGCAAGGCCCTTGGTTTGAAACAATTTCAGGAGAGGACGGTGTGAGATGACAACACACACACAGAACCAGCCAGCAGCAGACAGGAGAACTGAGTTGCCTTGAAGTACATCAAATACATATTGATGTCTCTTTTCTCAATGCCTTGAATTTCAGAAAATAAGTCCATAAAAATTAACTTGTGATGTTGGCCTTGGTGGCTTTCTTTCTTTTTAAATGAACAATGCTAGCTATAAATACTAGTTTTAATTTGTGACACAGTTAATATTAGTAGGTAAAAATCTACGAGTACAAAACTTGAGAATACAATGGGATCGCCACAACTAAAACGTCCAAGTTAAGCATTATCACTCTGGCAGGCCCTAGACGCCACCGTGAGGTTCCATTGGGTTGGCTAACATTCCGAGTTCTGACGTGGGAGATGTAATTTTCCTTCTTTTATGTCCTTCTCTTTTAGGTGCTGGACAGAGCTAAGTATCCCTTTTCTGGCTTTCTGGACTTCACTGCTTATTCTTTGAAGAGCCCCACCCCCCTCCTTAACTTGCCACGCAGCTGAATGGCAGCCCAAGTGGCTGGCCTTCACCCATAGCTCAAATGGCCCAGTTCTCTCTTGCTCAGGAGCTCCCTCTTTTTCTCCTTCCCTCTCTCCTCCTCCCTCTCCTTTCTCCTTCACCCATGAATCTGTAAATGTCTTTCTAAAAGTGAAAGAAAAAAAAAAAAGAAAGCATTAACATTCCCCATCCTGGCCTCTACCTACCTGTTGACCATCTTAACTCTTTTATTTCCCTAAACGCCACATACATTCAATTCTTTTCTTTTTCTGATTCAACATGAATCCAGAAAGCAATTACTTATCTGGAACTTCATGATCCTTTTTCTGTTCTGTTTATTTTAGTGTTTGACTCAAATCTACCTGGAAGATTTCTTAAATTCTGAGGTAAGTGTATTTTTCCCAACTGTATTTTGAATGCAGGCATATATACAAGGCACTCTTTAGGTGCTAGAAACAAAGCAAGCAGGGGTCCTTTCTGCTACAGCCCACAGCCCTCTCTCACCACTCAGCTGCCACTGCAGGGCCCAGTTAACCTGTGAACCTCACTTGCCTAAGGTCAGAGGACTGCCTGCAATGCTGGCTGCTGAGGCTCTTGTGAGAAAACAAGCCAGATGTTTTCACTCCCCTAAGCAAATTTGTTTGACCCAACTGCACCAGATGCGCCTGATCACATGTAGGTAGGAACTGCATCAGGATGCATCTTTGCCCCTGATTGGACTCGATGGAAAATATGGCGGCCTTACGGGTTTGACTTTATAAGCTTATGCAAAATTTGACTGGATGCCTTTTTCTGGGAATCTTGGAGTGGACCTGGCCAGAATTTAATTAAAGTTTGCTTCAAAGTCAGCAAAAGTATCAGTATCAACTGCGAATCATTAAAAAATGCAATTTCAGGCTAGACACGATGACACAAACCTTTAATCTCAGCACTCCTGAGGCAGAGGCAAGCAGATCTTTGTAATGTAGTTCAAGGACAGCTAGGTCTACACAGCAAGTTCAAGGCTAAAAAGTCACAACCGACCAAACAAAAAACTCATCAATGTTTCACAATAAAGACGTTGAAGGTTTTTGCTGTTTGTTTTTAATTGTCTCGGGCACCAGACTAGACTCAGTGAATTAATATCTGTGTTTCAAAAGGATGCACAGGAGATTTTGCAGCACAGCAGGTTGAGAAGCTGAGGGATCCTGCATCTCCTTGACTAATGTGAATATCTCAGCAGCTAATCAATCACCGTGAATTGGCCAGTATTTTTAGTATGAAATAACAGCTTAATCATTGTGCTAATCATTGATTTATACAAGCATAATGATATAAACTCATTTCCTGGGATTAAAAGGAAAACAAAAATGATAACAACACAAACCAAAAACAAGTCTGTGGATGTAACACAGTAGACAAAGTGACTGCCTGCCAACGGACACCCTCAGCTTGGTCCTCAGCATTGTCAAAGCAAAAACAAAAGGGGCTAGAAAGGGTATTTGGGAGTGAATATGATCAAATTACATGCATGTGTAAAACTGTTCAAAATGAGTCACATTATCGCATATAATTAACATATACTAATAAATTTAAAAAGTAAAATAAACCTAGTCTAGAGTCTGATTAATTTTCCATTTCATAGCATAAATAATTATGGGCAGTCATATTTTCTGAAAATGCTTTCTATTTAAGAACTTTTCAATTACATCCATTCAGCTTTTTGGGTTTTTTTGTTTGTTGGTTGGTTTTTTGTTTTGGTTTTTCAAGACAGAGTTTCTCTGTGTACCCTTGGCTGTCCTAGATTCGCTTTGTAGACCAGGCTGGCTGCAAACTCACAACGATCCGCCTGTCTCTGCCTCCTGAGTGCTGGGATTAAAGGTGTGCAATTATGTCGATTTGTATGTGTAACTGTGTGTACACACACATGCATGTGCATATGTTCCAAGGCACACAGAGAAAGTCGGAGGACACTCTGCAGAATGTGGGGACTCAGAGACTGAACCTGGGCTGCCAGCCTTCTCAAAGCCCGTGAAAATGCTCTCTGGAGACTCAAAATTGTGCTTAGGGCTGTAGCTAATCTTACAAGGAGGATCACTACTATGACCATTTTCACACCTGTGCACAGGATAAGGTCAGAGGTATCTGCCCTGGGGATACATTCTACAAGCCTAAATCCCAAGCTGTGGGACAACAGAAGCTCTGGATCATGTGTCCAAAGATCTGGCTCCAAAGACTTGCCTTAAAACGCCAGGAGAGTCACCTATGTTTGACAGGAACTGGACCAGACACACTTTCCTGATAACCTTAGTCACCCAGTATCACTCCTATGAGGCATGTGGTCAGTTAAGTCGTACAATATATAGACCGTACCAGAATCAGATACTGATTAAAAACATAACATCAAATGGCACATCCAACACACTGGGGTCATTTGGGGATATGCAGATGGCCTCCATGTTTATTCGATTTATCACAACTTATTTACCAAGTTCACCTGTATTCCAGGTACCGACAACACACGGAGCAAGATGTACTGATCCTTGCCTTCCAGGATTACAAAGTCTTAAAATAAACTCAATAGAAACATTTGAAGGCTAGAGTGTTTCTTGCTCTTGAAAGTTCAGTTCCCAGCACCCATGTCAGGCAGCTCACAACTCCAGGGTATCCAACATCCTCTTCTGGCCTCCATGGGCCTACACACACACACACACACACACACACACACACACACACGCACATATGCCCACAAGACACACATGACACATAAATTTAAAAAATTAAAAGTATATAAAGAGTAAATTTAAGCCACATCACAGCACTGTACTGACAAAGCACTTGTGCTCAGTGAGCCCTGGCCTATGTGGCACACTAGCCCAGATCGCCCCTCTTCCTCTTTAACATCAAGGCTGTGCAGAAGCTGTGGCCACCCCACGCTTCAGCCTTGCATGTGCATATCTGGAAAATGAACTGGGAAGCTGACCCTGGTGCCAGCGCTGTCTATGAGCTAAGCATAGTCACACCCTCTGGGCTCCGCCAGCTGAAAACTCCTGGCTTTGTGCACCTGAGCAGTGAGTTTAAATTAAACAGCCATTACATAAGTTCCATCTCAGACTGTGGGTATAGCTCAGCAGTAGAGACAGTTGCTTAGCTTGTGCCAGGAGGTTTGACCCCAGGGAGGGGACAAGGACAGAAACAAAGATCCATATTCTATGTCTCCACCTCTGTGAGGCTCAAATAAATCTCAAGTTACATCGTCATGCCTAAATGAAGCACCCAACAGGGTGCCAAGCAATTTACAAAGAGACTACACAGAGTGTGAGCAGCATGTATTTATCTGAGTCATCCTGTCTACCTGGTGCCACCTAGGGAAAAAGGCCTATGACAGAATTCCAACTAGACCGGAAGCCCTCACTTTAAAAGGCCAAGACAATGCAACCCTTTGTTCCAGAACCCCGGTCAAGGCACACTTAACGTTCCCAAAGCCCCATAAAAGCTCAGTAATGTCACAGACGCTTTTCTTTTTTTTCTTTTTTTTTTTTTTGCAAACAGCCTCTTTCTCAAAGGACAGACGACACAGGAGGAAAAGGGAAGAACATATGGTACACATGACTGACCGAGCAAAAGATGTCACTGCAAAGCTAGAGGGGACAATTCAGAAACAAAGGGAAATACGGGGTGGTCAGTCCCGGGGGCTAGGCGATGCATTTTGTTTTATAAATAGCACTCTAACTCAGAAAGGACACCCTAAGGTATATATGAAGCTGTTTTGATTTTTCCTAGGCTCCCCAAAGTACAGCTCAAAATCCATAAAACACACCCCACTCTGATGCCTGTGCACTTAACCAACACCTTCAATGCACACTTTTTACATACAACTAGGGGTGTGCCTGCCAGTGTTTTAAGAGTATTCACTATCACTTCTTGTTTTCTCTCAACAGGTAATATTCACATTTATCACGACTACCCTGAGCAAACAGAACATGGAAAACAATACTAATTTTGTCTTTACAAGAAAAATATACAATTCCTAATTTAAACCATGTTGTGATTGTTTAAAACACTAAGAATATTGCTTCGCTGGACATGAAATTGAGAATCAGTTGAGAATTGAAGAATCACTCACTGTATTTCACTGAATCCAGCTCACTCCTAGAAACTCTCGGCTAGAAAAGAGAGAGTGTGTCCATTATAGGAGGAATCAGCTCTGAGGGTCACTCCAATTATTAATATCACTATACTAGAGGCACTGGAGACTGCCCAGTAAAGTGGGGGCCAGGATCCCAAAGTGCTCATTTCGAAGGGAAGTACAAGTTTGGCTTGTAGTTCTTACAAAGGTTATTTATTTACCTTAAACAAACAAACAACAAACCTGTACGTATGGGTGCTTTGCCTACATCTGCTTCTGTGCACACATGAATGCAGTGCCCATGGGGGCCAGGAAAAAAGGTACCAGGTCACCTGCAAGCAACACTGCAGACAGTGTCCCCAGTCTATGTAGGTGCTGGGGACTGAACCTGGCTTCTCTGGAAGAACTGTTATGCTTTTAACTGCGCAGCCAGCTCCCCAGCCTCGGCGTGCAGTGCTTTCTTCAGTCCTTGTCTGTTCTACACCATACTGAACAACAGCTAACGCACTCTTCTGAGTCTCTCTGATTTAGAATGTCTACTGTAGGTCAGTCATCAGAGCCACCGTCATGGTCAGGAAATCAAACCGCACCGATGCTGAGCAATACTCACTTGATGTCACTGTGTTGAAGGGCTCAACTACTGAACCCTCCTTCTCACCAGGTCAGACAACACCAACCCACTGTCACTACCCTCCGAGTGCTGAACTGAGCCCAGGAGAGAAAGGGAAAAGGATGTGGGGCAAATATGTCACACACCTCAGACACACAAGTCCCAACATGTCCTCTTGGAAAAGGAATAAAAGACACATTTCAGGAGTCACAACTAGGTGAGGTAAGGTTTAAACCTGGCCCTCATCACAGGCCCTTCCTTACTGACACTGACAGTCAATACACAAAGGGGCAGAATTTTTGTTAAGTACTCGCCGATGAGGAAACCTTTAGAATACTTCACTGAACTTGTCCGTAGCAGTTCAGCATCTAAAATAAGAGACTGAAGCAGGGGCTGGGGTGGTGCTTGGTGGATAAAGCATCTGTTATACAAGCACAAGGACATAAGTTCAGATCCCCAGGACCCATGTAAAGAGCTGGGTGTGATGGCACACTGGGGTGAGCAGGGGCAGATTCCTGGAGCCTATGGGACTGCCAATCTAGACAACCTAGCCACTGTGTAGACAAGGCTCAGCAAGAGACCCCCGTTTCAAATAAAAAGCAAAAATATATACAATGGCAAGTCCAGCAGATGGCTCAGCAAATAAAGGTGCTTGCTGCCACTCCTGAAGATCTAAGTTCAGCCCTCAGACCTGCGTGGCAAGAAGAACTGACTCCCCTCAGCTCCACGTATACACGGTGGCATGCGATGTGAGCACACAGACTTGTGTACACAAGCAATAATGAGTGAGTAAACAATTTTCTTCCTAAGCAGTGGAGAGTGATAGAAGACATTTTTGTGTGCAACACACAGATGTACGTATCCACATGTATACATATGCTCCCCCCACACAAATCCACACCAAAAAAATTAAAATAACAAATTAAAGCTCTTTAACTTAGCTGCTAGAAAAAAACAGTATTGCAATAAATACTCATGTACAAAAACAAACAACCCGCCTCCTCCCCCAAAAAAAACACTAGACTAAAAAGATGGGCTAGATCCCAAACTCTTTCCCTCTCTCCTTCCCTCCCTCCCTCCTTCCCTTAGTGTCTGCTATACTGAGGACCAAACCCAGAGCCTTGCATAGGATAAGCAAGCGATCTCTCACTGAGCTAACTCTGCAGGCCACATATAAAACACATTCCTGAAAAAGCAAAGCACTGCCAGTCTAATCTGAAAATTTTTTAAAAACAAAAATTTAAGAGCAGAACAACTAGTCCTTATAACAATAAAACCAGTTTTAATAATTAGCAGTTCATGTATTTCTGTGTGGGTATTTTTAAATCCCCATCTCATGGCCCACCCCTATGCCACCACGTTTGACCCCACCTCAAGTATATCCCTTGGCATCTGCAGGGAAATTGGTCCCAGCACCCCCATGGACACCAAGATTAGAGGCTGCATGTAACAATGCAATGCATATGCTATGTAAATTGTTATTATACTATTTTAGGAAACAATGACCTAAAGAGTCCAGGCATGTTCAGTACAGCTGTAATTTCACCCCAAACATTTTCAATCTACCGGTGGTTGAATCTACAGCTGTGGAACTAATGACTGTGCAGGGTCATCTGCATCATGTAGGTTATGTGATTACATACATTAGTTTATATTTCTAACAGGTAAGATCTCTAAAAAACAGTATCTAAAAACTTGATTAAAATTTTTAAAAAATTACTATAAATGTAGCTACATGCCTGAAAATGTCTTCTAGAGGAAACAGCTTCCCTAAAAGGTGGTCATCACTATGGAAAGGAGGCTAGAGCAGGGGACAGGGGCTTCACTCTTCACTCACTAGCTCCTAGTTCTTTTAGACTTAACTGCAGCAGAACACACCATGCCCGAGAGAGCAGCAGAAAGGCTGTGGCAACCACAGAAAGCCCTGAGTCTAGCCATATGCTCAAGGAGCAGTTTGAATAGATTCAACCACTAGCAGGTGACAATGTCCATTAGGTACAGGACTGTAATTCTCTAAGTGGATAAAACGTCACAGCGCTATGGGCACAATGACATTACTAGACATAAGTATGACTGCCACTATGTGCAGGGTCAGGCAATGGAGAGATGGAGTCCTTTGCACAGACCTCCATGCCTACCATAGCTAGCTCTAGCAGGCTGATGAAACCTATCAGAAAAAAACAGAGTTTACAGGGCACTGCAAACCACTCCTGTGTCCTTCCTCTTTTGAACAAGTCAAGTAACTTTCTCCTCTTTTTAGAATTTACTCCCAGTGTTTTCTCTGCCTCACCTGTTGAAAAATGTCATCTTGCTCCTTAGTGGGCCATCTGGTCTACCTGACTCCGGGAGCCACTAGTGCAGATGTTGGGCCGTGTGTGGATGTTATTTACACTGAATTCACTCAGCACAAAGCGCCCTAGAGCTTATAACTTTCTGATTGGTCGAGTGGTAACTGTGAAAAAATGAGGTGGAAGAGTGGCTGACTCTTAGGACTCTTTTCACTGCCATCACAATCAACCACTCCTGACAAACAGCTATAGACACGGACAGCAGTACTGACAGACCAAAATCACCAATACTTCTTAAATTCTTGAACTTATAAACATATTTGAGTGCTATCATTTTTCACTTCCAAATATTGCTTGAATGGGCTAATAAAATATTGCCCAGTAAAGGTCAAAAGAAAAATGTCTTTAAAGACCTGACTTTTAATGTTCTGAACTTTTTAAGTTTTTATAAGCTTGAGCATAATAAAGTTCTGAAAATAGTTGGTTGCTCTGGCTAAAGTACAGCCTGTCCATGGCAACTATTTTTCTTTTATTGTTTTACTTAACAAAACCCAAAACTGGTTCTCCCAAACACCAGTATTCTAATGTCTACATCAGAGATGACAATTTGTCATACTTACAACCAATGGCTATTTCTTTTGTGAAAATGTGTACCCGAACAACTTAAAGAAGGCCCACAATGATGTGAGCACACCGTGTGCTTGAGACACCTGATGAGAGTTTCCATACACTGCCTGATTTCACCCAAGTGTTCCGCTGGCTGGAGATGGCTATTTTCAGCCAGGAGAGATTTATTCCACTGCTGGTTAAAAACACCAATGGAAAAGTACCAGGTGGGGCTGTCCCGATCCCAGGGGTACCTGTTTCATCTGGCGAGCTGGGGGAGGCACTGTCTTGGGACAGTGTTGTCCAGCTGGATTCCTCATCACTTGGGGCCAGGTTCTGGATCCGGTGGAGTGCACAGTCGGTTTTGGCCCCTGTTTTAGGGTGGTCCTTCTTGGTCTCTGGGCTGGATGACACTGTGGCTGCTTGGCCATCATCTGGGCTAGACTGGGGTTTATTTGGTTTCTGGAGGAGCAAGTCACCATTGCCAATGACTCCCGGAGCCTGGCCTGGGCCTGGCTGGGCTTTCTCCTCCCCGGTCCCTTGGCAGGGGCCCAGGCTCTCCCCTAGCTCTCTAGCTGAGGTTTCCAGGTCTGAATAGTAGTTAAGGAAACTCTTAGTTCTCCTGGGCTGAGAGGGCAAAATCTCACAGCCTGAGGACTCCTGTGGATGGAGCTCTTTGGCCTCCAGCTTCTCAGACGTGAAGTTGATGACTGCCGTGGGACTGATGTTTTTGTTGGGGTCCTGCTGCCCCTGCTCTGCAGCCTTGCGGAGCTGGTTCTCACCATTTTTCACCAGCTTGATGTTGGCGGAGCCGTTTCCCAGCAGAGGCTGTGTGGCTGGATCCGAGAGGCCCATGGCCGCTTGGATGTTAGTCAGTGCATATTTTTTCCTGCACTTGGGGGGTGTGCCGTTCTTGGCATCCGAGTGCTTGATTTCAGCATTTAACAGTTCATTGTGGGAGGAACGGAGATTCAGGGTGTTCGGTGGGGTGGCTGGGCTGTTCCGATTTGCAAGGTCTGTGGTTCGGCTGCTAGCCATAAACACTGCCACGGTGTCAGCACCTGAGTCAGCTGTGGGGGCAGAAAGGAAGTTGGTTGTAAGGCACAGGCCATGATCAAACAACTTAGCGCACAGCATGAGTGATCACTTCTAAATAGAGAATTGTAAAAACAAACACTTCGGTCACTGAAGCCTCCTCACAGAAATGATCCATTTCATTTTATAATTTATTCGTATGTTAAACAGGAACAAAGAAAGGCTTTATTGTGGAAACCCAAAAGCTAATTTACACAGAAGTCAAGAAGTCCTAGGGTCCTACCTTTTACTTAGTGTAAAAACTTTCATGTATGAGCATTTTCTTCTGGTCAGTGGTCTTTAATCTTTACAACTTTGAAAACTATCCCCTTTCTAACCAGCAATACCACATCTTTTTTTTTTTTTTTTTCAATATCACATCTTTAGTTTTAAATCTATAGTCCCTTTGGGCAACATCATTATCAACAACAACATTGTTCCGACATTCTTTTTGAACTTCCGTATTCTTAATTGGCCCAAAAAGTCATTGTTTCAGCGATGTCCCTCATGAGTGAGGTAATTTCCCTCAAAACAGTCGTGTTTTGAGACTGTATTCTGAACCTCCACCAGCATTTGCTAACATCTTTGTGGACATCTTTGATCTGGGCATAGTGTTAATATTTGGGGGGTGGGGGAAGCTTTGAACAGATAGCTTCATTTCTCAAGAACACAAACAAGCACATGTGTGCACTCACACACAAACAAAACTGTTACTGCAGCCATGGGCTATGGGCAACATGCTAGAGCCCCCCCCCCCCCCCCCCCCCCCCCCCCCCCCCCCCCCCCGAGGTGGCTGACTGTGTTCTCTTAAGACAAGGCTCAGCTGTCTGCAGTCATCATGTGCCCTTACGAATGATGCCTGGGAAACCATCTGACAGTTGCATTTATCTCAAACACTCTTTGTAGCGTTGGAGGTTTGTTTCCTGCGTCTCCTGCTAGGAAGAAAGAAAGGCTTCTCTGGGTGGAAGTGAATGAAATTCATCAGCAAGAATTCCTGAGGTTCAGGCTTCTGTCTGCGAGCAAGGGCTTCCTTCTCATCTGATCCTCGGCCCTCCAGAACTATGATGGGCACAGCAGCCGCAGAGGGACCAAGCACAGCTTTTTCCATTCTTGAAATTGTATTCTGGCCACTCCCTCCCCTCCCCCAGGCAAACAAGAAACCTCACAGAGAAAACGGACAATAATAACCCATGGTGGGGAGCCCAGAGGCATCTTCGTACCAACAGAATATACAGGGTGGGCCATTTCAGAAAGAGCCTCTCACAGCTTCTAGAAGTATCTGTTCACTGTAGGCAGCATCCTTATTAGTAACAGGTACCCATGCGGCCCATGAAACAGGCACGGGTTAGACCTTGGGTCCTCTCCTTTAAGAAGCTATTATTTATAAAGATCACTGCCTCCACAGCAGTCCAATCCTGTCTTGTTTTAAAGTAATAAAAAATTATAGTTCTTTTTCCTTTTAAAAACTATTCTGTCAATTTTTAATTTTTTTTTAAAGTGTCAGGCTATCAGTGCGACCTTATTGAAAACATACATTTCTGAGTCTCATTGAAGAGTGGCATTTGAGATGAGCAGGCCATACACTGGGCCCACATAAAGTTTTCCCCGAGTTGTAGCTACAGCATGGAAAGTTGCTTTTATACGCTTGGGTGTTTACAGCAATATTATGAGAAGGTGGAAGCTAGCTGGTTTCCCAAAAGGCATGGCAGAAGTCTCTAGGAGGCCATTTTATAATGTTTAAGTATCATATCCTAACCATGTTACTAGGGGGACATTCTAGTCTACTTTACTTAAAACCATAAATCTTTTAGACAGAATGTCATAATTTCTGAGTGACTTGGGCTGGGCTCTAGCTCAGTGGTAGAGTGCCTATATAGCATGAGCAAGGTGCCACACAGGCCTAGCTAACACACACGAAGTCAAAGGCATCGCCTTTAATGGTATCTTTATACATCAACGAGTTACTATAACAGGGCACCTCTTAGATATTAAATAATGGTATCATTTGTGACCAGAGAACCTGAAAGTGATGTAACCCTTGCTGAGGTGGCCCAAGGTTAGGGATGCATCCCACAGAGACCCTTCCCAGACAAGGAACCAAGGGATGACAAGAAGCAAGGTGAGTCAAGGAAAGGAGAGCACACCTTGCCACAGCAGACAAAGTGGGCAACTAGGAAAAAAAGAGAAAGAAAGGACATGAGGCTTCCACTGAAATGACCTGCATCCTGAGTCTCTCAGCCAACCGGAGAAGAAATAATTAGCCATATTTTAATATGCTGGGTTTTGTTGTTGTTGTTGTTGTTGTTGTTTTGAGACAGGGTTTTCTCTGTGTGACAGCCCTACGTGTCTTGAAAAATCGCTTTGTAGACCAGGCTGGCCTCAGACTTACAGAGAACTGCCTGTCTCTGCCTCCTGAGTGCCAGGACTAAAGGCGTGCGCCACCACACCCGGCTAATATTGCTGGTTTAACTACGCAGTCAGTAAAAGGCTGTTTATTCTGTGTGGTCCCAAACTCAGGCTGGCCATTTGAGACAGACAGGAGATGGCTGACTGCATTTGTATCACTTGTTCATCTTTTATCTCCTGTCAAAAAGAAACAGCAAATTGTATTCACTGCCATCAGTTTGTCCTTCAGCTATGTGGGTAGTTTAAAGCCCCCAAGCTGCACTACTGGCTCAACCTTAACTAAGAAGCAACAAGCAGCTTGAGGATTCCTTGCTGAAATGCCAGTCTTCAAAAGCTGGCAAGGGTCCCCGAGAAAACGCCTCCTCTCTTACTTCTTTAGCTGCTTGCGGACCCTAACTCACCCACAGGCAAAACAGAAGGGTTGGCCTCAGAACTAAGCACACACACAGGCTAAAGCCAGAGGTGGAGGTGGGGGAAGGTAGAGGGTTGCTTCTGGGAGTTAGCGCATCAGCTAGGACATATCATTATCAGTAGGATTGGCAAAGTTCTGGGATGCATGAGGCTACAGGAAGGAGCGCCTCAAAGTGAGAGGCAAGAAGGTTAAGGACAACAGGCCCCAGGGTTAGTGAGGTGACCGCTACCAACCTGCCTGGGGTTTTAGCTAGCTGAGTCTAGGACGACAAATTGCTCGTTTGCTTCTCTGAAAAATGAGCTCGGTACCACTGCGTGGCTGACCCAGAGTTCTGATGAACGCCCGTGGAGAGTGTAGCACTGTGTGTAACAACGCACCTGCGCCCCATCATGTCTGTGTCTGAGGGTTCCACGTGGTAGGAATAATTCTTATTGCAGACACAGGGCAGAGTGAGCAGGTAGCGAAGGGACAAAGCAGCTGGGCTTTATGAGGTTCCACTTCAGGTGGGCAATCAGAAAACCCCAAAGGTCGCTGCAACGGGACAGTCAAGACAGCAGAGAGAAGACACAAGCGCTGAGGAAGTTCACTTAAACCTCTGGCTGTTTTCCAGTTTGTATGCCACCCCCTCAGCCAGGCCATGCTGGTAAATCGGTAGGTGCTCATCGTCAGCCACCTGGATTTAGGGGACAAGACTGAGTTGAACACGGTGACCCGAGCAATCAGCTGAGTTCCACCACATCAGCCCCAGAGCAGTGACTCAGGTGGGTGGAAACTGACCCGAAGAGCCAAGTGGGAGCAACACTTGCTGGAGGATGGGGTGAGGTCTAGGGAGTGGTGGTGGTGGGGGAGAGGGGGAGGACTCCTAGGCATGTTTTACTCTTTCTAGAGGCTGTAAGAGCAGGAGTCAGTGGAGGTAGGCAGCCGTGGCAACAGAGAACAGCGTTTGCTAACAAGTCCGGTCCACGGCGGGTGGCAACGGTGGGCCATCCTTTAAGGGGTGGATACAGGAGTAGGTGGGGGCAGGGGAGACAGAGGGGAATGGCCTCTGGGCTCCAGGGTGGGACAAAGTCACAAGAGAGTGAAGAGCATGGGGATTAGAGGTACAAAGAATAAATAGAGGGCCAGAGAAGTGTTTTCTACCTCCTAGGAGACCCCCCCAAAGATTTGGACTCCCTAAGGGCAGTTCTGGGACTGTGAGGTTGCAGCGTTCTGTGGGGTGGCTCTTAGGCAGAGGCAAGGGTGGGTGGAGTCGGGATGCCCTAGGCGTGGAGAAATGAACTATCTACACCTGACACACCAAGGCCAGAGGCGAGCGCTATGCTCTCACTGCGCACGTCCTTCCCTGTCAGCAGACACTGCTCTTCCGTGAGGCGTGGTATACTGTGAAGGCCTCTCCCGCCCCCAGGCAGACTCCAGGGCTCCTGGCCTCGATTCCCTTCACCTTTAATGAAAACAGCTCTCCTACAGTGTCACTGAGTTGCGAATGCTGTACTTTCCTACCGGACTGTGGCATCCGAACACGGCACAGCAGCACACAACAATAGATGTACGTAGGATAGGTACTAAAAGCATTAAGAAAGCAAGTGTTTCACTAACATAAAATGTTAAACTCACTTACAATGTGAGCCAACTGTAATCATGGACACTTCAAAGGACGAGGCAGGAGGATCGTCATGAGTTTGAGAGCTGCATGACCTACGTGGTGAGATTCAATCCAGCCTTGGGTTACAGTGAGAGCCTGTCTTAACACCTCCCACCCTAAATAAAAGTCCATGCAGACTGCCACGACCGTAACAGAAGGTTCATTTTTTTCCAGAAAGGGGGATCAATGGTCATTATCTCAGCTTTGCCCACACATGGAGCCTGAGCCGGAGTTTAATAAATTGATATCTAGGTCAATCTGCCTTGCTTCTTAGTCTCCGCTCAAGGGAATTCTTGCTGAAGTTGGCCATGACACCGGAGAAGGCATGAGACTCGGAGCTGCAGGTTGGTGTTTCGTGGCAGCTGGCTCGTATAGTCTCTCAGACATGACTGGTCCTCAGCGGTCAACCCCATGTGCCTCCATGTTTCCGTGGCGGGCTTACTAAGACTGTGATGTTTAGTATTACTGTCGATTTGACAAAGTCTAAAAATCACCTAGGAGACAACTCTGTACAGATCTGTAAGGGACTGGTCCAGGTATGCTGATTGAGGTGGGGGAGACCTACACTAAGTAAAGGTGGTCATATTTAATTACCATTCCAGGGACTGCAGCCCTGGACTGACTAAAGAAAGTGACCCCAGTGTCAACATTCAGCCCTGTCACTTTCCTTACAGTAGAGGCCACCCAAGCAGCTGGTTCAGCTGCCTGCCGCCATGAATTCCAGGCTGCAAGAGGCAGTCCCCTCAAAACTGTGAGCCGGATAAAGCCTCCTCTCCTTTCCCTGTTTTTTTTTCCAGTCATTTCATCACAGCATGGAGAAAAACAACTAATGCAAAGGCCTGACAAAGTCAAGAGGATCAATTCCTATTTCAGAGGTGCAAGCAAGTTTAGATTTCAAAAGTATGACAAAAACAAGTGTCACGATTCTCCTGCATATGTGAAAAATAACTATTACCTCTTGGCATGCACTCCTCCCTTTTCTGTCAATACTGTGTCACTCTTTCTCGGGGGAACAAAGCTCTCCTGCCATCCATCCACTCACTCATTTACACAACACACACCCGCTACCGCTCCATTGTACCAGACACGTTTCTAAGCTGAGGCTGTAGCGGTGAACAAAGCTGACAAAGAAAGAAGAGTCCCTTATGACTCTCGGGGTCAGGGGTTCAGCACAAATGTTGCAAGCTTGTACCTCGTGTGTGTGTGCGCGCATGTGCGTGTGTGTACACGTGTGTTACACGACCAGTCAGAGCAGCAAATCTCCACAGTTCTAGTGGTTGGTTAAGGCTCATCATCCCACCCACACAACATTATTTGTGAGACTCCACACAGTGCTTAGAAGAGAGGAAGCGGCCAAAGGTGACCCAGCACTTGGGAGAATGAGGCAGGGGGATAGCCACCAGTTAGAAGTCAGCCTGGGCTCAACAGTGAGGCTCGGTCTCACAAGACAACAAGGAGGAGGAAGAAAGGAAGAACAGGTAAAGATGCATGAACACACGCGCGCGCGCGCGCACACACACACACACACACACACACACACACACACACACACACACCTCTCTACTAGGCTTAAACCCACAGCTTCAAGGGCTCACCAGGAAGGGAGGCAGGCTGCCTGAGTGTCAATCTAAGAAAGAAGGCAGAGCCCAGAGATAGACAGAAGACATTGCTCAGACCCCTGCAATAGACGGAGCCTACATCTGATAGCCATGTGTCTCTCAGGCCGACACACTGATGTCTTGAACTTTTTGCAACTGAAATAGCCTTGGCCAAAGCACAAGTATCTTCAATATAAAGCCCACCAAGACTAAGTAGGCCAGAGCCTTTTTAATCCCATAAAGGCAGCCTCCTCCACCAGTGAGTGACAAGGGTCCCAGTGCCAGGGGTGGTGTAGCCACGCAAGCCCTTTTAACTCAGGGATCCACTGGGGAAGACCGAGGCTGGATCCAACAGCCTCGGGTGGCTGCCCGTCTGCCCGTATTCCTTTCCTTTTTGGAGACCTCTATGTCCATCCAAGATAGCAAATTCTCCCCCCGCCTCTCTCTCCGTCTGTCTCTATCTCTGTCTGTCTCTGTCTCTGTCTCTGTCTCTGTCTCTCTCCTGCATGATTTGGGGATGAGGGATTAACAAACAGGCCACAGAGGCCCAAAGTGTACCCCACACTCGAAGAAAACTTGCACATTTTTTTTCCTTTTCTACCATGAAATTTTATTCCCATTGAGGAGTTAACTGCAAAACTTCTACTCCGAGGAATGTCGCCTTTGAACCACATATCAAAGTATAAAGGAAATGAAATAAACTCAGATCCCCCCCTCTTCCTTTTAGGGAGGGAGAGGCAAAATAAAGTAGGTTTCCTGGTATTATACACAGAAGCAAACCCTCACTGTGCCGGGGCTGATAAGAGGTCCTCTAAGAACACGGGCGACCTGGCCACAGGGAGACTGCAAGTTAGCTCCATGGGACAGTCCAGGGCGGGAAGCAGCTTCACAAGCTGGCTCCCACGGTCCATGAGAAAGTCGCTTCAGCCCCTAAGCTCAGCCTACTTCAGGGCTTCCTGTGGGCTTTGCACCCTAACTGCCCCTGGGCTAGCTCTGCTCGACAGTGCAAGGGAACTGAGGAGAGCCGAGACACAGGGAGCCGATGAGGAAACTGAGAGCTGAGTTAGCACAGGCCGGCCATTCAACCACACACACGCATTCCAAACAGCACGTTCCACACAGTGAACAGAGAAACTTTTTTCTGTCAGCTATGAAAATGAACATGAGATGTTTAAAGCTTAACCTGATCTGGAGAGAGAGAGAGAGAGAGAGAGAGAGAGAGAGAGAGAGAGAGAG